>OU892292.1:1719044-1773414 GCA_917834065.1 Ceutorhynchus assimilis | reverse complement strand
GATTTTTTTGTATTTACCGTATTTTTTACGATTTTTTATTTTTTACAATTTTTTGTATTTTTTTGCAATTTTTTGTATTTTTTACGATTTCTCGTATTTTTCGTATTTTTTACGATTTTTTGTATTTTTTATGATTTTTTGTATTTTTTACGATTTTTTATATTTTTTGCGATTTTGTGTTTTTTACGATTTTTTTGTATTTTCGGATTTTTTACGATTTTTTATATTTTTTACATTTTTTTGTATTTTTTTGCAATTTTTTGTATTTTTTACGATTTCTCGTATTTTTCGTATTTTTTACGATTTTTTATATTTTTTACAATTTTTTGTATTTTTTTGCAATTTGTTGTATTTTTTACGATTTCTCGTATTTTTCGTATTTTTTACGATTTTTTGCAATTTTTTGTATTTTTTATGATTTCTATTTTTCTTTTTTTTTACGATTTTTTATTTTTTACAATTTTTTGTATTTTTTTGCAATTTTTTGTATTTTTTACGATTTCTCGTATTTTTCGTATTTTTTACGATTTTTTGTATTTTTTATGATTTTTTGTATTTGTTACGATTTTTTATATTTTTTGCGATTTTGTGTGTTTTTTACGATTTTTTTGTATTTCTCGAATTTTTTACAATTTTTTATATTTTTTACATTTTTTTGTGTTTTTTTTCAATTTTTTGTATTTTTTACGATTTTTTATATTTTTTACATTTTTTTGTATTTTTTTGCAATTTTTTGTATTTTTTACGATTTTTTGTATTTTTCACGATTTTTTGTATTTTTTACGATGTTTTGTAATTTTCGTATTTTTTCACGATTTTTTGTATTTTTTACGATTTTTTTAAATCCTTTCATTTTCCAGATTAAATTTTTCTGAATGTTTATTTTGATTTTTCTCAAATTTTTGAATTTTTTCAAAGTTGTCAATTTTTTTGCAGTTTTAAAATTTCAATAATTTGAATTTTCTATATTTTTCAGTTGAAGTTTTTTTGAATTTTTCAATTTTTCAATTTTTTTTTTAAATTTTTCAAAAATATTTTTTGACTTTTTTAATTTTTTTTTAAATTGTTTTATTTTTTGAATTTTTCAAACCTTCCAAATTTCCTGAATTTTTCAAATACATAATATGTGTTTTGAATCTTTCAAAGTTTTGAATTTTTTGAACTTCATTTTTTTTTCTTTGAATTATTCGAATTTCTTTTAAATCTTACTGGAAAATATTCCAGTTTAGGTTTTTTTGAATTTTTCAATTCTTTTGAATTTTTTAATTTTTTTTTGATTTTTTTTATTTTTTTAAATTTTTCAAATATGTTTTTCGATTTTTTTCAAAGTTTCGATTTTTTTGAAATTGTCAATTTTTTCAAATTTTTCGAAATTTTAATTTTTTTAATTTTACATTTGAATCTTTCCATATTTTCCATTTTAAGATTTTTTGAATTTTTCAAATATGTTTTTCGATTTTTTCAAAGTTTTATATTTTTTTGAACTTGTCATTTTTTTTTTTTGAATTTTTGAACATTCTGAATTTCTTGAATTTTCCATTTTTTTAAAATTTTTCAATAATGTTTTTTGATTCTTTGAACGTTTTGAATTTTTTTTTAAATTATTAATTTTTTTTTCAATTTTTCCATATTTTCTAGTTTAGGTTTATTTGAATTTTTCAATTCTTTTGGATTTTTCAATTTTTCTAAATTTTTTAATTTTTTTGAATTTTTCGATTATTCTCAAATTTTTGAATTTTTTAAATCTAATCAATTTTTTTGAATTTTTTAAAATTTTAATTTTTTGACTTTAATAATTTTTTAAAATCTTTCCATATTTTTCAGTTCAAGTTTTTTTGAAGTTTTCAACTTTTTTGAATTTTTCAAATGTTTTTTTGATTTTTTTCAAATTTTCCAAAATTTTAATTTTTTAAATTTCACATTGATTCTTTCCATATTTTCCAGTTTAGGATTTTTTGAATTTTTCAAATATGTATGTTTTTTGATTTTTTTCAAAGTTTTATATTTTTTTGAACATATTTTTTTTGAATTTTTAAACATTCTGAATTTCCTGAATTTTTAATTTTTTTTAATTTTTCACTTATTTTTTTTGATTATTTGAACGTTTTGAATTTTTGGACTCGAAATTTTTTTAAAAATGTTTTGAATTTTTTTCAATCTTTCCATATTTTCTAGTTAAGGTTTACTTGAATTTTTCAATTCTTTTGGATATTTCATTTTTTTTAAATTTTTTAATTTTTTTGAATTTTTCGATTATTTTCAAATTTTTGAATTTTTTTGATCATAATATGATGACAATTTTTTTGAATTTTTTTAAAAATTTTAATTTTTTCAATTTAACAATTTTCTTTAAATCTCCATATTTTCCAATTCAAGTTTTTTTGAATTTTTCAACTTTTTTGAATTTTTCAAATGTTTTTTTAAAATTTTAAATTTTTTTAAACTTATTTTTTTTAATTTTTTTAAATTTTCAATTTTTTGAATTTTACATTTTTTTTTTTCCATTTTTTCCATTCTCTGCATATTTTCCGGTTTAGGCTTATTTGAATTTTTCAATTAGTCACTGTTGTCAATCAAAAAAGATGACACTTGAAGAAAAATAAAAAATTATAGGTATCATTGGACCTGTCAAAAAAAAATTACATTTGAAAAAATATATTTTTTTCATAAGATTGGACCTGTCAAAAAATGACATTTGAAAAAAAAAAAACATTATTAGACCTGTAAAAAAAAATGACACTTGGAAAAAAAAAAAAAAATTTATAGGTATTATTGGACCTGTCAAAAAAAAATTACATTTGAAAAAATATATTTTTTTCATAAGATTGGACCTGTCAAAAAATGACGTTTGAATTTTTTTTTTGCATAAGTTTGGACTAGTCAAAAAATGACATTTGAAAAGAAAAAAAAAATTATAGGTGTCATTAGACCTGTAATTGAAAAAGAATTTTTTTTTTATAGGATTGGACCTGTCAGAAAATGACGTTTGAAAAAAAAAATTTTTAATAACTTTGGACCTATCAAAAAAGTACATTTGAAAAAAAATCATATTATTGGACCTGTCAAAAAAAAATGACACTTGAAAAAAAAAAAAAAATTATAGGTGTCATTGGACTTGTCAAAAAAAAAATCCATTTAAAAAAAAAAAAAATTATGGGATTGGACCTGTCAAAAAATGACGCTTGAAAAAAAATATATTTTTTTTTATAAGTTTGGACCTGTCAAAAAATTACGTTTGAATTTTTTTTTTTTATAAGTCTGGACCTGTCAAAAAATGACATTTGAAAAAAAAAATTGTTTTCATATTATTGAACCTGTCAAAAAATGACGTTTGAAAAAAATTTTTTTAACTTTGGACCTGTCAAAAAATGACATTTGAAAAAAAAAACATTATTGGACCTGTCAAAAAAAATGACGGACAAAAAAAAAATAATTTATAGGTGTCATTAGACCTGTAATTTGAAAAAAAATATTTTTTTTTATCGGATTGGACCTGTCAAAAAACGACGTTTGAAAAAAAAATTTTTTATAACTTTGGACCTGTCAAAAAATGACATTTGAAAAAAAAAACATATTATTGGACCCGTCGAAAAAAAAAAATTATAGGTGACATTGGACCTGTTTAGAAAAAAAAATTCATTTGAAAAAATTTTTTTTTTGATAGGATTGGACCTGTCAAAAAATGACATTTGAAAAAAAAAAAACTTTTTCATATTATTGGACCTGTCAAAAAAAAAAATGACACTTGGAAAAAAAAAGAATAATTTATAGGTGCCATTGGACCTGTCAAAAAAAAATTTATTTGAAAAAATTTGGACCTGCCAAAAAATGACATTTGAAAAAAAAATAAAAAATTTTAGTTCATATTATTGGACATGTCAAAAAAAAAATGACACTTGAAAAAAAAAATAATATAGGTGTCATTGGACCTGTCTAAAAAAAAAAAAAAAATTGGAAAAAAAAAATATATAGGATTGGACCTGTCAAAAAATTACGTTTAAAAAATAATATATTTTTTCAATAAGTTTGGACCTGTCAAAAAATTTCGTTTGAAATTTTTTTTTTTTTTATGTTTGGATCTGTCAAAAAATGGCATTTGAAAAAAAAAATTATTTGAAAAAATTTTTTTTTTTATAAGATTGGACCTGTCAAAAAATTATGTTTGAAAAAAAAAATAAAATTTTTTATAAGTTTGGACCTGTCAAAAAATGATACATATTGAAAAAAAAAAAAAAATCATATTATTGGACCTGTCAAAAAAAAATGACACTTGAAAAAAAAAAATTATAGGTGTCATTGGACTTGTCAAAAAAAAAATTCATTTAAAAAAAAAAAAAAAATTATGGGATTGGACCTGTCAAAAAATGACGTTTGAAAAAAAAAATCATATTATTGGACCTGTCAAAAAAAAATTACATATGTACTTGAAAAAAAAAATTATAGGTGTCATTGGAAAAAAAAAAATCCATTTAAAAAAAAAATTATAGGATTGGACCTGTCAAAAAATGACGTCTAAAAAAATATTTTTTTTTTTATTACTTTGGACCTGTCAGAAAATTACATTTGAAAAAAAAAAAATATTATTATTGGACCTGTCAAAAAAAAATGACACTTGGAAAAAAAAAATAATAATTTATAGGTATCATTGGAACTGTCAAAAAAAAATTACATTTGAAAAAAATATATTTTTTTTTATAAGATTGGACCTGTCAAAAAATGACGTTTCAAGAAAAAAAAGATTTTTTTTTTCATAAGTTTGGATCAGTCAAAAAATGACATTTGAAAAGAAAAAAAAAAAATTTAAAATGTCCAAAAATTTTCTAAGAAAAAAAACGCTGGAAAAGTTCAAAAATCGATTTCCAAAAAAAAATTCTATTGTCGAGAAATATTAAAATGACAAAAAAAGTTCATCTGTCAAAAAATTCATTGTCAAAAAAATTTAAATGTCAAAAATAATTAATTATCAAAAAATGACAGCTCTGTCAAAAAAAATGTCAATCGATTTGAGCTTTTTTTTTTTTATTCGAAACCGATTTCAAAATTCGAGTCAAGTATTGATATTAAAAATAAGCTCGAAAATAAATTATCGATTATGGAAATATATAAAATAGATTCGAGTATCGATATCGAATCGACTTTCAAAATACTCAAAAATCGATTCCAATATCGATATGAACTAAATTATCGAAATACATAAAATCGATTCAAATATCGATATCGATCTTTTTTCATCACTTACATGTACATCAACGTGCATCAGAACGCAAGTCAGCAACTTTTCCAGTTCGCCAATCAGCTCCTCGATCGGCATTCCAACTTCGGCGATCACTCGGGTCAACTCGGCAATCATCGTCAGCACACTGTCCTCGTCCGCCATGATTTTCTTCATCGTTTCCGGCAAAATTATTGTGTGGAAATTGAAATTGAGCTCGTTCAGACCTTTGTAAACAGCGTTGCCGGTTTTAATGCCGGCCGTCACTTGCGCCAACCTGAAAATTAATCCTCGATTGAATGACGTCATAAAAATTGATATCTGTCATACTATCGAAAAATGGTTGGACTTAAACTGACTTGACGTCTTTGAAAAAAAAAATTCCGACAATAAAAAAAAAAGTGACATTGACACATTTTGGGTCATAGCTCGCTTATGACAAGTCCCACCCCCCAACTCATTGTACTTGAATGAAAGCCCGTAAAATTCTCTATCAAATGACGTCATAAAATTTGACATCTGTCAAACCATTGAAAAATAATTAGACTTTTTCACTCACCTAGGATCCTCATCGTCCCGAATCGGAACGCAATCGATAATTTCCACAATCCTCGTACTTTGCAACAGCAAATCGTCCAAAAACCAATCACCGTCCAGCGACATCAGCTTGATCAGCCACGTCCCGCTTTTCTGAGCCGTCATTTCTGAGTTCAACAAATTCCGGTTCAGACCCAAAAGTTCACCAGCAAGCACAAACTCCAGCGCCTCCCTAGACGAAAACTCTTCAATCTTTTTTTTCGATCGGTCGTACGACGTTTCGGCGTTTAGATCGCGACTCTTCAGGGCGCCCAATTCTTCGTATAATTTGTTGACTTGCAAAAGGGATTTTTTGTAAAAGGCGTCCAGGGCGCAGGCGCAACTGACGATTTGCGAGCCGTTGAGGACGTCGCCGTCCAAAAACGCTTTGAATTCTTCGAAAATTGTGTCGCAGCCTTCGAGGGTTTTCGTGTCTAGTAAATAATCGATCCATTTTGGGTATAAAGTGGTTCGGTGGCGGTCGATGTAGGATTTTGGACACTGGACGAGTAGGGAAAAGTAGTCTTGGAAAGTTTGGATGCACTTGCGGGTGTGGAGATTTAAGTGCTGGAACAGTTGGGACACCTGGAACAAAAAAAATAAATTATAGTACATATATTGCTTATTGTCATTATACTTAAATGAAAGCCAACAAAATTTGACATATGGCATTCGAGTGAGAAGTTGTAGCGTATCTCCCTCTCTCTCTCTCATTTAACTTGAATAAAAGTACGCGATATTCTCTATCGATATGAAAATTGAAATTTTCGATATTTGAATTTTTGGCAATTGAATTTTTTCGACAATGAATTTTTTTGAATACTGAAATTTTTGACAATTGAATTTTTTCGACAATTGAATCTTTTTGACAATGAAGTTTTCGAAGCTTGAATTTCTTTACAATTGAATTTTTTTGACAATAATTAACTTTTTCAACAATTGTATTTTTTTAAAAACCGAAATTTTCGATAAATGTAGTTTTTTGACAATTAAATTTTTTCGACAATTAATTTTTTTGAATACTGAAATTTTTGACAATTGAATTTTTTCGACAATTGAATCTTTTTGACAATGAAGTTTTCGAAGCTTGAATTTCTTTACAATTGAATTTTTTTGACAGAAATTAACTTTTTCAACAATTGTATTTTTTTAAAAACCGAAATTTTCGATAAATGTAGTTTTTTGACAATTAAATTTTTTCGACAATTAATTTTTTTGAATACTGAAATTTTTGACAATTGAATTTTTTCGACAATTGAATCTTTTTGACAATGAAGTTTTCGAAGCTTGAATTTTTTTACAATTGAATTTTTTTGACAATAATTAACTTTTTCAACAATTGTATTTTTTTAAAAACCGAAATTTTCGATAAATGTAGTTTTTTGACAATTAAATTTTTTCGACAATTAATTTTTTTGAATACTGAAATTTTTGACAATTGAATTTTTTCGACAATTGAATCTTTTTGACAATGAAGTTTTCGAAGCTTGAATTTTTTTACAATTGAATTTTTTTGACAATAATTAACTTTTTCAACAATTGTATTTTTTTAAAAACCGAAATTTTCGATAAATGTAGTTTTTGACAATTAAATTTTTTCGACAATTAATTTTTTTGAATACTGAAATTTTTGACAATTGAATTTTTTCGACAATCGAATCTTTTTGACAATGAAGTTTTCGAAGCTTGAATTTTTTTACAATTGAATTTTTTTGACAATAATTAACTTTTTCAACAATTGTATTTTTTTAAAAACCGAAATTTTCGATAAATGTAGTTTTTTGACAATTAAATTTTTTCGACAATTAATTTTTTTGAATACTGAAATTTTTGACAATTGAATTTTTTCGACAATTGAATCTTTTTGACAATGAAGTTTTCGAAGCTTGAATTTTTTTACAATTGAATTTTTTTGACAATAATTAACTTTTTCAACAATTGTATTTTTTTAAAAACCGAAATTTTCGATAAATGTAGTTTTTTGACAATTAAATTTTTTCGACAATTAATTTTTTTGAATACTGAAATTTTTGACAATTGAATTTTTTCGACAATTGAATCTTTTTGACAATGAAGTTTTCGAAGCTTGAATTTTTTTACAATTGAATTTTTTTGACAATAATTAACTTTTTCAACAATTGTATTTTTTTAAAAACCGAAATTTTCGATAAATGTAGTTTTTTGACAATTAAATTTTTTCGACAATTAATTTTTTTGAATACTGAAATTTTTGACAATTGAATTTTTTCGACAATTGAATCTTTTTGACAATGAAGTTTTCGAAGCTTGAATTTCTTTACAATTGAATTTTTTTGACAATAATTAACTTTTTCGATAAATGTAGTTTTTTGACAATTAAATTTTTTCGACAATGAATTTTTTTGAATACTGAAATTTTTGACAATTGAATTTTTTCGACAATTGAATCTTTTTGACAATGAAGTTTTCGAAGCTTGAATTTCTTTACAATTGAATTTTTTTGACCATAATTAACTTTTTCAACAATTGTATTTTTTTAAAAACCGAAATTTTCGATAAATGTAGTTTTTTGACAATTAAATTTTTTCGACAATTAATTTTTTTGAATACTGAAATTTTTGACAATTGAATTTTTTCGACAATCGAATCTTTTTGACAATGAAGTTTTCGAAGCTTGAATTTTTTTACAATTGAATTTTTTTGACAATAATTAACTTTTTCAACAATTGTATTTTTTTAAAAACCGAAATTTTCGATAAATGTAGTTTTTTGACAATTAAATTTTTTCGACAATTAATTTTTTTGAATACTGAAATTTTTGACAATTGAATTTTTTCGACAATTGAATCTTTTTGACAATGAAGTTTTCGAAGCTTGAATTTTTTTACAATTGAATTTTTTTGACAATAATTAACTTTTTCAACAATTGTATTTTTTTAAAAACCGAAATTTTCGATAAATGTAGTTTTTTGACAATTAAATTTTTTCGACAATTAATTTTTTTGAATACTGAAATTTTTGACAATTGAATTTTTTCGACAATTGAATCTTTTTGACAATGAAGTTTTCGAAGCTTGAATTTTTTTACAATTGAATTTTTTTGACAATAATTAACTTTTTCAACAATTGTATTTTTTTAAAAACCGAAATTTTCGATAAATGTAGTTTTTTGACAATTAAATTTTTTCGACAATTAATTTTTTTGAATACTGAAATTTTTGACAATTGAATTTTTTCGACAATTGAATCTTTTTGACAATGAAGTTTTCGAAGCTTGAATTTCTTTACAATTGAATTTTTTTGACCATAATTAACTTTTTCAACAATTGTATTTTTTTAAAAACCGAAATTTTCGATAAATGTAGTTTTTTGACAATTAAATTTTTTCGACAATTAATTTTTTTGAATACTGAAATTTTTGACAATTGAATTTTTTCGACAATTGAATCTTTTTGACAATGAAGTTTTCGAAGCTTGAATTTTTTTACAATTGAATTTTTTTGACAATAATTAACTTTTTCAACAATTGTATTTTTTTAAAAACCGAAATTTTCGATAAATGTAGTTTTTTGACAATTAAATTTTTTCGACAATTAATTTTTTTGAATACTGAAATTTTTGACAATTGAATTTTTTCGACAATTGAATCTTTTTGACAATGAAGTTTTCGAAGCTTGAATTTCTTTACAATTGAATTTTTTTGACCATAATTAACTTTTTCAACAATTGTATTTTTTTAAAAACCGAAATTTTCGATAAATGTAGTTTTTTGACAATTAAATTTTTTCGACAATTAATTTTTTTGAATACTGAAATTTTTGACAATTGAATTTTTTCGACAATTGAATCTTTTTGACAATGAAGTTTTCGAAGCTTGAATTTCTTTACAATTGAATTTTTTTGACAGAAATTAACTTTTTCAACAATTGTATTTTTTTAAAAACCGAAATTTTCGATAAATGTAGTTTTTTGACAATTAAATTTTTTCGACAATTAATTTTTTTGAATACTGAAATTTTTGACAATTGAATTTTTTCGACAATTGAATCTTTTTGACAATGAAGTTTTCGAAGCTTGAATTTTTTTACAATTGAATTTTTTTGACAATAATTAACTTTTTCAACAATTGTATTTTTTTAAAAACCGAAATTTTCGATAAATGTAGTTTTTTGACAATTAAATTTTTTCGACAATTAATTTTTTTGAATACTGAAATTTTTGACAATTGAATTTTTTCGACAATTGAATCTTTTTGACAATGAAGTTTTCGAAGCTTGAATTTTTTTACAATTGAATTTTTTTGACAATAATTAACTTTTTCAACAATTGTATTTTTTTAAAAACCGAAATTTTCGATAAATGTAGTTTTTTGACAATTAAATTTTTTCGACAATTAATTTTTTTGAATACTGAAATTTTTGACAATTGAATTTTTTCGACAATTGAATCTTTTTGACAATGAAGTTTTCGAAGCTTGAATTTCTTTACAATTGAATTTTTTTGACCATAATTAACTTTTTCAACAATTGTATTTTTTTAAAAACCGAAATTTTCGATAAATGTAGTTTTTTGACAATTAAATTTTTTCGACAATTAATTTTTTTGAATACTGAAATTTTTGACAATTGAATTTTTTCGACAATTGAATCTTTTTGACAATGAAGTTTTCGAAGCTTGAATTTCTTTACAATTGAATTTTTTTGACCATAATTAACTTTTTCAACAATTGTATTTTTTTAAAAACCGAAATTTTCGATAAATGTAGTTTTTTGACAATTAAATTTTTTCGACAATTAATTTTTTTGAATACTGAAATTTTTGACAATTGAATTTTTTCGACAATTGAATCTTTTTGACAATGAAGTTTTCGAAGCTTGAATTTTTTTACAATTGAATTTTTTTGACAATAATTAACTTTTTCAACAATTGTATTTTTTTAAAAACCGAAATTTTCGATAAATGTAGTTTTTTGACAATTAAATTTTTTCGACAATTAATTTTTTTGAATACTGAAATTTTTGACAATTGAATTTTTTCGACAATCGAATCTTTTTGACAATGAAGTTTTCGAAGCTTGAATTTTTTTACAATTGAATTTTTTTGACAATAATTAACTTTTTCAACAATTGTATTTTTTTAAAAACCGAAATTTTCGATAAATGTAGTTTTTTGACAATTAAATTTTTTCGACAATTAATTTTTTTGAATACTGAAATTTTTGACAATTGAATTTTTTCGACAATTGAATCTTTTTGACAATGAAGTTTTCGAAGCTTGAATTTCTTTACAATTGAATTTTTTTGACAATAATTAACTTTTTCGATAAATGTAGTTTTTTGACAATTAAATTTTTTCGACAATGAATTTTTTTGAATACTGAAATTTTTGACAATTGAATTTTTTCGACAATTGAATCTTTTTGACAATGAAGTTTTCGAAGCTTGAATTTCTTTACAATTGAATTTTTTTGACCATAATTAACTTTTTCAACAATTGTATTTTTTTAAAAACCGAAATTTTCGATAAATGTAGTTTTTTGACAATTAAATTTTTTCGACAATTAATTTTTTTGAATACTGAAATTTTTGACAATTGAATTTTTTCGACAATTGAATCTTTTTGACAATGAAGTTTTCGAAGCTTGAATTTTTTTACAATTGAATTTTTTTGACAATAATTAACTTTTTCAACAATTGTATTTTTTTAAAAACCGAAATTTTCGATAAATGTAGTTTTTTGACAATTAAATTTTTTCGACAATTAATTTTTTTGAATACTGAAATTTTTGACAATTGAATTTTTTCGACAATCGAATCTTTTTGACAATGAAGTTTTCGAAGCTTGAATTTTTTTACAATTGAATTTTTTTGACAATAATTAACTTTTTCAACAATTGTATTTTTTTAAAAACCGAAATTTTCGATAAATGTAGTTTTTTGACAATTAAATTTTTTCGACAATTAATTTTTTTGAATACTGAAATTTTTGACAATTGAATTTTTTCGACAATTGAATCTTTTTGACAATGAAGTTTTCGAAGCTTGAATTTCTTAACAATTGAATTTTTTTGACAATAATTAACTTTTTCAACAATTGTATTTTTTTAAAAACCGAAATTTTCGATAAATGTAGTTTTTTGACAATTAAATTTTTTCGACAATTAATTTTTTTTAAACCAAATTTTTTGACACAATGGATTTTTTTCGACAATGAAGTTTTCAATAATTGAATTTTTTAACAATTGAATTTTTTTTAGAATCGAATTTTTTGACATTTGAATTTTGGTTGAAGTTTTCGACAGATAACAATTGAATTTTTTTGAAAATCAAAATTTCTGACAATTGAATTTTTCTGAAAATAAATATTTATTTTGTTTTTTTTTTTGACAATTAAATTTTTCTGTAAATCGAAATTTTTAGCGATTGAATTTTTCTGATAATTGAATTTTTTCGACAATAAAATTTTCATTTTCGACAGTTGAATTTTTCAATAATTGATTTTTTTCGAAAATCGAAATTTTCGACAATTGAATTTTTTCGACAATAATATTTCAAACAGTTGAAATTTTTCAACAAATAAATTTTTTTGAAAATCGAAATTTTTAACAGAAGTTTTCGACAATTGAATTTTTTAAATAATTCAATTTTTTTTAGAATCGAATTTTTTGACAATTGAATTTTGGTTGAAGTTTTCGACAGGTAACAATTGATTTTTTTTGAAAATCAAAATTTCTGACAATTGAATTTTTCTGAAAATAAATATTTATTTTGTTTTTTTTTTTGACAATTAAATTTTTCTGTAAATCGAAATTTTTAGCGATTGAATTTTTCTGATAATTGAATTTTTTCGACAATAAAATTTTCATTTTCGACAGTTGAATTTTTCAATAATTGATTTTTTTCGAAAATCGAAATTTTCGACAATTGAATTTTTTCGACAATAATATTTCAAACAGTTGAATTTTTTCAACAAATAAATTTTTTTGAAAATCGAAATTTTTAACAGAAGTTTTTGACAATTGAATTTTTTAAATAATTCAATTTTTTTTAGAATCGAATTTTTTGACAATTGAATTTTTTTGGTTGAAGTTTTCGACAGGTAACAATTGAATTTTTTTGAAAATCAAAATTTCTGACAATTGAATTTTTCTGACAATAAATATTTATTTTGTTTTTTTTTGACAATTAAATTTTTCTGTAAATCGAAATTTTTAGCGATTGAATTTTTCTGATAATTGAATTTTTTCGACAATAAAATTTTCATTTTCGACAGTTGAATTTTTCAATAATTGATTTTTTTCGAAAATCGAAATTTTCGACAATTGAATTTTTTCGACAATAATATTTCAAACAATTGAAATTTTTCAACAAATAAATTTTTTTGAAAATCGAAATTTTTAACAGAAGTTTTCGACAATTGAATTTTTTAAATAATTCAATTTTTTTTAGAATCGAATTTTTTGACAATTGAATTTTGGTTGAAGTTTTCGACAGGTAACAATTGAATTTTTTTGAAAGTCAAAATTTCTGACAATTGAATTTTTCTGACAATAAATATTTATTTTGTTTTTTTTTGACAATTAAATTTTTCTGTAAATCGAAATTTTTAGCGATTGAATTTTTCTGATAATTGAATTTTTTCGACAATAAAATTTTCATTTTCGACAGTTGAATTTTTCAATAATTGCTTTTTTTCGAAAATCGAAATTTTCAACAATTGAATTTTTTCGACAATAATATTTCAAACAATTGAAATTTTTCAACAAATAAATTTTTTAACAGAAGTTTTCGACAATTGAATTTTTTAAATAATTCAATTTTTTTTAGAATCGAATTTTTTGACAATTGAATTTTTTTGGTTGAAGTTTCGACAGGTAACAATTGAATTTTTTTGAAAATCAAAATTTCTGACAATTGAATTTTTCTGACAATAAATATTTATTTTGTTTTTTTTTGACAATTAAATTTTTCTGTAAATCGAAATTTTTAGCGATTGAATTTTTCTGATAATTGAATTTTTTCGACAATAAAATTTTCATTTTCGACAGTTGAATTTTTCAATAATTGATTTTTTTCGAAAATCGAAATTTTCAACAATTGAATTTTTTCGACAATAATATTTCAAACAATTGAAATTTTTCAACAAATAAATTTTTTTGAAAATCGAAATTTTTAACAGAAGTTTTCGACAATTGAATTTTTTAAATAATTCAATTTTTTTTAGAATCGAATTTTTTGACAATTGAATTTTTTTGGTTGAAGTTTCGACAGGTAACAATTGAATTTTTTTGAAAATCAAAATTTCTGACAATTGAATTTTTCTGACAATAAATATTTATTTTGTTTTTTTTTGACAATTAAATTTTTCTGTAAATCGAAATTTTTAGCGATTGAATTTTTCTGATAATTGAATTTTTTCGACAATAAAATTTTCATTTTCGACAGTTGAATTTTTCAATAATTGATTTTTTTCGAAAATCGAAATTTTCGACAATTGAATTTTTTCGACAATAATATTTCAAACAGTTGAAATTTTTCAACAAATAAATTTTTTTGAAAATCGAAATTTTTAACAGAAGTTTTCGACAATTGAATTTTTTAAATAATTCAATTTTTTTTAGAATCGAATTTTTTGACAATTGAATTTTGGTTGAAGTTTTCGACAGGTAACAATTGATTTTTTTTGAAAATCAAAATTTCTGACAATTGAATTTTTCTGAAAATAAATATTTATTTTGTTTTTTTTTTTGACAATTAAATTTTTCTGTAAATCGAAATTTTTAGCGATTGAATTTTTCTGATAATTGAATTTTTTCGACAATAAAATTTTCATTTTCGACAGTTGAATTTTTCAATAATTGATTTTTTTCGAAAATCGAAATTTTCGACAATTGAATTTTTTCGACAATAATATTTCAAACAGTTGAATTTTTTCAACAAATAAATTTTTTTGAAAATCGAAATTTTTAACAGAAGTTTTTGACAATTGAATTTTTTAAATAATTCAATTTTTTTTAGAATCGAATTTTTTGACAATTGAATTTTTTTGGTTGAAGTTTTCGACAGGTAACAATTGAATTTTTTTGAAAATCAAAATTTCTGACAATTGAATTTTTCTGACAATAAATATTTATTTTGTTTTTTTTTTGACAATTAAATTTTTCTGTAAATCGAAATTTTTAGCGATTGAATTTTTCTGATAATTGAATTTTTTCGACAATAAAATTTTCATTTTCGACAGTTGAATTTTTCAATAATTGATTTTTTTCGAAAATCGAAATTTTCGACAATTGAATTTTTTCGACAATAATATTTCAAACAATTGAAATTTTTCAACAAATAAATTTTTTTGAAAATCGAAATTTTTAACAGAAGTTTTCGACAATTGAATTTTTTAAATAATTCAATTTTTTTTAGAATCGAATTTTTTGACAATTGAATTTTTTTGGTTGAAGTTTTCGACAGGTAACAATTGAATTTTTTTGAAAATCAAAATTTCTGACAATTGAATTTTTCTGACAATAAATATTTATTTTGTTTTTTTTTGACAATTAAATTTTTCTGTAAATCGAAATTTTTAGCGATTGAATTTTTCTGATAATTGAATTTTTTCGACAATAAAATTTTCATTTTCGACAGTTGAATTTTTCAATAATTGATTTTTTTCGAAAATCGAAATTTTCGACAATTGAATTTTTTCGACAATAATATTTCAAACAATTGAAATTTTTCAACAAATAAATTTTTTTGAAAATCGAAATTTTTAACAGAAGTTTTCGACAATTGAATTTTTTAAATAATTCAATTTTTTTTAGAATCGAATTTTTTGACAATTGAATTTTGGTTGAAGTTTTCGACAGGTAACAATTGAATTTTTTTGAAAGTCAAAATTTCTGACAATTGAATTTTTCTGACAATAAATATTTATTTTGTTTTTTTTTGACAATTAAATTTTTCTGTAAATCGAAATTTTTAGCGATTGAATTTTTCTGATAATTGAATTTTTTCGACAATAAAATTTTCATTTTCGACAGTTGAATTTTTCAATAATTGATTTTTTTCGAAAATCGAAATTTTCAACAATTGAATTTTTTCGACAATAATATTTCAAACAATTGAAATTTTTCAACAAATAAATTTTTTTGAAAATCGAAATTTTTAACAGAAGTTTTCGACAATTGAATTTTTTAAATAATTCAATTTTTTTTAGAATCGAATTTTTTGACAATTGAATTTTTTTGGTTGAAGTTTCGACAGGTAACAATTGAATTTTTTTGAAAATCAAAATTTCTGACAATTGAATTTTTCTGACAATAAATATTTATTTTGTTTTTTTTTGACAATTAAATTTTTCTGTAAATCGAAATTTTTAGCGATTGAATTTTTCTGATAATTGAATTTTTTCGACAATAAAATTTTCATTTTCGACAGTTGAATTTTTCAATAATTGATTTTTTTCGAAAATCGAAATTTTCAACAATTGAATTTTTTCGACAATAATATTTCAAACAATTGAAATTTTTCAACAAATAAATTTTTTTGAAAATCGAAATTTTTAACAGAAGTTTTCGACAATTGAATTTTTTAAATAATTCAATTTTTTTTAGAATCGAATTTTTTGACAATTGAATTTTTTTGGTTGAAGTTTCGACAGGTAACAATTGAATTTTTTTGAAAATCAAAATTTCTGACAATTGAATTTTTCTGACAATAAATATTTATTTTGTTTTTTTTTGACAATTAAATTTTTCTGTAAATCGAAATTTTTAGCGATTGAATTTTTCTGATAATTGAATTTTTTCGACAATAAAATTTTCATTTTCGACAGTTGAATTTTTCAATAATTGATTTTTTTCGAAAATCGAAATTTTCAACAATTGAATTTTTTCGACAATAATATTTCAAACAATTGAAATTTTTCAACAAATAAATTTTTTTGAAAATCGAAATTTTTAACAGAAGTTTTCGACAATTGAATTTTTTAAATAATTCAATTTTTTTTAGAATCGAATTTTTTGACAATTGAATTTTTTTGGTTGAAGTTTTCGACAGGTAACAATTGAATTTTTTTGAAAATCAAAATTTCTGACAATTGAATTTTTCTGACAATAAATATTTACTTTGTTTTTTTTTGACAATTAAATTTTTCTGTAAATCGAAATTTTTAGCGATTGAATTTTTCTGATAATTGAATTTTTTCGACAATAAAATTTTCATTTTCGACAGTTGAATTTTTCAATAATTGATTTTTTTCGAAAATCGAAATTTTCAACAATTGAATTTTTTCGACAATAATATTTCAAACAATTGAAATTTTTCAACAAATAAATTTTTTTGAAAATCGAAATTTTTAACAGAAGTTTTCGACAATTGAATTTTTTAAATAATTCAATTTTTTTTAGAATCGAATTTTTTGACAATTGAATTTTTTTGGTTGAAGTTTTCGACAGGTAACAATTGAATTTTTTTGAAAATCAAAATTTCTGACAATTGAATTTTTCTGACAATAAATATTTATTTTGTTTTTTTTTGACAATTAAATTTTTCTGTAAATCGAAATTTTTAGCGATTGAATTTTTCTGATAATTGAATTTTTTCGACAATAAAATTTTCATTTTCGACAGTTGAATTTTTCAATAATTGATTTTTTTCGAAAATCGAAATTTTCAACAATTGAATTTTTTCGACAATAATATTTCAAACAGTTGAAATTTTTCAACAAATAAATTTTTTTGAAAATCGAAATTTTTGACAGAAGTTTTTGACAATTGAATTTTTTAAATAATTCAATTTTTTTTAAATTGAATTTTTTGACAATTGGACTTTTTTGGTTTTCGACAGGTAACAATTGAATTTTTTTGAAAGTCAAAATTTTTGACAATTGAATTTTTTTGACAATAAATATTATATTGCCAGTTTTTTTTTTGAAGATTGATTTTTTAACAATTGAATTTTTTTTGAAAATTGAAATTTTTGACAATTGAACTTTTTCGACAGTAGGATTTTCAATAGTTGAATTTTTGCATCAAATAATTTTTTTGTTTTGGAAATCGAAATTTTTGACAATTGAAATTTTTCGACAAAAAATTAATTGTCAAAATAAAATTCAATTGTCGAAAAAAATTCAATTATCAAAAAAAATTAATTGTCAACAAAAATTATTGTCAAAGAAAATGCAACTGTCAACAAATGATAGAATTGTCAATTGTAGGAAAAAAATTAATTGTCAAAATAAAATTCAATTGTCAAAAAAATTCAATTGTCAAAGAAAATTAATTGTCAACAAAAATTAATTGTCAAAGAAAATGCAACTGTCAACAATTTATTTAATTGTCAATTGTAAAAAAAAATAATTGTCAAAATAAAATTCAATTGTCGTAAAAAATTCAATTGTCAAAGAAAATTAATTGTCAACAAAAATTATTGTCAAAGAAAATGCAACTGTCAACAAATGATAGAATTGTCAATTGTTAAAAAAAAATTAATTGTCAAAATAAAATTCAATTGTCAAAAAAAATTAATTTTGAACAAAAATTAATTGTTAAAAAAAATGCAACTGTAACGATTAATATGTGTAATTCTGAATTGTCTAAACAGAATTCAGCTTCAAAAACATCCACTTGTCAAAAAAAATTCAAATATTAAAAAAAATTAATTGTCAAAAAAATGCAACTGTCAAGAATTAATAGAATTGTTAATTGTCAAAAAAAATTAATTGTCAAAATAAAATTTAAATGTCGAAAAAAATTAATTGTCAACAAAAATTATTGTCAAAGAAAATGCAACTGTCAACAAATGATAGAATTGTCAATTGTAAAAAAAATTAATTGTCAAAATAAAATTCAAATGTCGAAAAAAATTAATTGTCAACAAAAATTATTGTCAAAGAAAATGCAACTGTCAACAAATGATAGAATTGTCAATTGTAAAAAAAATTAATTGTCAAAATAAAATTCAAATGTCGAAAAAAATTATTTGTCAACAAAAATTATTGTCAAAGAAAATGCAACTGTCAACAAATGATAGAATTGTCAATTGTAAAAAAAAATTAATTGTCAAAATAAAATTCAAATGTCGAAAAAAATTAATTGTCAACAAAAATTATTGTCAAAGAAAATGCAACTGTCAACAAATGATAGAATTGTCAATTGTAAAAAAAAAATTAATTGTCAAAATAAAATTCAATTGTGAAAAAAATTTAATTTTGAACAAAAATTAATTGTTAAAAAAAATGCAACTGTAACGATTAATATGTGTAATTCTGAATTGTCTAAACAGAATTCAGCTTCAAAAACATCCACCTGTCAAAAAAAATTCAAATATTAAAAAAAATTAATTGTCAAAAAAATGCAACTGTCAACAAATGATAGAATTGTCAATTGTAGAAAAAAAATTAATTGTCAAAATAGAATTCAATTGTCGAAAAAATTCAATTGTCAAAGAAAATTAATTATCAACAAAAATTAATTGTCAAAGAAAATGCAACTGTCAACAATTTATTTAATTGTCAATTGTAAAAAAAAAATAATTGTCAAAATAAAATTCAAGTGTCGAAAAAAATTAATTGTCAACAAAAATTATTGTCAAAGAAAATGGAACTGTCAATAAATGATAGAATTGTCAATTGTAAAAAAAATTAATTGTCAAAATAAAATTCAATTGTCAAAAAAATTTAATTTTGAACAAAAATTAATTGTTAAAAAAAATGCAACTGTAACTATTAATATGTGTAATTTTGAATTGTCTAAACAGAATTCAGCTTCAAAAACATCCACCTGTCAAAAAAAATTCAAATATTAAAACAAATTAATTGTCAAAAAAATGCAACTGTCAACAAATGATAGAATTGTCAATTGTAAAAAAAAATTAATTGTAAAAATAAAATTCAATTGTCGAAAAAAATTCAATTGTCAAAGAAAATTAATTGTCAACAAAAATTAATTGTCAAAGAAAATGCAACTGTCAACAATTAATATAATTGTCAATTGTAAAAAAGAAAATAATTGTCAAAATAAAATTCAATTGTCAAAAAAAATTAATTTCAATTATCAAAAAAATTAATTGTCAAAAAAATGCAACTGTCAACAAATGATAGAATTGTCAATTGTAAAAAAAAATTAATTGTAAAAATAAAATTCAATTGTCGAAAAAAAATCAATTGTCAAAGAAAATTAATTGTCAACAAAAATTAATTGTCAAAGAAAATGCAACTGTCAACAATTAATAAAATTGTCAATTGTAAAAAAAAAAAAAAATTGTCAAAATAAAATTCAATTGTCAAAAAAAATTAATTTCAATTATCAAAAAAATTAATTGTCAAAGAAAATGCAACTGTCAACAATTAATATAATTGTCAATTGTAAAAAAGAAAATAATTGTCAAAATAAAATTCAATTGTCAAAAAAAATTAATTTCAATTATCAAAAAAATTAATTGTCAAAAAAATGCAACTGTCAACAAATGATAGAATTGTCAATTGTAAAAAAAAATTAATTGTAAAAATAAAATTCAATTGTCGAAAAAAAATCAATTGTCAAAGAAAATTAATTGTCAACAAAAATTAATTGTCAAAGAAAATGCAACTGTCAACAATTAATAAAATTGTCAATTGTAAAAAAAAAAAAAAATTGTCAAAATAAAATTCAATTGTCAAAAAAAATTAATTTCAATTATCAAAAAAATTAATTGTCAAAGAAAATGCAACTGTCAACAAATGATAGAATTGTCAATTGTTAAAAAGTTAATTGTCAAAACAAAGTTTAACTTTAAAAAAATTCACCTGTCAAAAAAAAATTTAAACATCAAAAAAAATTAATTGTCGAAAAAAAAAAAAGCTGACAACAATTAATATAATTGTCAATTGTCTTAATTGTCGAAAAAATTGATGACATTAATAATTGTCAAAAAATGAATGTCAAATGTGTCTAATTCAAAATTTTATTAAATTAAATGCAAATTGATTAAATGACTGTCAAATTTTATATGTTAATAATTGTCAGTTGTCATCAGTTTCAATTATTGCCATCTGTGTAAAATATTTTCATTTGTCAATTGTCATTAGTTTCAAAATTTGTCATCTGTGTCAAAAAAGGTCACAGGTGTGAAAAATTGTTATCAATGTTAAAATATGTCATCAGTGTTATTTTCGCGTCTGATTGCACAATTTATTATTTAAATGTCATTTGTCATTACGATAGTTTAATTTTATTAACAATATGGTTTTTTTTTTTGACAATTGAATAATTTGATAAGCTGATTTTTTATTTTTTTTTGACAATTGAATTTTTTAACAATAATTTTTTTTTACTTCAAAAAAAATGACATACGTCGTACGCATATAATTTGTACCAGTGATTATTATTAGTACAATTTTATTTTGCATGTTTTCTGTACAATTTTTGTATAAAATTCTCAATTTCGATAAATTTTTGAATCGTACTAATTTCAATACAATCGCAAAATTTTCACCATTTCAATGGATTTTTCAAATTGTACTAGTTTTCGTACAAAATTTCAAACGATGTACAATCGATTATCCAGTTGTACTAGTCATAGTACAATTGCAAAAAATAATTGTACTAGCGATTATTATTAATATAATTTTATGTTTCATGTTTTTTGTACAATTTCTGCAACTCCCAAGTCATTGTATAAAAAATTTGACATACGTCATTTGAGTGAAAAGTTGTAGCATATTTCGCCTTTGACAGGTCCCTTTCAATAAAAAAAAAAGTGACATTGACACATTTTCGGTCATATCTCGTTTATGACAAGTCCTACCACCCAAGTCATTGTACTTGAATGAAAGCCCACAAAATTTTCTATCGAATGACGTCATAAAAATTGACATCTGACAAACTTTTGAAAAATGGTTGGACCTAAACTGACTTGACGTCTCTGAATTTTTTTTTATCGACAATTAAAAAAGTGACATTGACACATTTTGGGTCATATCTCGTGAATGACAAGTCCCACCCCCCGAGTCATTGTACTTGAATGAAATCCCACAAAATTTTCTATCGAATGACGTCATAAAAATTGACAACTGTCAAACTTTCGAAAAATGGTTGGACCTAAACTGACTTGGCGTCTCTGAAAAGGATTTTATCGACAATAAAAAAAAATGACATTGACATATTTTGGGTCATATCTCGCTTATGACAAGTCTCACCCCCCATGTCATTGTACTTGAATGAAAGTCCATGAAATTTTCTATCGAATGACGTTATAAAAATTGACATCTGTCAAACTTTAGAAAAATGATTGGGCCTAAATTGACTGAAATTTTTTTTATCGACAATAAAAAAAAAAGACATTGACACATTTTGGGTCATATCTGGCTTATGACAAGTCCCACCTCCCAAATCATTATACTTGAATGAAAGCCCCCAAAATTTTCTATCGAATGACGTCATAAAAATTGACGTCAATCGACAATAAAAACAAAAGTGACATTGACACATTTTATATCATATCTCGCTTATGACAAGTCCCACCCCCCAAGTCAATGTACTTGAATTAAAGCCCAGGAAATTTTCTATCGAATGACGTCATAAAAATTAACATCTGTCAAACTTTCGAAAAATGGTTGGACCTAAACTGAGTTGATGTCTCTAAATTTTTTTTTTATCGACACTAAAAACAAAAGTGACCTTGACACATTTTGGGTCATATCTCGCTTATGACAAGTCCCACCCCCCAAGTGATTGTACTTGAATTAAAGCCCAGGAAATTTTCTATCGAATGACGTCATAAAAATTGACATCTGTCAAACTTTCGAAAAATGGTTGGACCTAAACTGACTTGACGTCTGAATTTTTTTTTATCGACACTAAAAACAAAAGTGACCTTGACACATTTTGGGTCATATCTCGCTTATGACAAGTCCCACTCCCTAAGTCAATGTACTTGAATTAAAGCCCAGGAAATTTTCTATCGAATGACACAACAATAATGTCAAAAAATTCCCTCACTATCAAGACGGTCATCATTGTCAGAAAAATGTCATCTCTTTTGAAATTGTCAAGATTATCAAAAAATATCAAAATTGTTAAGATTGTCAAAAAATGTCAAAATTATCATCATTGTCAAAAAGTGTCAAAAAAAGTAATAAATGTCAAAAAGTTAAAATTCTCATACATATTAAATGTCACTGGTCTCAAAATAGTCATTGGTGTCAAAATATGTCATCAATTCTATAAAATGTAATTACTATCAAAAAATTTAATTAGTATCAAAATTGACATGTGTCAAACAGTCTTATCTCAAAATTGTCATGCGTGTCAAGTAATGTCACGTATTTCAAAATTGTCCGTAGTGTCGAAAAATGACATTACTATCAAAAAATTTACAACTGAAATGTCATTTGTCAATTAGAATTGTCAATTGTAATCTGATCTGTGTCAATTGTTTTTATTGTCAATAATTGTCATGTCAGTGTCATTTGTAAATTTTGGAAGCTGTCAATTGTCGGTAATAACATTTGTCAATAATGTCAAATATGTCGTCAATATCAAGATGATTATCATGGTCAAAAAAATGTTATGGGTGTCAAAAAATTTCAAAATTATCATCATTGTCAAAAAACGTCACTAGTGTCAAAAAATGTCATAAGTGTCAAAATTGTCATACGTGTCAAAAAGTATCAGTTGCCATTTCTCAATTGTCATCAGTGTCAATTATAATCGGTGTCAATTGTCTGTCAAAGAATGTCATTATTCTCAAAAACTGATGAGTGTCAAAATTGTCATACGTATCACATTTGATTCAGATCTCAAAATTGTGAAATTGTAATTTGTGTCAGAAAATGTCATCAATGTTAAAAAAATTAATGAGTTTAAAAATTATCATCGACAATAAAAACAAAAGTGACATTGACACATTTTGGGTCATATCTCGCTTATGACAAGTCCCACTCCCTAAGTCAATGTACTTGAATTAAAGCCCAGGAAATTTTCTATCGAATGACGTCATAAAAATTGACATCTGTCAAACTTTCGAGAAATGGTTGGACCTAAACTGACTGACGTCTCTAGAAAAAATTTTATCGACACTAAAAAAAAAAGTGACATTGACACATTTTGGGTCATATCTCGTTTATGACAAGTCCCACCCCCTAAGTCGTTGTACTTGAATGAAAGCCCACAAAATTTCCTATCGAATGACGTCATAAAAATTGACATCTGTCAAACTTTCGAAAAATGGTTGGACCTAAACTGACTTGACGTCTCTGAAAAAAATGTTATCGAGAATAAAAAAAAAAGTGACATTGACACATTTTTGGGTCATATCTCGCTTATAACAAGTCCCACCCCTTAAGTCATTGTACGTGAATGAACGCTTTTGAAGTTCTCTATTGAATGACGTCATTAAATTTGACATACGTCATTCGAGCGAAAAATAACAACAAAAAATTCTTACCTCGGTCTCGGACTGTTCACACTGGGCGACAATGTCGTCTTTGCCGGCGTTACGCAGAAACTCCTTGACCAAGTCAAAAATGCGCATGCTATCATCTGATTCGTCAAAATTGAGCTCGGCCAGCCAATGGGAAAATTGCTGCGCCTCGTACGAGTCGAGCAGCTGCGCGAAAGCTTGCGCGTGCATATCACTATCGCGTTTTATGTCTGTCAAAGTCTGAAAAAAACAAGTACCGAAAAAGTACAGAAAAAAGTACAAAAAAAGTATAGAAAAAAATACAAAAAAATATTGAAAAAAGTACAAAAAAAACATAGAAAAAATTAAAAAAATAAATAAATAAAAAATACAAAAAAAAATTACCTTGTGAGCAACGTTTGTGGCGCCTTGAGTATTGACGTAAGCTTCGTAAAGAGCAGGTAATTTATACAGAGGATGCTTTTTGGGTCCTTGAGCTTCAGCCTCCTTCACTAGCGCCAACTGTTGGTGGAAATCGCGAAGCTCTTCTTCAGTTTCTTCAACTTCTTCAGTCAAATCGAGACATTTGTCCAAGTGGTCGATTAAAGCTGGAACTTCGTTCACGATGTCCTCCCTGTTGAAAGATTTAATTAAATTTCTAATTTGTTTAATTAAATTATTTTTTCGATTTAGTTAAATTTCCATTTAATTTAATTAAATTTTTATTCAACTAAATTTCCATTAATTTTACTGAAATTTTGATTAGACCAAATTTTTGATCGATTTAATTAAATTTTCAGTCAATTTAATCGGATTTTGATTTAATTTGATTAAATTTTTAAACTATTAAATTTTCAGTTGATTTACCCGAGTTTTAATTTAATTAAATTTTTAGTCGATTTAAGTCAATTTAATTAAATTTCGAGTTAATTTAATTAAATTTTGATTGACAGTTTTCAAAAATTAACAAGACAAATGAAAATTGACACCGATGACATTTTAGTTATAAATGGCGCCAATTTGACAAAAAAAGAGACATCAATAATTGGCATTTTTGACACCTATGACATTTTTAGACACCAATGATATATATTTTTTTTTTGACACATAATTTTTTTTTATACCTATGAATTTTTTCAATACTGATGAATATTTTGACACCAATGACAATTTTGACACCTGTGACACTATTTGTCACATATGACAATTTTGACACTTATTAATTTTTTAAACATTGATGACATTTTCTAACACAAATTACAATTTCACAATTTTGAGATCTGTGTCAAATGTGACACGTATGACAATTTTGACACTAATCAAAGTTTTTGAGAATGATGACATTCTTTGACACTACGGAAAATTTGACGCTAATTTAATTTTTTGACCGTGATGTCATTTTTTGACACTATTGATAATTTCAACATTGATATTTTTTTGACAATGGTTATGTTGATATTGATGATATTTTTTGACACTTATGACGATTTTGAAATTTTTCGATACCTATGACTTTTTCACAATCTTAACAATTTCAATAAATGACACTAATGACATTTGAGTAATATGGCACCTGTGACAAAAAGTGTCAAAAGTCAGATGCTTGACACTAATGACATTTGCCACCGATTATAATTGACACTGATGACAATTGAGAAATGGCAACTGATACTTTTTGACAAATGACAATTTTGACACTTATGACATTTTTTGACACTCATGACATTTTTTGACACTGATAACGTTATTTGACAATGATGATAATTTTGAAATCTTTTGACACCCATAACCTTCTTTTGACCATGATAATCATCTTGATATTGACGACATATTTGACATTATTGATAAATGTTATTACCGACAATTGACAGCTTCCAAAATTTACAAATGACACTGACATGACAATTATTGACAATAAAAAAAATTGACAGAGATCAGATTACAATTGACAATTCTAATTGACAAATGACATTTCAACTGTAAATTTTTTGATAGTAATGTCATTTTTCGACACTACGGACAATTTTGAAACATGTGACATTACTTGACACGTATGACAATTTTGAGGTAAGACTGTTTGACACATGCCAATTTTGATACTAATTAAATTTTTTGATAGTAATGACATTTTATAGAATTGATGACATATTTTGACACCAATGACTATTTTGAGACCAGTGACATTTAATATGTATGAGAATTTTAACTTTTTGACATTTATTACTTTTTTTGACACTTTTTGACAATGATGATAATTTTGACATTTATTGACAATGTTAACAATTTTGATATTTTTTGATAATCTTGACAATTTCAAAACAGATGACATTTTTCTGACAACGATGACCGCTTGATAGTGAGGGAATTTTTTGACATTATTGTTATCAACGACAATTGACAGATTCCAAAATGAATAAATGACACTAATGACATTTTAGTAGTAACAATTTTGACACTAATTAAATTTTTTGACACCTATGACATTTTTAGACACCAATGACATTTTTTTTTGACACATGACATTTTTTTATTTGATACCTATGAAATTTTTCAATACTGATGACTATTTTGACACCAATGACAATTTTGACACCGGTGACAATATTTGACACATATTATGACAATTTTTACAATCATTAATTTTTTTAACATTGATGACATTTTCTGACACAAATTACAATTTCACAATTTTGAGATCTGTGTCAAATGTGACACGTATGACAATTTTGACACTAATCAAAGTTTTTGAGAATGATGACATTCTTTGACACTAAGGACAATTTGACGCTAATTTAATTTTTTGACCGTGATGTCATTTTTTGACACTATTGATAATTTCAATATTAATGATATTATTTTGACAATGGTTATCATGTTGATATTGATGATATTTTTTGACACTTATGACAATTTTGAAATTTTTTGATACCTATGACTTTTTCACAATCTTAACAATTTTAATAAATGACACTAATGACATTTAAGTAGTATGGCACCAGATTGACAAAAAGTGTCAAAAGTGAGATGAAAATCATTGACACTAATGACAATTGAGAAATGACAACTGATACTTTTTGACACACATGACAATTTTGACACTTATGACATTTTTTGACACTCATGACATTTTTTGACACTAATGACGTTTTTTGACAATGATGATAATTTTGAAATTTTTTGACACCCATAACATTTTTTTGACCATGATAATCATCTTGATATTGACGACATATTTGACATTATTGACAAATGTTATTAAAGACAATTGACTGACACTGATGCCATATCAGTTATAAATAGGCCAACTGATAACAATTAACAATTATTATTGATAAATAAAAAATTTCACTGATCACAATTGACACATGAAAATTGACATTGTTCACAAATGACACAGATGATAAATGACACTGATGAAAACCAACACTAATAAATGATAATTGACAATTGAGAAATGACAATAATTATTGACGCTGATAAATACTGACAATTGAAAAATAAAAATTGACATCGACCAGAATTGATACAGATGATAAAGACACTAATGACAATTGACAAATGACAATTAAAAATTAAATTAAATATGTATGAGAATTTTAATTTTTTGACAGTTATTACTTGACATTACTTTTTGACAGTTATTACATGACATTTAAATAATAAATTGTGCAATCAGACGCGAACACTGATGACATATTTTAACATTGATAACAATTTTTCACACCTGTGACATTTTTTGACAGAGATGACAAATTTTGGAACTAATGACAATTGACAAAAGAAAATATTTGACACAGATGGCAATAATTGAAACTGATGACAACTGACAATTATTAACATATAAAATTTGACAGTCATTTAATTAATTTGCATTTAATTTAATAAAATTTTGAATTAGACACATTTGACATTAATTTTTTGACAATTATTAATGTCATCAATTTTTTCGACAATTAAGACAATTGACAATTATATTAATTGTTGTCAGCTTTTTTTTTTTTTTGACAATTAATTTTTTTTGATGTTTAAATTTTTTTTTGACAGGTGTATTTTTTTAAAGCTTAACTTTGTTTTGACAATTAACTTTTCAACAATTGACAATTCTATCATTTGTTGACAGTTGCATTTTTGACAATTAATTTTTTTGATAATAGAAATTAATTTTTTTCGACAATTGAATTTTATTTTGACAATTAATTTTTTTTTTACAATTGACAATTTTATTAATTGTTGACAGTTGCATTTTCTTTGACAATTAATTTTTGTTGACAATTAATTTTTTTCGACACTTGAATTTTATTTTAACAATTAATTTTTTTTGACAATCAACAATTCTATTAATTGTTGACAGTTGCATTTTTTGACAATTAATTTTCTTTAATATTTGAATTTTTTTTGACAGCTGGATGTTTTTGAAGCTGAATTCTGTTTAGAAAATTCAGAATTACACATATTAATCGTTACAGTTGCATTTTTTTTTAACAATTAATTTTTGTTCAAAATTAATTTTTTTTGACAATTGAATTTTATTTTGACAATTATTTTTTTTTTACAATTGACAATTAAATTAATTGTTGACAGTTGCATTTTTTTTGACAATTAATTTTTGTTGACAATTAATTTTCTTTGACAATTGAATATTTTTTGACACTTGAATTTTATTTTGACAAATAATTTTTTTTTTACAATTGACAATTATATTGATTGTTGACAGTTGCATTTTCTTTGACAAATTAATTTTTGTTGACAATTAATTTTCTTTGATAATTGAATTTTTTTCGACAATTGAATTTTTTTTTGACAATTGTATTTTGTTTTGACAATAATTTCTATTTTTGACATTTGAATATATTTTTTTGACAATTATTGACAATCGACTTACTTGTTCTCCTGCCATTCGACTGTCATTTCGGTACACCGGACGTCGAACATGGCCAAGGTCACTTCGCGTTCCAATTCCTTTTTACTTTGTCCGGCGCCGCCTCCGGCAAACGTCGAGCCGGCGAGCACTTCGCCGCCCACCGTCCAATCGATCAGCGGATCATAAACGAACGCTTCCAGTAGTGTCAGCAACGTTTCGCGTCCTTTCCTCATCGTCTTCAGGACGTTTTCGCACGCCATACGGAAAATGCCCTGGAAAAAAATAAATGTACTAAGTTTAGTACAATTCTAGGATGTCGTTCTATTGGATTTGTGATGAAAATCAATTGTACTAGATTTAGTACAATTCATAAAAAATAATTTTTTTATTGTACAGAAAGTTTTTTTCTTTGAAATTATATCGAAACTATACTAGAAATCAGTTGTACTAAATCTAGTACAATTCCTGAAAAAAAAAATTATTGTGTTTTCTATGTCCCGACAGTGAATATCAAAACTTGTATCAAAAACTAAATGTACTAATTCTAGTACAATTTCCGAATAAGCTTATTTCATTGTAAAAATGTTTTTTTTTTTTTTTTGAATTCATATGAAAATTGTACTAAAAATCAATGTACAATTCCTGAAAAATGTTTACTATGTCATGTATATTTTCCCGACATTATAAAATATAATAATATAATTTTTTCAACAATTGAATTTTTTGACAATAAGTTTTTTTGACAATGAAGGTATCGACAATTGAATTTTTTTTACAATCAAATTTTTTCTGAAAATGAAATTTTTTTAAAAATTGAATTTTGTGAAAGTTGAATTTTTTTTGACAATCGAATTTTTTCAACAAAGAATTTTTCGATGCTTTGACTTTTTTGACAATTGACTTTTTTCACAATTGATTTTTTTTGAAAATTGAGATTTTTTACAATTGAATTTTTCGGACAATTGAACTTATTCGACAATTGAATTTTTTTATTATTTAATTTTCTGACAATTAATTTTTTTTTGACAAATTTTTTTTTGACAATCAAATTTTTTCGTCAATGAATATTCTGACAGATCATTTTTTTGACAATTAAAAAAATTGAATTCTTTTGACAATTGAATTTTTTAATAATTAATTTTTTTTAACAATTGATTTTTTTAAAAAATAAATTTCTGACAATAAAATTTTTCTTGATGATCGAATTTTTTTGAAAATATTTCTATAGTTGAATTTTATTTGACAATAATTAACTATCTGAATTATTGAATTTTTTTAGCAATTCAATTTTCTAACAATTTTTTTTTGACAATTGATTTTTTTTTGAAAATTGAATTTTTGTCAACAATTGATTTTTTAAAAAATTGAAATTTCTGACAATCGAATTTTTTCGACAATAGATTTTTCGACAGTTGAATTTTTTTAGACATTTTTTTTTTTTTGACAATTGATTTTTTAAAGAAATTGAATTCTTTGACAATTGATTTTTTTTTGACAATAATTCAATTTATTTGAAAATTAAATTTTTTTGACAATTGACTTTTATCGACAATTGGTTTACGACAGTTGAATTTTTTTTGACGATTTTTTTCTGATTATTGAATTTTTTTTTCAAATTGAATTTTTGACATTTAAATTTTTCAACAATCGAATTTTTTGAAAATTTAATTTTTTCACAGTTTTTTTTTAACAATAGAATTTTTTCAACAATAAATTTTTCAATTTTTTTTTTAATAATTAATTTTTTTTAAAAAATTGAATTTTCTAATAATCAATTTTTTTTTGACAATTGAATGAATTTATTTAAAAATTGAATTTTTGTGACAATTGCATTTTTATAGACAATTTCTTTTTGACAATTTTTTTTTTCAGAAATTAATTTTTTTGACAATTGATTTTTTTAACAATTGATTTTGTTGACAATTGAATTTTTTTACAATTGAATTTTTTGATATTTGTTTTTTAAAATTGAATTTTTTGCCAATTGATTTGTTTCTGAAAATTGAATTTTCTGACAAATAAGTTTTTTTTGACAATCGCATTTTTTTGATAATGAATTCACAACAATCGCATTTTTATTGACAATTTTTTTGATAATTGATTTTTTTTGACAATTGAATTTTTTGAAAATTTGTTTTGAAAATTACATTTTTTCACATCGAATTTTTTTGATAATTGATTTTTTTTAAAAAATTGAATTTTCTCACAATTGAATTTTTTTTTTTTCACAAATAAATTAATTTATTTGAAAATTAAATTTTCTCAAGAATGGATTTTTTTGACAATCGTACTTATTGACAATGGATTTACGACAGTTGTATTTTTATTAACAATTAAATTTTCTGACAATTGATTTTTTTTTGATATTTGAATTTTTTGACAATTGGATTTATTGATAATCGAATTTTCTGACAATTCGTTTTTGAAAATTAAATTTTCTGACAATTAAATTTTTTTTGACAATTGAATGAATTTATTTGAACACTGAATTTTTTTAACAATCGATTTTTTTTTTGATAATCACACTTTTTCGGCAATGGATTTATGATAGTTGCATTTTTATTGAAATTTTTTTTTTTGACAATTAAATTTTTTTTTTGTAAATTGAATTTTCTTCGAAAAAATCATGGAAATTAAGAAAATCAAGAAAATTACAATAATCACGAAGATTATAAAATTTTATAAAAATCATAAAAATCATGAAAATTTCAAAAATTATAGAAATTCACTAAAATGAAAATTTCCAAAAATCATAAAAATTTACAAAAATCCTAAAAATTGCAAAAAATTACAAAAATTCGAAAGAAAATCAGGAAAAATTCAAATCAAACGGAATTTCTTCCGAATTCCAAATTTTTTTTTTGCTAGAATTTCATGTAATATCTGTGGAATTTTATGTAATTTTAATAGAATTTTACGTTATTATTTGGTATTCGAATTACATATTGTACTATTTTGTAATTTTCTTAAATTTTTGATTTTTGGAAATTTTCATGATTTTTGATTTTCATAAATTTCTATGATTTTTTGTAAATTTTCATGATTTTTGTAAATTTTTATGATTTTTTAAATTTTTTATGATTATGTAAATTTCTATGACTTATGATTTCCCAAATTATTATAATTGTCTTGAATTTTTATTATTTTTATAAGTTTTTAGGACTTTTTGAATTTTTTATAATTTTTGTGATTATCCATAATTTTCTATAATTTTCTAGATTTTTTGATTTTCTAAATTTTTATTTTTTCAAATTTTTATGATTTGTTTTTCATACATTTTTATGATTTTTTGTGATTTTCATAATTTTTTATTACATAAAACATACATTTATTTTCGTAAATTTTTATGAATTTTGTAATTTTCGTGAATCTGTTTTTTTTTTAAATTTTTATGATTTTTTCAAATTTTTGTTTCTCGGCGCATTTTTGTAATTTTTTGTAATTTTCCTAATTTTCGTAATTTTCAAAATTTTTATGATTTTTTTTTAAATTTTTAATATTTGTTTTTCATATATTTTTGTGATTTTCGTAATTTTTCAACCCAAAAAAAAATTCATAAGATTGAAAAAAACTCACAAAATTTATAAAAAAATTCACAAAATTCAGAAAAATTCTTGATAATAAAAAAAAAAACGCAAGGCTAAAAAAATTCTCAAATCTTTCAATATTCACATAATTGAAAAAAAATTCATAAAACTAGAAAAAATTCACATAACTTACAAAATCACAAAATTTATAAAATTCACAAAATTGTGAAAACAATTGAAATTTAAAAAAAAAAAAAAATCAAATGGTTAAAAATTGGAAAACAAAATTGGAAAAAAATCACATAAATTATGAAACTAAAAAAAATTCATAAAATTTTAAAATTTTTGAAATAATTCACAAAACTTACAAAATTGGAAAAAAAATTCACAAAATTGTGATCACAGAATTCAAAAAATTAGAAAACATTCACAAAATTTATAAAATTAAGTAAAATACTCAAAATGCAAAAAATTTAAAAATGTAAAATAATTCACAAAATTTTAAAAATTCACAAAATTAAATTTTTTTTACAAAATTAGAAAATATTAAAATAATTCACAAAGTCAACAAAATTTACAAAATTGAAAAACATTCTCAAAATTTCATAAAATTGAAAAAAATCACAAAATTAAAAAAAAAAAAAAAAAAATTCATATAATTGAGAAAAATTCACAAAACTTGCAAAAATCACAAAATTTATAAATTTACAAAAAAAATTAAATCAAAACTCACAAAAATCAAAATTTACAAAATTAAAATTTTTTTGGAATTCACAAAATTATACATATTTTTAAATTCACAAAATTACAATTTTGAATTTTACAAAATTCTAATTTTCAGTTTTTTTCTTATTCACAAAAATACAATCTTGAAATACACAAAACCACAATTTTAAATTTTTTTCGAAATTCAAATCAATCTTTTGAAATTCATGAAATTCACAAAATTAAAATAAAATTCATAAGGTTGAAAAAAGTTCACAAAAATAGATAAAATTTACAAAATTAAAAGAAATTGACAAAATTGGAAAAATTCACAAAATTTAAAAAAACGTTAAATCAATTCACAAAATTTACAAAATTAAAAAAAAAAAAAAAATTCGACAATTTAAGATTGATTTTTTTAAAAAAATTGAATTTCCAACAAATGAATTTTTTTTGACAATAATTTTTTTTTTGACAATTGTTGAATTTTTTCAACAATCAAATTTTTTGGATAATAAATTTTTAGACATTCAATTTTTTTTGATAATTATTGTTGAATTTTTCGACAATCGAATTTTTTGAAAAATTTATTTTCTGATAATTAATTTTTTTTCTGAAAATAAATTTTTCATCAATTCAATTTTTTTTGACAATTTTTTTTAAATAATTGAATTTTCTGACAATAAATTTTTTTTTACAATTGAATGAATTTATTTGATATGTAATTGAATTTCTTTGGCAATTGAATTTTCTGACAATTGATTTTTTCTGACAATTGAGTTTTTTTTAAAAATTGAAGCTTCTGACAGTTAAACTTTTTTCGACAATCGAATTTTGTTCAACAATAAATTTTCCAAAAAATAATTTTTTTTTTTGACAATTGAATTTTTTGGTTATTGAATTTTTTTGACAATTGATTTATTTTTGACAATCGAATTTTTTTGACGATTAATTTTTGACAATTGAATTTTTTTCGACAATTGATTTTTTTTGACCTATGCATTTTCTCAATAATGGATTTCTTTCAAAATTATTTTTTTTTGATATGTCATTGAATTTTTTTAAGAATTGAATTTTTCAATAGGTGACAATTAAATTTTTCCGACAATGAATTTTTCTACAGTTAAATTTTTCAACAGTTAAATTTTTTGACAATGGAATTTTTTGAAATTATTGTTTTTGAAAATTGACTTTTCTGACAATTAAATTTTTTTTCACAACCAAATTTTTTGAACAATAAATTTATGACAGAATTATTTTTTTTTCTAATTGAATTTTCTAATAATTGATTTTTTTGACAATTGAATTTTGTGACAATCTAATTTTTAGACAATTAATTTATTTTTGAAAATTTTATTTGGATTCAATTTTGAAAAAAAATCAATTGTCAAAAAAAAATTGTCGAAAAAATTGTATTGTTAAAAAAAAATTGTTAGAAAATTCAATTGAAAAAAAAAAATATTATTAATGAAAATGCAACTATCGTGAATCTATTGTCAAAAAAGTGCAAATGTCAAAAAAAAAAAAATTGTCAGAAAATTGACATTTTCAAAAAAAAAATTACTGCCAAAAAAATTTGATTGTCACAAAAAAATTCAATTGTCAAATAATTCAATTTCCAAAAATAAATTATTTATCAGAAACTTCGATTGCCATAAATTCAATTGTCAAAAAATTCAATTGTCGAAAAATTTAATTGTCAAAAAAAAATTGTCACTTTAATTGTCAAAAAAAAACAATTGTCTCGATATTCAATTTACAAAAAAAATTCAAATGTCAAAAATTAGAGTTGAAATTGTCATACGTGTTAAATGTTGCCGGTCTCAAAATTGCCATTGGTGTCAATATATGCATGAATTTTATAAAATGTCATTACCATCAAAAAATTTAATAAGCGTCAAAATTGTCATACGGGTCAAACAATTGTCAAGATTATCAAAAAATGTCAAAATTGTCAAGATTGTCAAGATTATCAAAAAATGTCAAAATTGTCAAGATTGTCAAAATTATTATCATTGTCAAAAAGTGTCATCAGTGTCAAAAAAAGTAATAATTGTCAAAAAGTTAAAATTGTCATACATGTTAAATGTCACCAATCTCAAAATTGTCATTGGTGTCAAAATATGTCATCAATGTAAAAAAATGACACCAGTTCTATAAAATGTCATAACATCAAAAAATTTAATAAGCGTCAAAATTGGCATACGTGTCGAATAGTCTCACCTCAAAATTGTCATACGTGTCAAATAATGTCACGTGTTTCAAAATTGTCCGTAGTGTCAAAAAATGACATCACTGTCAAAAAATTTAATTAGCGTTAAAATTATCAATTGTTGTTATTTCTCAATTAATTATTGTCATCGATGTCAATTACTGTTATTTCTCAATTGTCATTAGTGTCGATTATCACCAGTGTCAATTATCACGTGTCAATCGTGATCAGTGTCAATTATTGAATTTATCAATTATTGTCATCAGTGTCAATAATTATCATTTGTCAATTGTCATTAGGTCGACTGTCAACAGTGTTCTTTATCATGTGTATCAATTCTGGTCAGTGTCAATTTTCATGTGTCAATAATTGTCAGTTGTCATCTGTATCAATTATTGTCTTTTCTCAATTATCATCATCAGTGTCATTTATCATTATTGAGACAATTGAATTTTTTTTTGAAAATCTCACTTTTTCGACAATGATTTTTTTGACAGTTGTATTTTTATATGAATTTTTTTACAATTAATTTTTTTTTAATAATCGATTTCCTTTGAAAATCGTATTTTTTTGACAATGGATTCACAACAGTTGCATTTTTATTGACAATTTTTTTTGACAATTGAATTTTTTTTTGACAATTAAATTTTTTGACAATATAATTTTTTGGCAATCGAATTTTCTGACAATTAATTTGTTTTTGAAAATTGAATTTTCTGACAATTCAATTTTTGTTGACAATTGAATGAATTGAGATATGTATTTGAAAATTGATTTTTTTTAAAAATCGCACTTTTTCAACAATGGATTCACGACAGTCGCATTTTTATTGACAATTTTTTTTTTGACATTTGAATTTTTTTTTGTAAATTGAATATCGAGACAATTGATTTTTTTTGACAATTAAAGTGACAATTTTTTTTTGACAATTAAATTTTTCAACAATTGAATTTTTTGACAATAGAATTTATGGCAATCAAAGTTTCTGATAAATAATTTATTTTTGGAAATTGAATTATTTGACAATTGAATTTTTTTTAACAATCAAATTTTTTTGGCAGTAATTTTTTTTTGAAAATTTCAATTTTCTGACAATTATTTATTTTTTGACAATCGCACTTTTTTGACAATAGATTCACGATAGTTAATTTCATTAATAATTTTTTTTTTCAATTGAATTTTCTAACAATTCATTTTTTTTAACAATAGAATTTTTTCGACAATAAATTATTCAACAATTGAATTTTTTTCGACAATTTTTTTTGACAATTGATTTTCTTTGAAAATTGAGTTTTTATTGACAATTCTTTTTTTTTACAATCGCACTTTTTCGATAATGGATTTACGACAGTTCAATTATTTATTCCAATTTATTTTTTTTCAATAAATGAATTTTTTTAAAAATTGAATTTTTTTAAAAATTGAATTTTTTTAAAAATTGAATTTTTCGACAGGTGAAAATTGAATTTTTTTCAATGAATTTTTTTGACAATTGAACTTTTTTCGACAATTGATAATTTTTACAATTTTTCAACCATCATATTTTCTGAAAATTAATTTGTTTTTGAAAATTGAATAAATCTATTTGAAAAATTACATTTTCTAACAATTAAATTATTTTTAACAATTGAATGAATATTATTTTTGACAATATAGTTTTTTGACAATTAATTCGTTTTTGAAAATTGAATTTCATGACAATTAATTTTTTTGACAATTTAATAAATTAATTTGAAAAATTGGATTTTTTGACAATTGAAATTTTTGACAATTGAATTTTTTAACAATTAAATTTTTTGACAATTGAATTTTCTGACAATTATTTTTTTTTTAAATTGAATTTTGTGACAATTAAATTTTTTTCGACAATAATTTTTTTTTGGGAATTTGAATTTTTCTGAAAATTGAATTTTTTTCGACAATCGATTTTTTTTTGAAAATTGGATTTTCTGACAATTAATTTGTTTCTAAACATTAAATTTTATGACAATTAAATTTTTTTCGACAATTCAATGAATATTTATTTGAAAAATTGAATTTTTTGACAAATAATTTTTTTCTGAAAATTGAATTTCATGACAATTAAATTTTTTTTGACAATTGAATTGATTAATTTGAAAAATTGAATTTTATAACAATGACTTTTTAATTTTTAATCAAATTTTTTTGACAATTAAATTTTCTGACAATTAAATCATTTTTGACAATTGAATGAATTTATTTGAAAAATTGCATTTTGTGACAATTTTTTTTTTGACAATTGAATTTTCTAACAATTGATCCGTTTTTGAAAATTAAATTTATTTTGAAAATTTTAATAAATTTATTTGAAAAATTGAATTTTTCAACAATTGAATTTTTTGACAGGTGAAAATTGAATTTTTTTTTGACAATTGAATTTTTTTCGACAATTGGATTCTTTGACAAGTGAATTGAATTTTTTTCCAATAAATTTTTCCACAGTTAATTTTTTTTGACAATTGAATTTTCTGATATTTTTTTTTTTATATATAATTTACAGGTATTAGATTTAATACATTCGATTTTTAGTACAATTTCGATTTATTGTTAAAAAACAATTTTCAAAAAAAATCAATTGTCACAAAAGATATTCAATTGTCAAAAAAAACTCAACTGTTGAAAAATCTATTGTCGAAAAATTTATTATCGGAAAAATTCGATTGTTGAAAAAAAATTGTGAAATTTTAATTCAATTGACAAAAAAATTCAATTTTCAAATGAATTATTCAATAATTGTACAAAAAAAAATTATTTGTCAAAAAAAAATTGTCAGAGAATTCAATTTTTGGAAAAAATCAATTGTTAAAAAAAAATAATTGGAAAAAATTCAACTGTAGAAAAATCTATTGTCGAAAAACTGCGATTTCCAAAAAAAAGCAATTGTCAAAAAAAAATTCAATTGTCAAAAAAAAAATTAATTGTCAAAAAAATGCTCTCGAAAATCTACTGTAGAAAAAGTGCGACTGTCAGAAGAAATCAATTGTCAAAAAAAATACAAAAATTTAATTGTCAAAAAAAAAATATATATATTTGATAAAACATTTTATCGCGAAATTCAATTTTCAAAAACATAATTAATTGTCGAAAAAATAATTTAATTTGAAAAATTAATTGTCAAAATATAATTAATAACAAAATTGAATTGTCAAGAAATTTTATCGCAAAATTTAACTGTTGTCGAAAATATAATTTAATTAAAGAAATTAATTAAAATTTAATCTCTTCAAATTCGATTATAATAAATTTTTTCAATGACAATTAATTTTTTTTGACAATTAAATTTTTTTGACATTTTAATTTTTAATGAAAATTGAATTTCTTGACAGTTGAATTATTTTAAAATAATTGAATTTTATGACAGTTTTTTGACAATTGAATTTTTTCGACAATTGGTTTACGACAGTTGCATTTTTTTTGACAATTGATTTTTTTTTAATTGAATTTTTGACATTTGAATTTTTCAACTATCGAATTTTTTGAAAATTTAATTTTTTTTGATAATTAATCATTTTAAAAAAATTGAATTTTATAACAATTAAATTTTTTTTAACAATCGAATTTTTTCAACAATTGATTTTTTTTTAAATTAAACTTCCTGACAAATAAATAATTTTTGACAATAGAATGAATTTATTTGAAAAATTGAATTTTCTGACAAATATTTTTTTTGACAATTGAATTTTCTGATAATTAATTTGTTTATGAAAATTGAATTTCATAAAAGTTGAATTTTTTTTTGACAATTTAATAAGTTTATTTGAAAAAATAAATTTTCTGACAATTATTATTTCTGACAATTGAATTTTCTGACGACAAATAATTTGTTTTTGAAAATTGAGTTTTATAACAATTGAAATTTTTTTGACAATAAATTTTTCAAAAGTTTAATTTTTTTGACAATTGACTTAAATTTTTTCGAAAATTGAGTTTTCTGACCTGACAATTGAATTTTTTTAACAGTCAAATTTTTACGGCAAAAATTTTTCAATAATTGATTTTTTAAAACATATATGTTTTCTTATTTTCAGTAATTTTTGTCAAAAAAACAGAGCGAAAATTTTAACAAAAATTTCTGAGCCAAAAAAAATTTTCTGAACGAAAAAATTTTGAAACAAAAAAATTCTCTGAGCAAAAAATTTTAGAAAAAAAATTTGAGTCAAGAAAAAAACAAAAATTTCTTGGCCGGAAAGATTTTAGCAAAAACTTCTGAGCCAAAAAAAAATTTCTGCGCAAAAAAATTTTAAAAAATTTTGTAAAAAAAAATTCCAAGAAAAATTTCTGAGTAAAAAAAAATTCTAGAGCGAAAAAAATCTGGGCCAAAAAAAGTTTTTGAGTAAAAAAAATTTTTCGAGCAAAAAAATTTCTGAGCTAAAAAAATTCTGAGTAGAAATTAATTTCTGAGCCAAACAAATTTCAGAGTAGATAATTTTTCGGCGAAAAAAAATTCTGAGTTAAAAATAATCAACAAAAATTTCTGAGCAAATAAAATTTTCTGAGCAAAAAATTAAAGAAAAATTCAATAAAAATTCCTGAGCAAAATAATTTCCAAAAAATTTTGATAAAAAAACAAAAATTTCTGAGCCGAAAAAATTTCAATAAAAACTTGAGTCAAAAAAAAAAATTCTGAGCGAAAAAATTTCAGAAAAATATACAAAAATTTCTGAGCCAAAAAGAAATTTTTAAAGCAAAAAAATTTCTAAGCCAAAAAAAAATTTCTGAGCGAAAAAAAATTCCGACCCAAAAAAATTTTCTGAGCTAAAAATTTCAGAAAAAAATTCAATAAAAATTTCTGAGCCAAAAAAAATTTTCTGAACGAAAAAATTTTGAAACAAAAAAATTCTCTGAGCAAAAAATTTTAGAAAAAAATTTAAGCCAAAAAAAAACAAAAATTTCTAGGCTGGAAAGATTTTAGCAAAAACTTCTGAGCCAAAAAAAAAATTCTGCGCAAAAAAATTTTAAAAAATTTTGTAAAAAAAAATTCCAAGAAAAATTTCAGAGTCAAAAAAAATTCTAGAGCGAAAAAAATCTGGGCCAAAAAAAATTTTTTGAGTAAAAAAAATTTTCTGAGCAAAAAATTTTCTGAGCTAAAAAAAATTTTGAGTAGAAATTAATTTCTGAGCCAAACAAATTTCAGAGTAGATAATTTTTCGGCGAAAAAAAATTCTGAGTTAAAAATAATCAACAAAAATTTCTGAGCAAATAAAATTTTCTGAGCAAAAAATTTTCAATAAAAATTCCTGAGCAAAAAAATTTTGATAAAAAAACAAAAATTTCTGAGCCGAAAAAATTTCAATAAAAACTTGAGTCAAAAAAAAAAAATTCTGAGCGAAAAAATTTCAGAAAAATATACAAAAATTTCTGAGCCAAAAAGAAATTTTTAAAGCAAAAAAATTTCTAAGCCAAAAAAAAATTGCTGAGCGAAAAAAAATTCCGACCCAAAAAAAATTTTCTGAGCTAAAAATTTCAGAAAAAAATTCAATAAAAATTTCTGAGCAGAGAACTTTCCAAAAAATATCTGAACTAAAAAAAATCAAAATCTAAACCAAAAAAAAAAAAAACACTACTAATGACAGGTGTCAACTGTCAAATGTGACAGGTGCAGATTTTTGAACAATTTCTTCGCAACGGATTTTGTTGAAATTTTGCATACACTTTAAGTTCGGGTGATAATACATTCTAGACTACTAATGACAGGTGTCAACTGTCAAATGTGACAGATACAGAAAATATGTAATATAAATTGTACTCAAAATTAATTGTACTAAATCTAGTACAATGTTTGAATATTGTTTTATTATTGTACAAATCAGTTTTTTTGAAAATAAATTGAAATTGTACCAAGAATTAATTGTACTGGATCTAGTACAATTTCTAAATATCGTTTAGAGTGGATTTTTTTTCATATCAAAACTACGTAATCAACTTTGAAAAATTATTATTAATAATAAATTTTAAGCCAATCAAGGACAATTATTAATTTTTTTTTTTCTTTCGCATTTATCGATTTTAATCAATATTGCCAGTTTTATCTGGGAGCAATAAATACATAAATCCATTCCCACCTGATTAAATAAAATACTCATGAATATTGCCAGTAAATCATTATTATTATCTTTTAATAATTATTATCTATTATTATTGGAGTCGGGTTTTAGAGGATAAAAATAGAAAAAAAAAATTATTTAAAAAATATTTAATTGAGACGGAATTCGGTTTTTGGACAATTGAAAAATTGACAGCTCAACTGTCAAAAAATTATTTAATTGTCAATTATTTAATTTTAAATATTCGATTGTTAAAAAAAAATTAATTTGGAAATTTAATTGTCAAACAATTTAATTTAATTCAATTTCAAAATTTAATTGTTAAAAACGGGGAAATATATTGATGAAAAATTTAATTGTCAGAAACAATGTAAAAAAATTGATAGAAGATTTAGTTAGAAATTTAATTGTCAAATATTTAATTTTGGGAATTTAATTGTTGAAAAAATTTAATTTTGACTGTCAAAATCGTGTCATATCTCTGAAACCGCGACAGCTAGAGAAAAACTTCAAATTACAAAAATGTAGAGAATTTAATTCTCTACAAGTTTGCAATTGGAAATATTCGTCCATCTTTGACCGTTTCCAATTTAGGATTCTTAGAAAGCGATTCGGCCTTGGGTTAATTAATTTCCCCACTTTTCCGACACCGTCCGATCGGCAACCGAAAAAGAAAAATAAGGAAAAATCAGTTTGCGTTCGACTGCGAAGTGAGAAACAACGCCGCGTCGTTTTTTTCATCAATTAGAAAAAATCGCGATTAATTAATTATTAAAAAAAACTGACAAAAGTGTGTCAGATGAAAACTGACTAAGTGACTGGAAAAAAAATTGACAAAGTAATTAAATTATTATAAATTTCAAGTGAAAATTGACAGTTAGCAAAGTTGAAAAAAGAAATTCAAACTGTCAAATTGCCTAAAAAAAAAAAAACTGACAAAGTAGTCTTATGGAAATTAACAAAGTGTCAAATTGGAAAATTTCCAAAAAAAAAAACAAAAATTGATTAATGAAAATTGAAAGTGTCAAATTTTCTAAAAAGAAACTGTCATTAAAGAAAAATTTAAAATGAAAAAAATTGACAGAGCCTTCCTGTAAAAAATAACATAATGTCAAACAAATAATTTTTTTTTGACAATTAATAACATTATGTCACTTATACTCATTTTTTTGCAATTAATATTTTGACAGTTGATTTTTTTTTTTTGACAATTAAATTTTTTTTTCGACAATAATTGAACTTTCTCACTTTCACAAAAAATTGACACACGTCAAATATTTTTTTTTTATGACAACTACTATGTCAATTATATTTATTTTTTGTTGTCATTAATCAGGTATTTTGACAATTGAATTTTTTTTTTTTTTTGACAACTACATTTTTTTTGCAATTTTTTTACACTCACACTACACACGTCAATTTTTTTTTTTTTTGACAACTAATATGTCAATTATTATTTATTTTTTGTTATCAATCAGGCATTCTGACAGTTTTTAGTTCATTAACATTTTCAACAATTTTTTTTTCATATATTGATATTTTCGATCATTTTTTTATTTATCGAAATTTTTTCCTTTATTAACATTTTTAACAGTTTTCATTTATTTATTAAGAGTTTTTCAATTTAATTACAGTTTTTTTCTATTTGTTGATATTTGTCACTTTTGACAGTTTTTATATTTATCAAAAGTTTTAATAATTTTTTTTTCATTCATAAACATTTGTGACAGTATTTTTTATTTATGGACATTTTTGACAGTTTATTTATTTATCGACATTTTAGAAAGTTTTGAGTTTTGATAATTGATAGTTGTTTTGTTTGTCAACATTTGACATTCGTTTTGTTTATTAACATTTGACAATTCTATTTTTAATTGAAATTTGACAATTTATTTTGTTTGTTGACATTTACCATTTTTGACAAGTTTTTTTTTTTTATTGACATTTTGACAATTCGTAGTTGTTTTGTTTGTTGACATTTGACAATTATTTCGTTCAATGACATTTGACAGTTGTTACGTTTATTGACATTTGAAAATAATTTTAATAGTTTATATGTTGATTAATATTTGAAAATTTAGTTATTAACATTTTAGACAGTTTTTTCATTTATTGACACTTCTGACAACTTTTTTTATTGATTGCCATTTTTGACAACTTTTTTCATTGTTTGGCATTTTTGACAATTTTTTTCATTTATTTGCATTTTGACAATTGATTGTTGTTTATTGATATATGACATTTATTCTAATTTAATAATTGATAATACAATAACTGATTTTTATTTTGTTCGATGACATTTTTGACAATTGTTCCATTTGTTGACATTTAACAATTATTCCATTAATTGTCATTTAACAATTGTTTTGTTTATTGACATTTCTAACGATTTTTTATATTTATTGACATTTTTAACAGTTTTTTTGTATTTATTAACATTTTTGACAATTACTTATTTATTGTCATTTTTGACCGTTTCATTTGTTTTTTGACATGTTTGAATTGAGAAAAATTGTCAGAAATGTCAAGAAATAAAAATCTGTCAAAAATTTCAAAAAATAAAAAAAAAACGTCGGAAAGTAAATGTCAATAAACAAAACAATTGTTAAATGTCAACTAGTGAAACAATTGTCAAATGTCAAAAACAAAATAACTATCAATTGTCAACTAATGAAACAATTGTCAAAGGTCAATTAATGGAACAATTGTCAAATGTTGATTAACAAAACAATTGTCAAAATGTGAATAAATTAAAAAACTAACAAAAATGCCAATCAATAAAAAAAGTTGTCAGAAGTGTGAATAAATGTCAAATATGTTAATGAATAAAAAAACTGTCTTAGTGTCAATAAATAGAAAAAAACTGTCAAAAAGGTCAATAAATTAAAAATTGTCAAAAATGTCAAAAAACAAAAAAACTGTCTAAAATGTCAATAAATAATCTTTCAAAATTGTTAAATTTAAATTTTTCGTCTGGAACAATTCTTGAAATTCGTTGAATTATTTTTTTCCAACGAGCTTATAATGTTTTAAAAAATCTCAAAAATATTTTTCATTTTTTTTTTCAATTTATCGAAACTCGTTGGATTGATTATTTTCAAAATTCAATGAAATTTGATGGATTTTTTTATCCAACGAGTTTTTAATGAGTTTCTTAAATAATTCCAGAAATACCAAAAAACGTTTTAAAATTATTTGTAACTCGTTGGACAAATTTTTTGTTTGAAACAATTCTTGAAATTCGTTGGATATTTTTTTTTCCAACGAGTTTATAATGTTTATAAAAAATCTCAAAAATATTTTTCATTTTTTTTTTCAATTTATCGAAACTCGTTGGATTGATTATTTTCAAAATTCAATGAAATTTGATGGATTTTTTTTTCCAACGAGTTTTTATCGAGTTCCTTGAAAAATTCCAGAAATACCAAAAAACGTTTTAAAATTATTTGTAACTCGTTGGACAAATTTTTTGTTTGAAACAATTCTTGAAATTCGTTGAATAATTTTTTTCCAACGAGTTTATAATGTTTTAAAAAATCTCAAAAATATTTTTCAATTTTTTTTTTAATTTATCGAAACTCGTTGGATCAGTTATTTTCAAAATTCAATGAAATTTGATGGATTTTTTTTTCCAACGAGTTTTTATCGAGTTCCTTGAAAAATTCCAGAAATACCAAAAAACGTTTTAAAATTATTTGTAACTCGTTGGACAAATTTTTTGTTTGAAACAATTCTTGAAATTCGTTGAATAATTTTTTTCAACGAGTTTATAATGTTTTAAAAAATCTCAAAAATATTTTTCAATTTTTTTTTTAATTTATCGAAACTCGTTGGATCAGTTATTTTCAAAATTCAATGAAATTTGATGGATTTTTTTTTCCAACGAGTTTTTATCGAGTTCCTTGAAAAATTCCAGAAATACCAAAAAACGTTTTAAAATTATTTGTAACTCGTTGGACAATTTTTTTGTTTCAAAAAATTCTTGAAATTCGTTGGATAATTTTTTTCCAACGAGTTTATAATGTTTTAAAAAATCTCAAAAATATTTTTCAATTTTTTTTTTTAATTTATCGAAACTCGTTGGTTCAATTATTTTCAAAATTCAATAAAAATGATGGATTTTTTTTTCCAACGAGTTTTTATCGAGTTCCTTGAAAAATTCCAGAAATACCAAAAAACGTTTTAAAATTATTTGTAACTCGTTGGACAAATTTTTTGTTTGAAACAATTCTTGAAATTCGTTGAATAATTTTTTTCAACGAGTTTATAATGTTTTAAAAAATCTCAAAAATATTTTTCAATTTTTTTTTTAATTTATCGAAACTCGTTGGATCAGTTATTTTCAAAATTCAATGAAATTTGATGGATTTTTTTTTCCAACGAGTTTTTATCGAGTTCCTTGAAAAATTCCAGAAATACCAAAAAACGTTTTAAAATTATTTGTAACTCGTTGGACAAATTTTTTGTTTGAAACAATTCTTGAAATTCGTTGGATATTTTTTTTTCCAACGAGTTTATAATGTTTTAAAAAATCTCAAAAATATTTTTCAATTTTTTTTTAATTCATCGAAACTCGTTGGATCAGTTATTTTCAAAATTCAATGAAATTTGATGGATTTTTTTTTCCAACGAGTTTTTATCGAGTTCCTTGAAAAATTCCAGAAATACCAAAAAACGTTTTAAAATTATTTGTAACTCGTTGGACAATTTTTTTGTTTCAAAAAATTCTTGAAATTCGTTGGATAATTTTTTTCCAACGAGTTTATAATGTTTTAAAAAATCTCAAAAATATTTTTCAATTTTTTTTTTTATTTATCGAAACTCGTTGGTTCAATTATTTTCAAAATTCAATGAAATTTGATGGATTTTTTTTTCCAATGAGTTTTTATTTAGTTCTTTAAATAATTCTAGAAATACTAACAAGCATTTTCAAATTATTTTTAACTCGTTGGACAAATTATTTGTTAAAAAAAATTCTTGAAATTCGTTGGATATTTTTTTTTCCAACGAGTTTATAATGTTTTAAAAAATCTCAAAAATATTTTTCAATTTTTTTTTTTAATTTATCGAAACTCGTTGGTTCAATTATTTTCAAAATTCAATAAAAATGATGGATTTTTTTTATCCAACGAGTTTTTATCAAGTTCCTCGAAAAATACAAAAACGTTTTAAAATTATTTGTAACTCGTTGGACAATTTTTTTGTTTCAAAAAATTCTTGAAATTCGTTGGATAATTTTTTTCCAACGAGTTTATATTGTTTTAAAAAATTTCAAAAATATTTTTCAATTTTTTTTTTTTTTAAATTTATGGAAACTCGTTGGATCAGTTATTTTCAAAATTCAATGAAATTTGATGGATTTTTTTTTCCAACGAGTTTTTATCGAGTTCCTTGAAAAATTCCAGAAATACCAAAAAACGTTTTAAAATTATTTGGAACTCGTTGGACAAATTTTTTGTTTGAAAAAATTCTTGAAATTCGTTGGATAATTTTTTTCCAACGAGTTTTTAATGTATTTAAAAATCTCAAAAATATTTTTCAATTTTTTTTTTTATTTATCGAAACTCGTTGGTTCAATTATTTTCAAAATTCAATGAAATTTGATGGATTTTTATTTCCAACGAGTTTTTATTGAGTTCCTTGAAAAATTCCAGAAATACCAAAAAACGTTTTAAAATCATTTATTGTAACTCGTTGGGACAAATTTTTTGTTTGAAACAATTCTTGAAATTCGTTTAATCATTTTTTTCCAACGAGTTTATAATGTTATAAAAAATGTCAAAAATATTTTTTTTGTTAATTTATCGAAATTCATCGATTGTTCAAATTTCAGAAAAAATGATGAAAGTGTCACAAAATAAACAAAAAAACTGACATAGTGACAAAATGTTTCAAGTGAAAAATAACATGGTGATAAAAAGCCTGACATAGTGATACAGCGAACTGTAAAAAAAACACTGACATGGTGATAAATTGACCCAAAACAACACTGACATAGTGACAAAGTGTTTGAAGTAAAAATTGACATAATGATAAGATGTCTCAAAAAAAAAAACAAACTGTGACACATTGAACTCAAAACCCTAACATAGTGATAAAATGCTGACATAGTGACAAAATGTCTTAGTGAAATTTGACAAAGTGAACTAGATAAAGTTACTGTAAAAAATAGTGCCAGAGTATCACAGTGAAAATTGACATAGTAACAAAAAATTGACTTAGTGACAAAAAGTTACGACAAGAAAACTGACATAGTGACACAAGGAAAAATGTGACAAAATGTCAACAAACGCAACCCAATCGCTCGGCGAAGACTACAACGGCACAATCGTCTGGTTCATTGTCAACGTCACATTGACAGCTGTCACAATTTCTGGCAACCTTTTGACAATTGCAGCGATCTTTTTTAGCCGCAAACTAAGCTCAGTCGTCGCCAACCAATTCATTTTCAGCCTGGCAATCAGCGATTTGTTCGTCGGCCTGACAATCCCTTATCACATGACATTTTACACGATCAACTCCGAATTCGGTTCGAGCAAAACGAACTGTTTACTTCGGTTCGTGCTCGTTTCGTTCGCTTGTTCGAGCTCGATCACGAATTTGCTCGTTATCGCCAGCGATCGCTATGCGGCAATTGTGTATCCGTTGCACTACGCTCGGGTTGTGACTCGGAAATGTTCGGTTGTTGTCGTAATGGTTGCTTGGAGTGTCAGTTTTGCTGTGGCGGCGATGCCGGTGAAGTGGAACGAGTGGCGCGCAGGCGCCGAATGTGAATTTTTCAATGTGGTACCTGACGATTATTTGAACTTTGTTTTGTGTCCGATGTTCGCGCTGATTTGGTGCGCGATGCTTTTGCTGTATTCGAGGATTTGTCGTGAGGCTAAGGGGCAAGTGGAGAGGATGCGCAATGGAAATGGTGCGCAGCAGTTTGGTTTGCAACTGCGCGATTCGAAGAGTTTTCAGGTAAGGGTTTTGTTTTTGAAAAATTAAAGATTCCGGAGCTTTTAACTCGGAAACTATCAAAGTTGCATCGAAATGATCTTCTAGTCATTTGTAGAGAATTTAATTGGCTTGATTTTGCGACTAATTACGTTGAAATCGGATTGAAATTAACAGAGTTATAGGGCAAAATGTGAGTCAATGTCAATCGATATTTTCAAAAAAAATCGATATCGACAAAAAAACTCGATATCGAAAAAAAAATCGATATCGACTAAAAAATTCACTATCGATAAAAAAAATTATATCGAAAAAAAATCGATATTGAAAAAAAATCGATATTGACAAAAAATCGATATCGACCAAAAAATCGGGAACTTCGGAAAATATCGATATTTTTAAAAAAATATCGATATTTAAAAAAAAAAAATCGATATCGACAAAAAAAAAATCTACTTTGACTAAAAAACTTCAATGTCGATAAAAAATCGATATTGACAAAACAATAATTGATATCCTCAAAAATATCGATATGTATATATGTATTTTCAAAAAAATCGATATCAACCAAAAAAAATCTATATTGACGAAAAAATTCATTATCAACAAAAAAATCGATATCGACGAAAATAATCGATATCGAGAAGGAGATCGATATTTTCAAAAAAAAAAAAAACGATATCGACAAAATGATTTATAGAAAAATTCGAATTTTCCGTAAGATTTTTGAAAAAAATGTTAAACTAAAATTCGATATTTTCATCAAATACCGGACATCCGTCAAATTTGACAGCTGTCAATTTTCACACAGCTGAACTTCAAGTTTGACAGCTGTCATTTAATATTTTAGCAAATTTTAAAAGAGGAAAATCCTTGAAAAAAAAAATAAGTTTGAGTAATACTATTAATTTTTAATTTTTTAAATTTTAATAATTAAATAATCTAAGAAAATTACCGCCGGAAAAAAATTTCTAAGAAAAAAAACGTCGGAAAAAAATAATTGTAAAAGGGAAAAAAATATTTAAAAAAAAAAATTCTAAGAAAATTAACGCCGGAAAAAATTTTTCTAAGAAAAAAAACGACGGAAAAAAATTTTCTAAGAAAAAAACGTCAAAAAAAAATAATTGTAAAAGGGAAAAAAATATTTAAAAAAAAATATTTATCGTCAAAGAAATCGATATCAACAGAAAATCCATATCGACAAAAAAAATCAATATCGACAAAAAATTAATATTGATAAAAAAAATCGATATCGACAAAAATTTCGATATTTTGAAAAAAAAAAACGAAAAAAAATTATATCGACAAAAAAAAATCGATATCGATTAAAAAATTTAATAGCGATGAAAAATCGATATCGACAAAAAAATCGATATCGACGAAAAAAATCGATATTGACAAAAAGATCGATATTTTCGAAAAAAAAACGGTATCGAAAAAGGGATCAATATTTTTTTAAAAAAAAAAAACGATCACAACAAAAAATCGATATCGACAAAAAAAAATTGATATCTACAAAAAAAAAACATTTTTTTTGACAATTGTAATTTATCAATAATTGATTGACACAATGTCGAATATTTATCTGACAATTAATCTCACACATACTCGCTTTCTGACAATTATGTCAATAAAGCCATTTTTTTTTGACAACTGAATTTTTTACAACTATTGAATTTTTTTGACAGTAAATTTGTTTTGACAATTTTTGAGTAGTTTGTAGAGCTTGAATTTTATCAGCTTTTTCAACTTTTTGGGTTTTTTCAACTTTTTTAAAGTTTTTAAACTAGATTGAATAATTTTTTTGATTTGGATTTTTCTTATTTTTTTGGGTTTAGTCAATTTTTTCGATTTTTTTTTTAGTTTTTTTCAACTTTTTTGGGTTCAGTAACTTCCGGATTTTTTTTTAGTTTTTTTGACATTTTGGGTTTTTCCAACACTTTTGAGTTCAGTTGATTTTTTGAATTTTTTCACAGCTTTTCTGCCATTTAAGGTTTTTTCAATTTTTTTGGATTTTTTCAACTTTTCTGGATTTTTTGCAACTTTTTTGGATTCTTTTAATTTTTTTTTTTTTATCGAAATTTTGAATTTTTCCAACTTTTTAACTTTTTTGAATCTGGTTAATTGTTTAGATTTTCTAAGTTTTTTCATATTTTCTGTTTTTTCAAACTTTTTTGGATTTGATCAACTTGGATTTTAACAGTTTTTTTGAGTTTTTATTTTTTTTAATACTTTTTTTGAGTTTAATTCACTTTTTGGGTTTTTTGATTTTTTTCATCTTTTTTTGGGCTTTTTCAACTTTACTCGACTTTTTTGTGTTCTTTGACTTTTTTGAATTTTTTTTTTTTGACATTTTCAATTTTTTGAACTCTTTTGCCTTTTTAAACTTTTTCACTTCATCAATTTTTTCTGGATTATTCAAATTTGTCTCGCCTTTTCAAGATCTTTTATTTTTTTCATGTTTTTTGAAATTTTTTTCCAATTTTTTTGGGTTTGTTCAACTTTCTTTGATTTTAATTTTTTTTTAATTCTTTTTGGTTTTTTCAACTTTTTGGAGATTTTCGGCTTTTTAACTTTTTTATTTAATTTATTTTTTTTGGGTTTTTTTCAGTTGCAGTTTGGTCAACTTTTTGGATTTTTGACATTTTTCAATTTTTTTGATTCTTTTTGGTTTTTAAAATTTTATTGAAATTTTTATTTTTTTCAACTTTTTTGATTTTTTTTGGGTTTTCTCAACTTTTTAGAAGTTTTTAAACTATTTTGAGTTTGGGTACTTTTTTCAATTTTTTTAGGTTGTCAATTTTTTCGATTTTTTTTTGAATTTTTTCAACTTTTTATTTATGATTTTTTCAATTTTTTGTTAACTTTTTGAATTTTTTGCAATTTTTTTGACATTTAAAGTTTTTCGAACGGATTGAAATTAATATAGTTATGAGGCAAAATGTGTGTCGACGTCATTTTCTTATTGTCAATCGATAGAGGAAAAATACGTCACTGTGCTAATCAATTTTCCAAAAATCGATACGATATCGACAAAAAAATAAATTTCGACAAAAAATTGAAATAATTGACAAAAACAATCGATATCGACAAAAAAATCGATATTCTTAAAAAAGATCGATATTTTGAAAAAAAATCAATATCGACAAAAACTCTATATCGATATCGACAAAAAAGTCGATATCAATCAAAAAATCGGTAACTTTAAAATATATCGATATATTTGTTTAAAAAATCGATATCGACAAAAAAAATCGTTATCGACTAAAAAAATCAATATCGACTAAAAAATCTATATCGACAAAAAATTCCCATAATTTCTATTTTTTTTTTCGCGTAATCTTTCGTAATTGCCATAATTTTTCAAAATTTTCATAGTTTTTCGTTTTATTCCCGTTATTTTTGAAATTCCCGATGTTTTCGTAGATTTTTAAAAATTATCGTAATTTTCTCGTAATTTCCGTAATAACATATTTCTAATTCTCATAATTTCCGTAATTTTTATTTATTTTTTCTGTAATCTTTTGTAATTCCCAGAATTTTTCGTTTTATTTTCGTAATTCCCGTAATTTTTCACAATTTTCATTATTTCGGTAAATTTTTAAAAATGATCGTGATTTTCGTAACTTCTAATTCCTATAATTTCCGAATTTTTTGTATTTTTTTCCCGTAATTTCGTAATTCTCGTTATTTTTCTAATTTCTATAATTTTTTATTTTTTTTTCGTAATTTTCATAATTCCGGTATTTTCGTGAATTTTTAAAAATTATCGTAATTTTCTCGTAATTTCCGTAATAACATATTTTTAATTCTCATAATTTCCATAATTTTTTATTTATTTTTTCTGTAATCTTTTGTAATTCCCAGAATTTTTCGTTTTTATTTTCGTAATTCCCGTAATTTTTCACAATTTTCATTATTTCGGTAAATTTTTAAAAATGATCGTGATTTTCGTAACTTCTAATTCCTATAATTTCCGAATTTTTGTATTTTTTTCCCGTAATTTCGTAATTCTCGTTATTTTTCTAATTTCTATAATTTTTTATTTTTTTTTCGTAATTTTCATAATTCCGGTATTTTCGTGAATTTTTAAAAATTATCGTAATTTTCTCGTAATTTCCGTAATAACATATTTTTAATTCTCATAATTTCCGTAATTTTTATTTATTTTTTCTGTAATCTTTTGTAATTCCCAGAATTTTTCGTTTTATTTTCGTAATTCCCGTAATTTTTCACAATTTTCATTATTTCGGTAAATTTTTAAAAATGATCGTGATTTTCGTAACTTCTAATTCCTATAATTTCCGAATTTTTTGTATTTTTTTCCCGTAATTTCGTAATTCTCGTTATTTTTCTAATTTCTATAATTTTTTATTTTTTTTTCGTAATTTTCATAATTCCGGTATTTTCGTGAATTTTTAAAAATTATCGTAATTTTCTCGTAATTTCCGTAATAACATATTTTTAATTCTCATAATTTCCGTAATTTTTATTTATTTTTTCTGTAATCTTTTGTAATTCCCAGAATTTTTCGTTTTTATTTTCGTAATTCCCGTAATTTTTCACAATTTTCATTATTTCGGTAAATTTTTAAAAATTATCGTGATTTTCGTATCTTCTAATTCCTATAATTTCCGAATTTTTTGTATTTTTTTCTCGTAATTTCGTAATTCTCGTTATTTTTCTAATTTCTATAATTTTTTATTTTTTTTTCGTAATTTTCTAATTCCGGTATTTTCGTGAATTTTTAAAAATTATCGTAATTTTCTCGTAATTTCCGTAATAACATATTTCTAATTCTCATAATTTCCGTAATTTTTATTTATTTTTTCTGTAATCTTTTGTAATTCCCAGAATTTTTCGTTTTTATTTTCGTAATTCCCGTAATTTTTCACAATTTTCATTATTTCGGTAAATTTTTAAAAATGATCGTGATTTTCGTAACTTCTAATTCCTATAATTTCCGAATTTTTTGTATTTTTTTCTCGTAATTTCGTAATTCTCGTTATTTTTCTAATTTCTATAATTTTTTATTTTTTTTTCGTAATTTTCATAATTCCGGTATTTTCGTGAATTTTTAAAAATTATCGTAATTTTCTCGTAATTTCCGTAATAACATATTTTTAATTCTCATAATTTCCGTAATTTTTATTTATTTTTTCTGTAATCTTTTGTAATTCCCAGAATTTTTCGTTTTTATTTTCGTAATTCCCGTAATTTTTCACAATTTTCATTATTTCGGTAAATTTTTAAAAATGATCGTGATTTTCGTAACTTCTAATTCCTATAATTTCCGAATTTTTTGTATTTTTTTCTCGTAATTTCGTAATTCTCGTTATTTTTCTAATTTCTATAATTTTTTATTTTTTTTTCGTAATTTTCATAGTTCCGGTATTTTCGTGAATTTTTAAAAATTATCGTAATTTTCTCGTAATTTCCGTAATAACATATTTCTAATTCTCATAATTTCCGTAATTTTTATTTATTTTTTCTGTAATCTTTTGTAATTCCCAGAATTTTTCGTTTTATTTTCGTAATTCCCGTAATTTTTCACAATTTTCATTATTTCGGTAAATTTTTAAAAATGATCGTGATTTTCGTAACTTCTAATTCCTATAATTTCCGAATTTTTTGTATTTTTTTCCCGTAATTTCGTAATTCTCGTTATTTTTCTAATTTCTATAATTTTTTATTTTTTTTTCGTAATTTTCATAATTCCGGTATTTTCGTGAATTTTTAAAAATTATCGTAATTTTCTCGTAATTTCCGTAATAACATATTTTTAATTCTCATAATTTCCATAATTTTTATTTATTTTTTCTGTAATCTTTTGTAATTCCCAGAATTTTTCGTTTTTATTTTCGTAATTCCCGTAATTTTTCACAATTTTCATTATTTCGGTAAATTTTTAAAAATGATC
>OU892292.1:1653312-1718544 GCA_917834065.1 Ceutorhynchus assimilis | reverse complement strand
GTTAGTTACGGAAATTACGAGAAAATTACGATAATTTTTAAAAATTCACGAAAATACCGGAATTATGAAAATTACGAAAAAAAAATAAAAAATTATAGAAATTAGAAAAATAACGAGAATTACGAAATTACGAGAAAAAAATACAAAAAATTCGGAAATTATAGGAATTAGAAATTACGAAAATCACGATCATTTTTAAAAATTTACCAAAATAATGAAAATTGTGAAAAATTACGGGAATTACGAAAATAAAAACGAAAAATTCTGGGAATTACAAAAGATTACAGAAAAAATAAATAAAAATTACGGAAATTATGAGAATTAAAAATATGTTATTACGGAAATTACGAGAAAATTACGATAATTTTTAAAAATTCACGAAAATACCGGAATTATGAAAATTACGAAAAAAAAATAAAAAATTATAGAAATTAGAAAAATAACGAGAATTACGAAATTACGAGAAAAAAATACAAAAAATTCGGAAATTATAGGAATTAGAAATTACGAAAATCACGATCATTTTTAAAAATTTACCAAAATAATGAAAATTGTGAAAAATTACGGGAATTACGAAAATAAAAACGAAAAATTCTGGGAATTACAAAAGATTACAGAAAAAATAAATAAAAATTACGGAAATTATGAGAATTAAAAATATGTTATTACGGAAATTACGAGAAAATTACGATAATTTTTAAAAATTCACGAAAATACCGGAATTATGAAAATTACGAAAAAAAAATAAAAAATTATAGAAATTAGAAAAATAACGAGAATTACGAAATTACGAGAAAAAAATACAAAAAATTCGGAAATTATAGGAATTAGAAATTACGAAAATCACGATCATTTTTAAAAATTTACCAAAATAATGAAAATTGTGAAAAATTACGGGAATTACGAAAATAAAAACGAAAAATTCTGGGAATTACAAAAGATTACAGAAAAAATAAATAAAAATTACGGAAATTATGAGAATTAAAAATATGTTATTACGGAAATTACGAGAAAATTACGATAATTTTTAAAAATTCACGAAAATACCGGAATTATGAAAATTACGAAAAAAAAATAAAAAATTATAGAAATTAGAAAAATAACGAGAATTACGAAATTACGGGAAAAAAATACAAAAAATTCGGAAATTATAGGAATTAGAAGTTACGAAAATCACGATCATTTTTAAAAATTTACCGAAATAATGAAAATTGTGAAAAATTACGGGAATTACGAAAATAAAAACGAAAAATTCTGGGAATTACAAAAGATTACAGAAAAAATAAATAAAAATTACGGAAATTATGAGAATTAAAAATATGTTATTACGGAAATTACGAGAAAATTACGATAATTTTTAAAAATTCACGAAAATACCGGAATTATGAAAATTACGAAAAAAAAATAAAAAATTATAGAAATTAGAAAAATAACGAGAATTACGAAATTACGAGAAAAAAATACAAAAAATTCGGAAATTATAGGAATTAGAAATTACGAAAATCACGATCATTTTTAAAAATTTACCAAAATAATGAAAATTGTGAAAAATTACGGGAATTACGAAAATAAAAACGAAAAATTCTGGGAATTACAAAAGATTACAGAAAAAATAAATAAAAATTACGGAAATTATGAGAATTAAAAATATGTTATTACGGAAATTACGAGAAAATTACGATAATTTTTAAAAATTCACGAAAATACCGGAATTATGAAAATTACGAAAAAAAAATAAAAAATTATAGAAATTAGAAAAATAACGAGAATTACGAAATTACGGGAAAAAAATACAAAAAATTCGGAAATTATAGGAATTAGAAGTTACGAAAATCACGATCATTTTTAAAAATTTACCGAAATAATGAAAATTGTGAAAAATTACGGGAATTACGAAAATAAAAACGAAAAATTCTGGGAATTACAAAAGATTACAGAAAAAATAAATAAAAATTACGGAAATTATGAGAATTAAAAATATGTTATTACGGAAATTACGAGAAAATTACGATAATTTTTAAAAATTCACGAAAATACCGGAATTATGAAAATTACGAAAAAAAAATAAAAAATTATAGAAATTAGAAAAATAACGAGAATTACGAAATTACGAGAAAAAAATACAAAAAATTCGGAAATTATAGGAATTAGAAATTACGAAAATCACGATCATTTTTAAAAATTTACCAAAATAATGAAAATTGTGAAAAATTACGGGAATTACGAAAATAAAAACGAAAAATTCTGGGAATTACAAAAGATTACAGAAAAAATAAATAAAAATTACGGAAATTATGAGAATTAAAAATATGTTATTACGGAAATTACGAGAAAATTACGATAATTTTTAAAAATTCACGAAAATACCGGAATTATGAAAATTACGAAAAAAAAATAAAAAATTATAGAAATTAGAAAAATAACGAGAATTACGAAATTACGAGAAAAAAATACAAAAAATTCGGAAATTATAGGAATTAGAAGATACGAAAATCACGATCATTTTTAAAAATTTACCGAAATAATAAAAATTGTGAAAAATTACGGGAATTACGAAAATAAAAACGAAAAATTCTGAGAATTACAAAAGATTACAGAAAAAATAAATAAAAATTACGGAAATTATGAGAATTAGAAATATGTTATTACGGAAATTACGAGAAAATTACGATAATTTTTAAAAATTCACGAAAATACCGGAATTATGAAAATTACGAAAAAAAAATAAAAAATTATAGAAATTAGAAAAATAACGAGAATTACGAAATTACGAGAAAAAAATACAAAAAATTCGGAAATTATAGGAATTAGAAGATACGAAAATCACGATCATTTTTAAAAATTTACCGAAATAATAAAAATTGTGAAAAATTACGGGAATTACGAAAATAAAAACGAAAAATTCTGGGAATTACAAAAGATTACAGAAAAAATAAATAAAAATTACGGAAATTATGAGAATTAAAAATATGTTATTACGGAAATTACGAGAAAATTACGATAATGGTTAAAAATTCACGAAAATACCGGAATTATGAAAATTACGAAAAAAAAAATAAAAAATTATAGAAATTAGAAAAATAACGAGAATTACGAAATTACGAGAAAAAAATACAAAAAATTCGGAAATTATAGGAATTAGAAGATACGAAAATCACGATCATTTTTAAAAATTTACCGAAATAATAAAAATTGTGAAAAATTACGGGAATTACGAAAATAAAAACGAAAAATTCTGAGAATTACAAAAGATTACAGAAAAAATAAATAAAAATTACGGAAATTATGAGAATTAGAAATATGTTATTACGGAAATTACGAGAAAATTACGATAATTTTTAAAAATTCACGAAAATACCGGAATTATGAAAATTACGAAAAAAAAATAAAAAATTATAGAAATTAGAAAAATAACGAGAATTACGAAATTACGAGAAAAAAATACAAAAAATTCGGAAATTATAGGAATTAGAAATTACGAAAATCACGATCATTTTTAAAAATTTACCAAAATAATGAAAATTGTGAAAAATTACGGGAATTACGAAAATAAAAACGAAAAATTCTGGGAATTACAAAAGATTACAGAAAAAATAAATAAAAATTACGGAAATTATGAGAATTAAAAATATGTTATTACGGAAATTACGAGAAAATTACGATAATTTTTAAAAATTCACGAAAATACCGGAATTATGAAAATTACGAAAAAAAAATAAAAAATTATAGAAATTAGAAAAATAACGAGAATTACGAAATTACGGGAAAAAAATACAAAAAATTCGGAAATTATAGGAATTAGAAGTTACGAAAATCACGATCATTTTTAAAAATTTACCGAAATAATGAAAATTGTGAAAAATTACGGGAATTACGAAAATAAAAACGAAAAATTCTGGGAATTACAAAAGATTACAGAAAAAATAAATAAAAATTACGGAAATTATGAGAATTAAAAATATGTTATTACGGAAATTACGAGAAAATTACGATAATTTTTAAAAATTCACGAAAATACCGGAATTATGAAAATTACGAAAAAAAAATAAAAAATTATAGAAATTAGAAAAATAACGAGAATTACGAAATTACGAGAAAAAAATACAAAAAATTCGGAAATTATAGGAATTAGAAATTACGAAAATCACGATCATTTTTAAAAATTTACCAAAATAATGAAAATTGTGAAAAATTACGGGAATTACGAAAATAAAAACGAAAAATTCTGAGAATTACAAAAGATTACAGAAAAAATAAATAAAAATTACGGAAATTATGAGAATTAGAAATATGTTATTACGGAAATTACGAGAAAATTACGATAATTTTTAAAAATTCACGAAAATACCGGAATTATGAAAATTACGAAAAAAAAATAAAAAATTATAGAAATTAGAAAAATAACGAGAATTACGAAATTACGAGAAAAAAATACAAAAAATTCGGAAATTATAGGAATTAGAAGTTACGAAAATCACGATCATTTTTAAAAATTTACCGAAATAATGAAAATTGTGAAAAATTACGGGAATTACGAAAATAAAACGAAAAATTCTGGGAATTACAAAAGATTACAGAAAAAATAAATAAAAATTACGGAAATTATGAGAATTAGAAATATGTTATTACGGAAATTACGAGAAAATTACGATAATTTTTAAAAATTCACGAAAATACCGGAATTATGAAAATTACGAAAAAAAAATAAAAAATTATAGAAATTAGAAAAATAACGAGAATTACGAAATTACGGGAAAAAAATACAAAAAATTCGGAAATTATAGGAATTAGAAGTTACGAAAATCACGATCATTTTTAAAAATTTACCGAAATAATGAAAATTGTGAAAAATTACGGGAATTACGAAAATAAAACGAAAAATTCTGGGAATTACAAAAGATTACAGAAAAAATAAATAAAAATTACGGAAATTATGAGAATTAGAAATATGTTATTACGGAAATTACGAGAAAATTACGATAATTTTTAAAAATTCACGAAAATACCGGAACTATGAAAATTACGAAAAAAAAATAAAAAATTATAGAAATTAGAAAAATAACGAGAATTACGAAATTACGAGAAAAAAATACAAAAAATTCGGAAATTATAGGAATTAGAAGTTACGAAAATCACGATCATTTTTAAAAATTTACCGAAATAATGAAAATTGTGAAAAATTACGGGAATTACGAAAATAAAAACGAAAAATTCTGGGAATTACAAAAGATTACAGAAAAAATAAATAAAAATTACGGAAATTATGAGAATTAAAAATATGTTATTACGGAAATTACGAGAAAATTACGATAATTTTTAAAAATTCACGAAAATACCGGAATTATGAAAATTACGAAAAAAAAATAAAAAATTATAGAAATTAGAAAAATAACGAGAATTACGAAATTACGGGAAAAAAATACAAAAAATTCGGAAATTATAGGAATTAGAAGTTACGAAAATCACGATCATTTTTAAAAATTTACCGAAATAATGAAAATTGTGAAAAATTACGGGAATTACGAAAATAAAAACGAAAAATTCTGGGAATTACAAAAGATTACAGAAAAAATAAATAAAAATTACGGAAATTATGAGAATTAGAAATATGTTATTACGGAAATTACGAGAAAATTACGATAATTTTTAAAAATCTACGAAAACATCGGGAATTTCAAAAATAACGGGAATAAAACGAAAAACTATGAAAATTTTGAAAAATTATGGCAATTACGAAAGATTACGCGAAAAAAAAAAAAATAGAAATTATGGGAATTTTTTGTCGATATAGATTTTTTAGTCGATATTGATTTTTTTAGTCGATAACGATTTTTTTTGTCGATATCGATTTTTTAAACAAATATATCGATATATTTTAAAGGTACCGATTTTTTGATTGATATCGACTTTTTTGTCGATATCGATATAGAGTTTTTGTCGATATTGATTTTTTTTCAAAATATCGATCTTTTTTAAGAATATCGATTTTTTTGTCGATATCGTATCGATTTTTGGAAAATTGATTAGCACAGTGACGTATTTTTCCTCTATCGATTGACAATAAGAAAATGACGTCGACACACATTTTGCCTCATAACTATATTAATTTCAATCCGTTCGAAAAACTTTAAATGTCAAAAAAATTGCAAAAAATTGAAAAAGTTAACAAAAAATTGAAAAAACCGAAAAAAAATAAATAAAAAGTTGAAAAAATTAAAAAAAAAATCGAAAAAATTGACAACCTAAAAAAATTGAAAAAACCAAAAAAAAATTGAAAAAATTACCCAAACTCAAAATAGTTTAAAAACTTCTAAAAAGTTGAGAAAACCCAAAAAAAATCAAAAAAAATTTCAATAAAATTTTAAAAACCAAAAAGAATCAAAAAAATTGAAAAATGTCAAAAATCCAAAAAGTTGACCAAACTGCAACTGAAAAAAACCCAAAAAAAATAAATTAAATAAAAAAGTTAAAAAGCCGAAAATCTCCAAAAAGTTGAAAAAACCAAAAAGAATAATTAAAAAAAAATTAAAATCAAAGAAAGTTGAACAAACCCAAAAAAATTGGAAAAAAATTTCAAAAAACATAAAAAAAATAAACGATCTTGAAAAGGCGAGACAAATTTGAATAATCCAGAAAAAATTGATGAAGTAAAAAAGTTTAAAAAGGCAAAAGAGTTCAAAAAATTGAAAATGTCAAAAAAAAAAATTCAAAAAAGTCAAAGAACACAAAAAAGTCGAGTAAAGTTGAAAAAGCCCAAAAAAAGATGAAAAAAATCAAAAAACCCAAAAAGTGAATTAAACTCAAAAAAAGTATTAAAAAAAATAAAAACTCAAAAAAACTGTTAAAATCCAAGTTGATCAAATCCAAAAAAGTTTGAAAAAACAGAAAATATGAAAAAACTTAGAAAATCCAAACAATTAACCAAATTCAAAAAAGTTAAAAAGTTGGAAAAATTCAAAATTTCAAAAAAAAATAAAAAATTAAAAGAATCCAAAAAAGTTGCAAAAAATCCAGAAAAGTTGAAAAAATCCAAAAAAATTGAAAAAACCTTAAATGACAGAAACTGTGAAAAAATTCAAAAAATCAACTGAACTCAAAAGTGTTGGAAAAACCCAAAATGTCAAAAAAACTAAAAAAAAATCCGGAAGTTACTGAACCCAAAAAAGTTGAAAAAAACTAAAAAAAAAATTGACTAAACCCAAAAAAATAAGAAAAATCCAAATAATAGCTAAAAAAATCCAAATCAAAAAAATTATTCAATCTAGTTTAAAAAAGTAGATAACATATTGTACTTTACATTGGTAATGCCTGATGCACACTTGGAAAAAAAACCAAACGTAGATAATTTAAAGTTTGGTGGTGGATAAAATGTTGGACTTATTAAAAAATTCATAAAAATTACGAAAATTGCAAAAATTTAATTTTTATTTAGTTTTTTTAAGTTTTTTCAACTTTGATGGATTTTTTTGAGTTTATTAACTTTTTGTTTTGGGTATTTTGGTTTTTTTCAACTTTTTTTGGATTTTCTACTACTTTTTATATTTTTTTGAATTTTTTCAACTGTCTTGAATTTTCAACTTTTTCAATATTTTTTGAATTTTATAAAATTTGAAAAAACCCGCAAAATCTAAAAAAGTTAAAAAATTTGGAAAATTTAAAAAAACTGTCGAATTTACCTTTTAAGATTTTTTCACTTTTGTTAATTTCTTCGGGTTTTTTTTTTACTTTTTTCAATTTTTTTTTTTTCAACTTTTGTTACATATAACTTTTTTGAATTTACGGAAATTTATGAGAATTACAAAAATTACGAATGGAAAAATAAAAAAATTACAAATTAATGTCATTTATAACATAAAAAATACTTGTATTTTTTTGAAAATTTATGGGATTAAAAAAATTACGGTAATTAGGCAAATTACGGATAATTACACAAAAAATACAGGGATTATCAAAATTACAGAAAATACAATCAAAATTTTACGAAAACACCGGAAATTGCAAAAACTCACGAGAAATAACACAAAAATTACGAAATTATGAAAATTAGCATAATTATAATTATTTTTAAAAAAATTACGAAAACACCTCAAATTGTAAACATTTACGGAAATTATGAAAAATTATGGGAGCTACAAAAGATTACCGAAAAAAAAATAAAAAAATCACAGAAGTTAAAGGAAAACAGAATTACGAGAAAATTACGATACTTTTTAAAAATTTACGAAAACACCGGGAATTTTAAAAAATTACTGGAATTATGAAAAATTACGAAAGGTTACGGGAAAAAATAAAAAAATTATGGAAGTTATAGTAATTAGTGAAATTACGGGATAATAGCGATAATTTTGAAAAAGTTACGAAAACACCGTAAATTGCAAGAAATTACGAGAATTATAAATAATTACGGAAATTATGAAAAATTAGGGAAATTTAAAAAAATCACGAGAAAAAAATAAAACAATTACCTACGAAAATTATAATAATTTAGAACGTTACGGGAATCACAAGAAAATAACGATAATGTTTAAAAATTTAAACACCGGTAATTACAAAAATTACGGGAGTAATGAAAAATTATGGAAATTATAAAGATTACGGAAAAAAATATAAAAATTGTGAGAATTGTAAATTGCGAAAATAACAAGAAATTTACAATAATTTTTAAAAATTTACCTGGAATTGCAAATAATTACGGAAATTATAAAACATTATGAGAACTACGAAAATTACGGAATAAAACGAAAAATTACAGAAATTATGAAAAATTATGGGTATTACGAAAGTTACAGGAAAAAAATACAAAAATTACAGAAATAATGAGAATTACGAAAAAATTACAATAATTTTGAAAATTTACGAAATTACGGAAAAAAAATAAAAAAAATAACCTAGATTATAGGAATTAATAAAATCACGGGAATTACGAGAAAAATATAATAATTTTTAAAAATTTAGGAAAACACCGGAATTGCAGAAAATTACTGGAATAAAACGAAAAATTACGGGAATTCTGAGCATTACAAAAATAAAACGAAAAATTGAGGGAATTCTGACAAACTATAGGATTTACGGAACATTACGATAATTTTTAAAAATTTACGAAAACACCGGAAATTAAAAAAAAAAAATATGGGCATTATCAAAAATTACGGAAATAAAACGGAAAATTACGGGAATTATGAAAAATTATTGGAATTACGGAATACGGGAATTACGAGAAAATTATGATAATTTTTAAAAATATACGAAAACCCCGAAAATTACAAAAATTTTAAATTTGGTGTCAACCCTCGATTTTAATTTAAAAAAAAAAAACTTTATTTTGTGGTGACACTCCTGTATTTTTCTTTTAATTGTTCTGTCACGCCTCGATTTAATTTTTTTTCTTGTACTCTGTGGTGCTACTCCTCGATTATAATGTTTTGTTTTTCCTGTATTTTGTGGTGTCACTCCTGGTTTTTTTTTTAAGTCACGCGTTGATTTTTTTTTGTGTTTTGTGGTGCCACTCGATTTTAATTTTTTGTCTTTCCTATATTTTGTGAGATCATTTTTCGATTCAATTTTTTTATTTTGTGGTGTCACCCCTCAATTTTAATTTAATTTTTTTTTTTTTGTGTTTTGTGGTGTCACTCCTGTATTTTTCTATTTTGTGGTAAGTATTTTAAAAAAATCAAATTTTTATTTTCTATTGTTACTCCTGTACTTTTTTTGTATATGTGGTATCACGCCTCGATTTAATTTTTTTCTGTATTTTGTGGTGCCACTCTCCGTTTTTAATTTTTTTTCTTTTCTTTGTGGTGTCATCCCTCAATTTTAATTGAAAAAAACTTCTTTTATTTTTCTTATATTTTGTAGTGTCATTTCTTAATTAATTTTTTTATTTTGTGGTGCTACCCCTCGATCTTATTTTTTTTTTTCCTTTATTATGTGGTGTCACTCCTCGATTTTGTTTTTTTTTTCTACTCTGTAGAGTCACTTCTTGATTTATTTTATTTTTTTTCTTTTATTATGTGGTTCACTCTCCGAAAAAAAATTTTATGGGGTCACTCTCTCATCGGACATTTAACTGTCAAATTCAATTTTGACAGATATTGAAAATACAATTTCAATAAACAAAAATGACACGAATTTGAAACTTACTAATTAACATCTTAATGTCGAAAAATTATGACATTTTGACAAGTGTCAATTTTTTTCATTGTACTGTCAAATTTTGACAGCTGTCGAAAATTTTTCAATGTCCGACAACAAAAATGATACAAATTTGAAGCTCAATAATTGACATTTCATTGTCAAAAAATGTGACATTTGACAGGTTTTTTTTTTTTCGAACAACCTCATTGGACATTCAACTTTCAAATTTTAACAGCTGTCGATAATTTTCCAATTTCAATAAACAAATTTAAAACTCAATAATTGATATCTTATTGTCAGAAATCGTGAAATTTGACAGGTGTCTTTTTTTTTTTTTGACAATCTCATTAAAGATCCAACTTTAAAATTTTGACAGTTGTTGAAAAAATTTCAATTAATAAAAATAACACGAGTTTGAAGCTCACTAATTGACACAAAATTCGTAACTCTTTGACAGGTGTCATTTTTTTTACGATCCTATCAGACATCTTACTGTTAAATTTTGACATCTGTCAAAAAGTTTTAAATTTAAATTAACGTAAATGAAACAAGATTTGAAATTTAATTGATATTTTATTGTCAAAAATCATAACATCTAATAGGTGGTTTTTTGACAACCTCATTGAACATTCAACTGTCAAATTTTGACAATTGTGGAAAATTTTCTAGGTTCAATCAATAAAAATAAAACAAATTTGAAGATCAATAATTGACATTTTATTGTCAAAAATCGTGACATTGACGCGTATTTTTTTTTTTGAACGACCTCATCGGACATCAAGTTGTCAAATTTTGACATCTATCGAAAATTTTTAGATTTTAATCAACAATTTTGAAGCTCAATAATCGACATCTCATTGTTAAAAATCGTGAAATTTGACAGGTGTTTTTTTTTTTTATTAACCTCATCAGAGGTCATAGTTTGACAGCTGTCGAAAATTTTCTAATTTTATTCAACAAAAATGATACAAATTTGAAGCTCAATAATCGATATCTTATTGTTGAAAATCGTGACATTTGATTAATTTCTTTTTTTTTAGCAACCTCATTGGACATTTAACTGTCAAATTCAATTTTGACAGATGTTGAAAATACAATTTCTATGAACAAAAATGACACGAATTTGAAACTTACTAATTAACATCTTAATGTCGAAAAATGAGGGCATTTTGACAAGTGTCAATTTTTTTCATTGTACTGTCAAATTTTAATAGCTGTCGAAATTTTTTAAATGTCAGACAACAAAAATTATACAAATTTGAAGCTCAATAATTGACATTTCATTGTCAAAAAATGTGACATTTGACAGGTTTTTTTTTTTTTCAAACAACCTCATTGGACATTCAACTTTCAAATTTTAACAGCTGTCGATAATTTTCCAATTTCAATAAACAAATTTAAAACTCAATAATTGATATCTTATTGTCAGAAATCGTGAAATTTGACAGGTGTCTTTTTTTTTTTTGACAATCTCATTAAAGATCCAACTTTAAAATTTTGACAGTTGTTGAAAAAATTTCAATCAATAAAAATAACACGAGTTTGAAGCTCACTAATTGACACAAAATTCGTAACTCTTTGACAGGTGTCATTTTTTTTACGATCCTATCAAACATCTTACTGTTAAATTTTGACATCTGTCAAAAAGTTTTAAATTTAAATTAACGTAAATGAAACAAGATTTGAAATTTAATTGATATTTTATTGTCAAAAATCGTAACATCTAATAGGTGGTTTTTTGACAACCTCATTGAACATTCAACTGTCAAATTTTGACAATTGTGGAAAATTTTCTAGGTTCAATCAATAAAAGTAAAACAAATTTGAAGATCAATAATTGACATTTTATTGTCAAAAATCGTGACATTTGACGCGTATTTTTTTTTTTGAACGACCTCATCGGACATCAAGTTGTCAAATTTTGACATCTATCGAAAATTTTTAGATTTTAATCAACAATTTTGGAACTCAATAATCGACATCTCATTGTCAAAAATCGTGAAATTTGACAGGTGTTTTTTTTTTTTTTTTTTGATTAACCTCATCAGAGGTCATAATTTGACAGCTGTCGAAAATTTTCTAATTTTATTCAACAAAAATGATACAAATTTGAATCTCAATCAATCGACATCTTATTGTTAAAAACTGTGACATTTGATAAATGTTTTTCTTCTAAGCAACCTCATTAGACATTTAACTATCAAATTTTGACATCTGTCAAAAATTTTCCAATTTTAATCAACAAATTTGGAGACATCTTGTTGTAAAAATTACGAGAATTACGAAAACTATGAAAATTACAAGGATTATTGAAAAATGACAGAAATTACGAAAAAATCTATATTTTACGAAAATTAAGACAAATTAGCAAAATACAAAAAATAACGGAAAATTACAAAACTTACGAAAAAAATACGCAAACTATGAAAATTACGGGAATTATTGAAAAATTACAGAAATTACGAGAAAATCGAAATTTTGCAAAAAAATTAAAAATTAAAAAAATTACGGGAAATAACGAAACATAACGAGAATTACGAAAAAAATACGAAAACTATGAAAATTACGGAAATTAATTAAAAATAACAGAAATTACGAGAAAATCGAAATTTTACGAAAATTACAAGTTTGTAAAATCACGAAAAATTACGAAACTACAAAAATTACGGAGATCATTGAAAATTGATAAAAATTACGAAAAAATCGAAATTTGTGAAAATTACGACAGATTAGCAAAATTAAGAAAAATAATGGAAAATTACGAAAAATCACGAGAATTACGAAAAAAATACGAAAACTATGAAAATTACGGAAATTATTTAAAAATGTCAGAAATTACGAAAAAACCGAAATATTGCGAAAATTACGACAAATTTGCAAAATTGCAAAAATTACGAAAAAAATACGAAAACTATGAAAATTACGGAAATTATTGAAAAATCACAGAAATTACAAAAAAATGAAATTTTTAGAAAATTTTGTAAAATTACGAGAAGTACGAAGAAAAAAACGAAAAATATGAAGATTATGAAAAATTACGAGAATTACGAAAAAAATACAAAAATTATGAAAATTTCGGAGATTATTGAAAAATGACAAAAATTACGACAAATTAGTAAAGTTACGAAAAATAATGAAAAATTACGAAAAAATGACGAAAAATTAGGAGAATTACGGAAAAAATACGAAAACTATGAAAATTACGAAAATTATTGAAGAATAACTGAAATTACGTAGAAAACTAAATTTTACGAAAATTACAAAAAATTACGAGAATTACGAAAAAATACGGAAATTATTGAAAAATGACAGAAATTATGAAAAAATCGATATTTTACGAAAATTACGACAAATTAGCAAAATACAAAAAATAACGGAAAATTACAAAACTTACGAAAAAAATACGCAAACTGTGAAAATTACGGGAATTATTGAAAAATTACAGAAATTACGAAAAAATCGAAATTTTACGGAAATTACAATAAATTTGAAAAATTATAAATACGATTATTGAAAAATGACAGGAATTACGAAAAAATTGATATTTTACGAAAATTACGGTAAATTAGTAAAATAACGAGAATAATTACAACAAAAATATGTGAACTATGAAAATTACGGAAATTATTGAAAAATGACAGAAATTACGAAAAAATCGAAATTTTGCAAAGAAATTAAAAATTAGAAAAATTATGGGAAATAACGAAAGATAACGAGAATTACGAAAAAAATACGAAAACTATGAAAATTATGGAAATTAATTAAAAATAACAGAAATTACGAGAAAATCGAAATTTTACGAAAATTACAAGTTTGTAAAATCACGAAAAATTACGAAACTTACAAAAATTACGGAGATCATTGAAAATTGATAAAAATTACGAAAAAATCGAAATTTGTGAAAATTACGACAGATTAGCAAAATTAAGAAAAATAATGGAAAATTACGAAAAATCACGAGAATTACGAAAAAAATACGAAAACTATGAAAATCACGGATATTATTTAAAAATGTCAGAAATTACGAAAAAACCGAAATATTGCGAAAAATCCGACAAATTTGCAAAAATTACAAAAAAAATACGAAAACTATGAAAATTACGGAAATTATTGAAAAATCACAGAAATTACAAAAAAATCGAAATTTTTAAAAAATTACGAAAAGTTTGTGAAATTACGACAAGTACGAAGAAAAAAACGAAAACTATGAAGATTATGAAAAATTACGAGAATTACGAAAAAAATACAAAAATTATGAAAATTTCGGAGATTATTGAAAAATGACAAAAATTACGACAAATCAGTAAAGTTACGAAAAATAATGAAAAATTACGAAAAATGACGAAAAATTACGAGAATTACGAAAACTATAAAAATTACGAAAATTATTGAAAAATGACTGAAATAACGAAAAAAATCGAAATTTTGCGAAAATTACGACGAATTTTCAAAATTACGAAAAATTACGAGAATTACGGAAAATATAGAAAAACTATCAAAATTACGGAAATTATTGAAAAATAGAAATTTTACAAAAATTACAATCAATTAGTAAAATTACGATTTTTTTTTTCCAGGTCATGCTGACAATCCTCGGCTGCTTCACCGTTTGCTGGCTCCCCCTACCTAGCAACCACCATCTACTGCCGGCACAATCCCGGCTCGCCGGCAACCCGCTACTACGAGATCGCATTTAATCTGGCCGTAGCTAACTCAGGAATGAACCCGATTATTTACGCCTGGAAAAACCGAAACTTCCGCGCCTCCTTTTTGCAGTTGACGCGCTGCCGCAAGCCGGACGACGCTCCGTCGCGCGCGCTGCGCTTCGTTACCGATCACGTGCCGCGCACGCGCGACGGGTCATGCGATCGATTTTGACGTATCGACTCTTAATTGTAAAAGTGACATTTTAAATGCAAATTGCAACCGATTTTGACGTATCGACTGTCAAAGTTAAAGTGACATTTCTATTTCAAATGTGAATATAAGGACGACTGTTGACTGTTAAAATGACATTTTATCCAAATGCGACTGTCATGTGTCAAATTTTTTAATAAATTATTTATTTTTCAAGTTACATTTTGACGTAAATGTCATTATTACCTGAAAACTATTTTTTTTAAATTTTTGTATTTTTTGTTAGTTTCATATTATTGAAATCGATTTTTGAAAATCGATTCAAGTATCGATTTAGGATGAATTTTGAAAATCGATTTTAGAAAGTCTACTAAAATAACTAACTAAATAACTACGTATCGATATTCAAGAATCGATATTGAGATTGATTTTTCAATAATCGATATCAAAATCGATTTTAAATAAGAGTTCAATCGACCAAATCGATTTTTCAAAATCGATTAGCGCATCAATTAAAGGGGTGAGAATAATTGACAATTAAAATTCGTAATTCTAATGTCGTAATTTTCGTGAAATTTCAATTTCTCCGTAAATTTTCGTAAAATTTCGATTTTTTCGTAATTTCTGTCATTTTTCAATAATTTCCGTAATTCCCATAGTTCACATATTTTTTTTTGTAATTATTCTCGTTATTTTACTAATTTACCGTAATTTTCGTAAAATTTCAATTTCTTCGTAATTTTCGTAATTTCTGTCATTTTCAATAATTTCTGTTATTTATAATTTTCATTTTTTTTTTTCATGATTTTGCTAATTTGTCGTTATTTTCGTAAAATATCAATTTTTTCGTAATTCCTGTAATTTTTCAATAATCGTATTTATAATTTTTCAAATTTATTGTAATTTCCGTAAAATTTCGATTTTTTCGTAATTTCTGTAATTTGTCAATAACTCCCGTAATTTTCATAGTTTGCGTATTTTTTTCGTAAGCTTTGTAATTTTCCGTAATTTTTTGAATTTTGCTAATTTGTCGTAACTTTTCAATGATCCCTGTAACTTTCAGTTTTCGTAATTCTCGTAATTTTTTGTAATTTTGCAAATTTGTCCTTATTTTCACAAAATTTCGTTGTTTTCGTAATTTCTGTAATTTTTCAATAATTTCCGTATTTTTTCGTAATTCTCGTAATTTTTTGTAATTTTCGTTTTCTACGTAATTTTTCGTAATTTCAGTTATTCTTCAATAATTTCCGTAATTTTCATGGTTTTCGTAATTTTGCTAATTTGTCGTAATTTTCATAAAGTTTCTATTTCTCCGTAATTTTTTGTAATTTCTGAAATTCTTCAATCCCTCCCGTAATTTTTTTGATCTTCATAATTTTAGTAATTTTTCGTAATTTTGCTAATTTGTCGTAATTTTCGTGAAATTACGATTTTTCCGTAATTTTTCGTAATTTCATTAATTCTTCGATTTTCTCCGTAATTTCATTCTTATAACTTCGTAATTTTGCTAATTTGTCGTAATTTTCATAAAATTTCAATATCTCCGTAATTTTTCGTAATTTCCTCAATTCTTTGATTTTTTCCGTAATTTTTGTTGTTTTCGTTTTATTTTTCGTAATTATGCCAATTTACATTTTCTGTAAAATTTCGATTTCTTCGTAAGTTTTCGTCATTTTCGTAATTTTGCTAGCTTGTCGTAATTTTCGTAAAATTTCGATTTCTCCATAAGTTTTCGTAATTCTATTAATTCTTCAATTTTCTTCGTAATTTTGATAGTTTTAGTTTTTTTTTTTTCGTAATCTTGTCAATTTGTGATTTCCGTGAAGATACCATTTATCCGTAATTTTTTGTAATTTCTGTCATTCTTCAATAATTTTCGTAATTTCATGGTTGTCATTTTTTTTTTCGTAATTATTGTAACTTCATAATTATGCTAATGTTCAATTTTTCCGTAATTTTTCGTAAATTTCTTTAATTCTTCGATTTTTTCCGTAATTTTTAAAGTTTTCGTTTTTTTTCTGTAATTTTTTGTAACTTTGCTAATTTGTCGTAATTTTCGTAAAATTTCAATTTCTCCGTAATTTTTCGTAATTTCTTTAATTCTTCGATTTTCTCCGTATTTTTATAGTTTTCATTTTCATTATTCGTAGTTCTCCTAATTTGTCGTTATTTTGCTAAATTGTCGTAATTTTTGTAAAATTTCAATCTCTTTTCGTAAAGTTTCGATTTCCCCGTAATTTTTCGAAATTTCTTTAATTCTCCGATTTTCTCTGTGATTTTTGGAGTTTTCGCTTTTTTTTTTTTCGTAATTTCCGTTGTCGTAATTTTCCAAAATTTTCGGTTTCTCACTAATTTCATTAATTCTTCCATTTTTTGCGTAATTTTCATAGTTTCCGTTTTTTTTTTCTTATTTTTGCCAATTTGTAATTCTCGTAAAATTTCAATTTTTCGTAATATTAGTAATATATTCTTTTATAATTTCCGTAATTTTCATATTTTTCCGTTTTTTTTGGCGTAATTCTTGTAACTACATAATTTTGTTAATTTGTCGTAATTTTTATAAAATTTCGATTTTTCCGTAATTTTTTGTAATATCATTATTTTTTCGATTTTCTCTGTGAATCCCATAGTTTTAGTTTTTTTTTTTTTTTCGTAATTTTTGTAACTTCAATATTTTGTTAATTTGTCGTAATTTTTGTAAAATTTGAATTTTTCCGTAACTTTTCGTAATTTCCCTAATTCTTCGATTTTCTTCGTAATTTTTATAATTTTCGTTTTTTTTTTTTTTCTTTTTCGTAATTTCTGTCATTTTTCAATAATTTCCGTAATTTTCATAGTTTTCGTTTTTTTTTTTTCTCATAATTTCACCAATTTGTAATTTCCGTAAAGTTTCGATTTTTCCGTAATTTTTCGTAACTTCTGTTATTCTTTTATAATTTCCGTACTTTTCATAATTTTCGTTTTTTTTTTTTTCATTTTTTGTAATTTTCCAAATTTGTACTTCACGTAAAATTTCGATTTCTCCGTAATTCTTATAATTTCATTATTTCTTCGATTTTCTCTGTAAATTCCATAGTTTCCGTTTTTTTTTCCGTAATTCGTAGTTTTGCATATTTTTGTAAAATTTCGATTTCTCCGTAATTTTTCGAAATTTTCGTAATTTTGTTAATTTGTCATTATTTTCGTAAAATTTCTGTCATTCTTCTATAATTTCCGTAATTTTCATAGTTTTCGTTTTTTTTTCCCGTTATTCTTGTAACTTTGTAATTTTGATAATTTATCGTAATTTCTTCATATTTTTTAAATTATTTTAAAATGACGAAAAAAATAAAAAAACTAAAGAAATTACGAAAAATTGGAGAAAAATTGAAATTTTACGAAAATTACGATAAATTAGCAAAATTACGAAGTTACAAAAATTACAAAATAAAAAAAAACTATAAAAATTACGGAAATTATTAAAGAATGACAGAAATTCCAAAAAATTACGGAGAATTCGAAACTGTACGGAAATTACGACAGATTACCAAAACTACGAAGTTATAAGAATTACGAAAAAAAAAAAAGTAAATTATAAAAATTACGGAAATTATTGAAGAATGACAGAAATTATAGAGATATCAAAATTTTACAAGAATTACGAATTTTCAAAGTTACGAAAAAAACGAAATTTTGTGAAATTTGCGAAAATAATCAAAATTACGAAGAATTACGAAAAAAAAAAAAAAAAAAAACGAAAACTATAAAAATTACGAAGAAAATCGAAGAATTAAAAAAATTACGAAGAATTACGGAGAAATCCAAAATTTACGACAAACTAACAAAATTACAAAAATTACGAAAAAAAAAAACTAAAACTATAAAAATTACGAAGAAAATCGAAGAATTAAAGAAATTACGAGAAATTACGAAGAAATCGAAATTTTATGAAAATTATGAAAAAAATACGAAAACTACTAAAAATTACGGAAATTATTAAAGAATGACGAATGCAAGATTGACAAGAAATTAAAAAAATTAAAAAATCCAGAATAATTTGAAAAATCGAAGATAAGAATCGATTTTTTTGTGGAATCGATATCGATTTTTTTTATGTGATTGAAATCGATAACAAAAAATTGAAAATTGATTGGAAAATTATAAAATTTAAAATTCAGTATCAATTTAATATTGAATTGGTAAAAATATCGATTTTATTGGAAAATCGATAAAAATATCGATTTTCCTTAATTTTACGATTTTCTTCGTCATTTTTATGGTTTTCGTTTTTTTCTTTCTCGTAATTTTGCTAATTTGTCATAATTTTCGTAATTTTGTTAATTTGTTGTAAAATTTCGATATTTCGCTAATTTTTCGTAATTTCGTAAATTTTTCGATTTTTTTCGTTATTTTTATAGTTTTCGTTTTTTTTTTTTTTTATTTTGATTTTTCCTTATTTTTTTTTGTAATTTTTGTCGTTCTTTAATAATTTTCGTAAAATTTCGATTTCTCCGTGATTTTTTGAAATTTCTGTCTTTTTTCATAATTTCCGTAATTTTCATGGTTCTCAATTTTTTTTTTTACGTAATTCTTGTAATTTTGCTAATTTGTCGTAATTTTCGTGAAATATTGATTTCTCCGTAATTTCTTTTAATTTTTCGATTTTTTCCGTAATTTTCATTATTTTCGCTTCGTTTCGTAATTTTGTGAATTTTAGAATTGTAATTTTGTAAATTCCAAAACAATTTTTAAATTGAAAATTTTGTGAATTTTAAAATTATAATTTTGAGAATTTTAAGATTGTAATTTTATAAATTCAGGGAAAATTTCAAAATTGTCAATTTTAAAAATGAGATTGTGTGAATTCCAAAAAAATTGAATTGTAATTTTTTGAATGTTGATATTGTGATTTTGTGAAATCTAAGAAAATCGTAATTAGGTGAATTTAAGATTGTAATTTTGTGAATTTCAAAAAAAAAAATTCAAATTGCAATTTTATGAATTTTAAGATTGTAATGTTGTGAATTTTTAGATTATAATTTTATGAATTCAGAAAAAAAATTCAAAATTATAATTTTTTGAATTTTCGAGATTGTAATCTTATGAAATCTAAGAAAATTGTAATTTTATGAATTTTTAAATTGTAATTTTATGGATTTGAAGAACATTTCAGAATTGTAATTTTGTGAACTTTAAAATTATAATTTAATAAATTCCAAAAAAATATCAAAATTGTAATTTTGTAAATTATAATTTTGTAAATTCTGAGAAAATTTCAAATTTTTTTAAAATTGTAACGAATTCCAAGAAATTGTAATTTTTTAAATTTTAAAATCATAATCTCATGAAATCCAAAAAAATTGTAATTTTGTAGATTTTAAAACAATTTTTCAATTGCAATTTTGTGATTTTTAAAATTGTAATATTGTGAATTTTGAGATTATAATTTTGTGAATTTAAAGAAAATTTCAAAATTTTAATTTCATGAATTTTAAAATTGCATTGCAATTTTTTGATTTTTTAAGATTGTAATTTTATGAATTTAGGAAAAATGTAATTTTTTTAATTTTGAAATTGTTATCTTGTGAAATCCAAAAACTTGTTATTTTGTGAATTTTAAAATTATTATTTTGTGAATATCAAGACAATTTTTAAATTGCAATTTTGTGAATTTTGAAACTGCAATTTTATAAATTTAAAGATTGTAATTTTGTGAATTTAGAGAAAATTTTGAAATTGTAATTTTGTAATTTTTTTTTTGTAAATTCCAAAAAATAAATCAAAATTGTATAATTTTGTGAAGAAATTGTAATTTTTTAAATTTTAAAATCGTAATTTTATGAAATTCAAGAAAATTGTAATTTTGTGATTTTTGAAATTGTAATATTGTGAATTTTGAAATTGTAATATTGTGAATTTTGAAATATAAATTTTGTGAATTCTGAGAAAATTTCAAAATTTTTAAAATTTTTAGGATTGTAACAAGTTCCAAGAAATTGTAATTTTTTAAATTTTAAAATCGTAATTTTATGAAATTCAAGAAAATTGTAATTTTGTGATTTTTGAAATTGTAATACATATTGTGAATTTTGAAATTATAATTTTGTGAATTTAAAGAAAATTTCAAAATTTTAATTTTATGAATTTTAAAATTGTTATTTTGTGAATTCTAAGAAAATGTCAAAATTGTAATTTTGTGAATTTCTAGATTGTGATTTTGTGAATTCCAAAAAAAAAATTCAAAATTGTAATTTTTAAAATTTTCAATTAGCATTGCAATTTTTTGATTTTTTAAGATTGTAATTTTATGAGTTTAAGAAAAATGTAATTTTTCAAATTTTGAGATTGTTATCTTCTGAAATCCAAAAACTTGTTATTTTGTGAATTTTAAAATTATTATTTTGTGAATATCAAGACAATTTTTAAATTGCAATTTTGTGAATTTTGAAACTGTAATTTTTTAAATTTAAAGATTGTAATTTTGTGAATTTAGAGAAAATTTTGAAATTGTAAATTTTGTAATTTTTTTTTTGTAAATTCCAAAAAAAAAATATTAAAATTGTATAATTTTGTGAATTCTGAGAAAATTTCAAAATTTTTAAAATTTTTAGGATTGTAACAAGTTCCAAGAAATTGTAATTTTTTAAATTTTAAAATCGTAATTTTATGAAATTCAAGAAAATTGTAATTTTGTGATTTTTGAAATTGTAATATTGTGAATTTTGAAATTATAATTTTGTTAATTTAAAGAAAATTTCTAAATTTTAATTTTATGAATTTTAAAATTGTTATTTTGTGAATTCCAAGAAAATTTCAAAATTGTAATTTTGTGAATTCTTAAACTGTAATTTTATAAATTTAAAGATTGTAATTTTGTAATTCTTCTTTTGTAAATTCCAAAAAAAAATATCAAAATTGTATAATTTTGTGAATTCTGAGAAAATTTCAAAATTTTTAAAATTTTTAGGATTGTAACAAGTTCCAAGAAATTGTAATTTTTCAAATTTTAAAATCGTAATCTTATGAAATTCAAGAAAATTGTAATTTTGTGAATTTTGAAATTATAATTTTGTGAATTTAAAGAAAATTTCAAAATTTTAATTTTATGAATTTTAAAATTGTTATTTTGTGAATTCCAAGAAAATATCAAAATTGTAATTTTGTGAATTTAGAGAAAATTTTGAAATTGTAATTTTGTAATTTTTTTTTTGTAAATTCCAAAAAATAAATCAAAATTGTATAATTTTGTGAATTCTGAGAAAATTTCAAAATTTTTAGGATTGTAACAAGTTCCAAGAAATTGTAATTTTTTAAATTTTAAAATCGTAATTTTATGAAATTCAAGAAAATTGTAATTTTGTGATTTTTGAAATTGTAATATTGTAAATTTTGAAATTGTAATATTGTGAATTTTGAAATTATAATTTTGTGAATTCTGAGAAAATTTCAAAATTTTTAAAATTTTTAGGATTGTAACGAGTTCCAAGAAATTGTAATTTTTCAAATATTAAAATCGTAATCTTATGAAATTCAAGAAAATTGTAATTTTGTAATTTTTGAAATTGTAATATTGTGAATTTTGAAATTGTAATATTGCGAATTTTGAGATTATAATTTTGTGAATTTAAAGAAAAAATTTCAAAATTTTAATTTTATGAATTTTAAAATTGTTATTTTGTGAATTCTAAGAAAATGTCAAAATTGTAATTTTGTGAATTTCTAGATTGTGATTTTGTGAATTCCAAAAAAAAAAATTCAAAATTGTAATTTTTAAAATTTTCAATTAGCATTGCAATTTTTTGATTTTTTAAGATTGTAATTTTATGGGTTTAAGAAAAATGTAATTTTTCAAATTTTGAGATTGTAATCTCCTGAAATCCAAAAACTTGTTATTTTGTAAATTTTAAAATTATTATTTCGTGAATATCAAGACAATTTTTAAATTGCAATTTTGTGAATTTTGAAACTGTAATTTTATAAATTTAAAGATTGTAATTTTGTGAATTTAGAGAAAATTTTGAAATTGTAATTTTGTAATTTTTTTTTTGTAAATTCCAAAAAAATATATCAAAATTGTATAATTTTGTGATTTCTGAGAAAATTTCAAAATTTTTAAAATTTTTAGGATTGTAACAAGTTCCAAGAAATTGTAATTTTTTAAATTTTAAAATCGTAATCTTATGAAATTCAAGAAAATTGTAATTTTGTGATTTTTGAAATTGTAATACATATTGTGAATTTTGAAATTATAATTTTGTGAATTTAAAGAAAATTTCAAAATTTTAATTTTATGAATTTTAAAATTGTTATTTTGTGAATTCTAAGAAAATGTCAAAATTGTAATTTTGTGAATTTCTAGATTGTGATTTTGTGAATTCCAAAAAAAAAAATTCAAAATTGTAATTTTTAAAATTTTCAATTAGCATTGCAATTTTTTGATTTTTTAAGATTGTAATTTTATGAGTTTAAGAAAAATGTAATTTTTCAAATTTTGAGATTGTAATCTCCTGAAATTCAAAAATTTGTTATTTTGTAAATTTTAAAATTATTATTTTGTGAATATCAAGACAATTTTTAAATTGCAATTTTGTGAATTTTGAAACTGTAATTTTATAAATTTAAAGATTGTAATTTTGTGAATTTAGAGAAAACTTTGAAATTGTAATTTTGTAATTTTTTTTTTGTAAATTCCAAAAAAAAATATTAAAATTGTATAATTTTGTGAATTCTGAGAAAATTTCAAAATTTTAAAATTTTTTTAGGATTGTAACGAGTTCCAAGAAATTGTAATCTTTTAAATTTTAAAATCGTTATCTTATGAAATTTAAGAAAATTGTAATTTTGTGATTTTTGAAATTGTAATATTGTGAATTTTGAAATTGTAATATTGTGAATTTTGAAATTATAATTTTGTGAATTCTGAGAAAATTTCAAAATTTTTAAAATTTTTAGGATTGTAACGAGTTCCAAGAAATTGTAATTTTTTAAATTTTAAAATCGTAATCTCTTGAAATCCAAGAAAATTGTAATTTTTTAAATTTTAAAACAATTTTTCAATTGCAATTTTGTGATTTTTAAAATTGTAATATTGTGAATTTTGAGATTATAATTTTGTGAATTCCAAGAAAATGTCAAAATTGTAATTTTGTGAATTTCTAGCTTGCGATTTTGTGAATTCCAAAAAAAAATTCAAAATTGTGATTTTTAAAATTTTTAGCATTGCAATTTTTTTAAGATTGTAATTTTAGGAGTTTAAGAAAAATGTAATTTTTTAAATTTTGAGATTGTTATCTTCTGAAATCCAAAAACTTGTTATTTTGTGAATTTTAAAATTATTATTTTGTGAATATCAAGACAATTTTTAAATTGCAATTTTGTGAATTTTGAAACTGTAATTTTTTAAATTTAAAGATTGTAATTTTGTGAATTTAGAGAAAATTTTGAAATTGTAAATTTTGTAATTTTTTTTTTTGTAAATTCCAAAAAAAAAATATTAAAATTGTATAATTTTGTGAATTCTGAGAAAATTTCAAAATTTTTAAAATTTTTAGGATTGTAACAAGTTCCAAGAAATTGTAATTTTTTAAATTTTAAAATCGTAATTTTATGAAATTCAAGAAAATTGTAATTTTGTGATTTTTGAAATTGTAATATTGTGAATTTTGAAATTGTAATATTGTGAATTTTGAAATTATAATTTTGTGAATTCTGAGAAAATTTCAAAATTTTTAAAATTTTTAGGATTGTAACGAGTTCCAAGAAATTGTCATTTTTTAAATTTTAAAATCGTAATCTTATGAAATTCAAGAAAATTGTAATTTTGTGATTTTTGAAATTGTAATACATATTGTGAATTTTGAAATTATAATTTTGTGAATTTAAAGAAAATTTCAAAATTTTATTTTTATGAATTTTAAAATTGTTATTTTGTGAATTCTAAGAAAATGTCAAAATTGTAATTTTGTGAATTTCTAGCTTGTGATTTTGCAAATTCCAAAAAAAAATTCAAAATTGTGATTTTTAAAATTTTTAGCATTGCAATTTTTTTAAGATTGTAATTTTATGAGTTTAAGAAAAATGTAATTTTTCAAATTTTGAGATTGTAATCTCCTGAAATCCAAAAACTTGTTATTTTGTAAATTTTAAAATTATTATTTCGTGAATATCAAGACAATTTTTAAATTGCAATTTTGTGAATTTTGAAACTGTAATTTTATAAATTTAAAGATTGTAATTTTATGAATTTAGAGAAAATTTTGAAATTGTAATTTTGTAAATTCCAAAAAAAAATATCAAAATTGTATAATTTTGTGAATTCTGAGAAAAAATTTCAAAATTTTTAAAATTTTTAGGATTGTAACGAGTTCCAAGAAATTGTAATTTTTTAAATTTTAAAATCGTAATTTTATGAAATTCAAGAAAATTGTAATTTTGTGATTTTTGAAATTGTAATACATATTGTGAATTTTGAAATTATAATTTTGTGAATTTAAAGAAAATTTCAAAATTTTAATTTTATGAATTTTAAAATTGTTATTTTGTGAATTCTAAGAAAATGTCAAAATTGTAATTTTGTGAATTTCTAGATTGTGATTTTGTGAATTCCAAAAAAAAAAATTCAAAATTGTGATTTTTAAAATTTTCAATTAGCATTGCAATTTTTTGATTTTTTAAGATTGTAATTTTATGAGTTTAAGAAAAATGTAGTTTTTCAAATTTTGAGATTGTAATCTCCTGAAATTCAAAAACTTGTTATTTTGTAAATTTTAAAATTATTATTTCGTGAATATCAAGACAATTTTTAAATTGCAATTTTGTGAATTTTGAAACTGTAATTTTATAAATTTAAAGATTGTAATTTTGTGAATTTAGAGAAAATTTTGAAATTGTAATTTTGTAAATTCCAAAAAAAAATATCAAAATTGTATAATTTTGTAAATTCTGAGAAAATTTCAAAATTTTTAAAATTTTTAGGATTGTAACGAGTTCCAAGAAATTGTAATTTTTTAAATTTTAAAATCGTAATCTCATGAAATCCAAGAAAATTGTAATTTTTTAAATTTTAAAACAATTTTTCAATTGCAATTTTGTGATTTTTAAAATTGTAATATTGTGAATTTTGAGATTATAATTTTGTGAATTTAAAGAAAATTTCAAAATTTTAATTTTATAAATTTTGAAATTGTTATTTTGTGAATTCCAAGAAAATGTCAAAATTGTAATTTTGTGAATTTCTAGATTGTGATTTTGTGAATTCCAAAAAAAAAAATTCAAAATTGTAATTTTTAAAATTTTCAATTAGCATGCAATTTTTTGATTTTTTAAGATTGTAATTTTATGAGTTTAAGAAAAATGTAATTTTTCAAATTTTGAGATTGTAATCTCCTGAAATTCAAAAACTTGTTATTTTGTGAATTTTAAAATTATTATTTTGTGAATATCAAGACAATTTTTAAATTGCAATTTTGTGAATTTTGAAACTGTAATTTTATAAATTTAAAGATTGTAATTTTGTGAATTTAGAGAAAATTTTGAAATTGTAATTTTGTAATTTTTTTTTTGTAAATTCCAAAAAAAAATATCAAAATTGTATAATTTTGTGATTTCTGAGAAAATTTCAAAATTTGTAAAATTTTTAGGATTGTAACGAGTTCCAAGAAATTGTAATTTTTTAAATTTTAAAATCGTAATCTCATGAAATCCAAGAAAATTGTAATTTTTTAAATTTTAAAACAATTTTTCAATTGCAATTTTGTGATTTTTAAAATTGTAATATGTATTGTGAATTTTGAGATTATAATTTTGTGAATTTAAAGAAAATTTCAAAATTTTAATTTTATGAATTTTAAAATTGTTATTTTGTGAATTCCAAGAAAATGTCAAAATTGTAATTTTGTGAATTTCTAGATTGTGATTTTGTGAATTCCAAAAAAAAATTTCAAAATTGTAATTTTTAAAATTTTTAATTAGCATGCAATTTTTTAAGATTGTAATTTTATGGGTTTAAGAAAAATGTAATTTTTTAAATTTTGAGATTGTAATCTCCTGAAATCCAAAAACTTGTTATTTTGTAAATTTTAAAATTATTATTTTGTGAATACATATCAAGACAATTTTTAAATTGCAATTTTGTGAATTTTGAAACTGCAATTTTATAAATTTAAAGATTGTAATTTTGTGAATTTAGAGAAAATTTTGAAATTGTAATTTTGTAATTCTTTCTTTGTAAATTCCAAAAAAAAAAGATATCAAAATTGTATAATTTTGTGAATTCTGAGAAAATTTTAAAATTTTAAAAAATTTTAGGATTGTAACGAGTTCCAAGAAATTGTAATTTTTTAAATTTTAAAATCGTAATCTTATGAAATTCAAGAAAATTGTAATTTTGTGATTTTTGAAATTGTAATATTGTGAATTTTGAAATTGTAATATTGTGAATTTTGAAATTATAATTTTGTGAATTCTGAGAAAATTTCAAAATTTTTAAAATTTTTAGGATTGTAACGAGTTCCAAGAAATTGTAATTTTTTAAATTTAAAAATCGTAATCTTATGAAATTCAAGAAAATTTTAATTTTGTGAATTTTTAAATTGTAATTTTGCAAATTTTAATCTTGTGAATTCCAAGACAATTTTCAAATTGCAATTTTGTGAATTTTGTAATGTAATTTAGTGAATTTAGAGAAAATTTCAAAATTGTAATTTTGTGAATTTCTAGATTGTAAATTTGTGAATTCCAAAAAAATTAAAAAATTGTAATTTTTTGAATTTTTAAGATTGTAATTTTATGAGTTTTAAGAAAGTTGTAATCCTTTGAAATCTTGTGAAATTCAAAAAAATTATTATTTTGTAAATTTTAAGATTGTAATTCTGTGAATTTCAAGATTGTAATTTAGTTAATTTTAAGACAATTTTTAAATTGCAATTTAATGAATTTTAAAATTGTAGAATTTTAGGATTGCAATTTTGTGAATTTAGAGAAAATTTCAAAACTGTAATTTTGTGAATTTTAAGATTGTTATCTTGTGAATTCCAAGAAAATATTAAAATTGTAATTTTGTGAGTTTTAAGAAAATTTCAAAATTGTGATTTTTATAATATTTAAGATTATAACTTTACGAGTTTCAAGAAAATTGTAATTTTTTAAATTTCGAGATTGTAATTTTGTAAACTGCAAGAAAATTAAAAAAAAATATTTTTTTGAATTTTTAAGATGGTAACTTTATGAATTTCAAGAAAATTGTAACCCTTTGAAATCTTGTGAAATCCAAAAAATTGTTATTTTGTAAATTTTAAGATTGTAATTTTGTGATCTTTAAAACAATTTTTAAATTGTAATTTTGTGAATTTGAAGAAAAGTAGAAAATTGTAATTTTGTGAATTTAAAGTAAATTTCAAAATTGTGATTATTTTAATTTTTAAGATTATAACTTTACGAGTTTTTGTGTTTTTATGTAATTTCTTTAATTTTTTGTAATTTCCTTGACTTTCTGTAATTTTTTCAAATTTGTAAAAAATAAAATAGTTACGTCAATACACTGTCAAATTTGACGCATTGGACTGTGACAGTTGTCAATTTTTGCATCGAACTTCAACTTTGACAGCTGTCATTATTCATTATTACAAATGTGATATTATTATGTAAATAATTAAAAAATATTTTTTGTATAATTCATTGTTTTTTTTTTAATTGTCCCTTTTAATGTGCTTCAGAATGACTCAGAGCCAAAAGATCAGAGAGAGAGAGAGAAAGAAAAGACTTTGAAAAATTTATTTCAATTGTTCATTACATGCAAATTACAAAGATCAGAAGCCTTAAAAAAGAAATCAAAAAATATCTCAAAATCTGAGATCAGAAAACAATTTAAAAAAAAAAAAAAACTCAAGGAAAAATCTCAGAATTTAGGATCAGAATCGGTTAAAAAATCGTCAAAAAACAATCGGTGAAAAAATGCATTGGCGCCGGAAAATTTATGCATTTTGCTTTTTCCTATAAATATTTTGAAATGGCTTGCACTTGTACGTTCAACAGATGGAAAATATTTATTTTAAGACGAAATCAATCAATTTTCACATCAACATTAAAAATAGAGTGTTTTGCGATGTTGCCAAGTTTAGTCTTTCAAATGTGGATTTCAATACATTTTTTTTAGTAATTGTTTCATCAATTTTGAATCAAAAATTTTTAGATTTTTTAAAATTTTTGAATTTTTTTATATTTTTGATTTGAATGTTTTTGAATTTTTCAAGTTTTATTTTTTTGAAAAATTTATACTAATACGACGTTGCCAAATGTATATTTTCACGAATAAATTTCGGAAATCACTCTATTTTTAACAAAATCAATTGCTGAGCGACGCTGCCAAATTTACATATTTACAAGCAAATTCCGGAAAATCACTTACCTCGACTCCTGTAACTCCCAGCGCGTCTCTTATGTTGGGCGTGAGCCTGAAGGGCACTTTTTCAGGCACGCGCAAAGTTTTGCCCTTTTCGAAGCACACGTTATAGTCAATGTGGACGACATCACCGGTGGATAAATCGATCAGGACGTTGTCCAAGTGCCGGTCACCCAAACCAATAATGTAACCTTCAAAAAAAAAAAAAAATAATGAAAATTTAGTTTTTTTCGAAAAATTCGCGCCTAATTACGTCGAAATCGGCCGGAAAATAACGAAGTTATAGAATGTACTAGATCTAGTACAATTTCCTAAATAACAAAATAAACGTTGTAAGAGGGTGTTTTATAACTTAAAAATGATTTTTTCAAAATTTAAGTTAGAATGTACTAAAAAATTCAAAACTGAAAATTGTACTAAATTCAGTACAATTTTTAAAAATAATAAACTTTTATTTCGTGGAAAAATATTGTGTGCTTTGAAAGTTTTTTTTTGAAATGTACTAAAAATTTACAAGAAATGTGTAATTGAAAAATGTACTAAATCTAGTACAATTCGCTCAAAACAAGAATATATTTTGTAAAAGAAAGTTTCATATTTTGAGAGTTTTTTCTATAAATTTATCAGACAAAATTTGTTGTTAATATTCAAAACCGATAAATATGCTAAATTTAGTACAATTTCTAAAAAAAGTTTGTATGACTTTTCCGAAGTGAATTGTACTAAAACTAGTACAATTGAGTCGGACTATTTTCTGAGTTGAATAAAAAAAAAAATTCGGATAATAACAGAATAATTGACTCAAAAACTTTTTCTGAGTCAAGTGATTTTTTTTTTCTCAGAAAACCTTTAAGTTCACTTAGAATTTTTTTCTGAGTCTGCGTATGTTTTTTTCTGAGTCAAGTTAATTTATTTTCTGGGTCGAATTATTTTTTTTTTTCAAGCTACCAAAATTGACAGAAGTTTTTTCTGATTCAAGTCATTTTTTCTTCTCAGAAAATCAACTCTAATTTTTTTTTGGAGTTGAATTATTTTCCTCAGAAAATAGGAAATTTACCTCAAAAACTTTTTCTGAGTCGGATGAATCTTTTCCTCAGAAAATATGTAAATTAACTCAGATTTTATTTTTCTGAGCGCTCTAATTTTTTTTTTCTGAGTCAAGTTAATTTTTTCCTATCAAAATAATCAAATACCAAAATTGACTAAAAATTTTTCAATTAATTTTTTCCCGGAAAATTACAAAATTTCTGAGTCGGGTGAATCTTTTTCTCAGAAAATAATAAATTTGACTCGGATTTTTCTTTGTTTTATATTTATTAATTATTATTTAAATGAGTCTCAATCTTATAATGTCGAATTTTCTGAGCGCTCAGAAGTTTTTTTTCTGAGTCATATTAATTTTTTCTCATTAAATACCAAAACTCGGAAAATTACACATTTGACTCAAAAACTTTTTCTGAATCGGGTGAAATTTTTCAGAAACTATATTTTCTGAGTTTCGTCGAGTTAATTTTTCCTAAATCGAGTTTCTTCGGAAAATATTAAAATTGACACAGATTTCTTAGACTAGTCTCGATATCATAAAGGTTTCGGATTTTTTGAGTCAAATGTATTTTATTCTCAGAAAATAATAAAGTTGACTCTGATTTTTTTTCTGAGTAGGAATATTTTTTGGAGTTGTCTCGAAAAATAATAAATTAACTAGAAAAGTTTTTCTGAGTCGAATTATTTTCTGAGTCGAATTAATTGTCTCAAAGCATAACAAAATTGACACAAAAACGTTTTCTGAGTCGGATTGATTTTTTTTCAGAAACTATTAAAGTTGACTCTCTAAATCTCATAAAAATTTTGGATTTTTTGAATAATTCTGAGTGAAATGTATTTTTTCTTAGAAAATTACAAAATTGGCTCAAAAACTTTTTCTGAATCGGGTGGATTTTTTTCAGAAACTATTAAAGTTGACTCAGAATATTTTCTGAGTCTCGTCGAATTAATTTATCCTAAGTTGAGCTAATTTTTTTTCTCAGAAAAAATACCTTTTTCTCAGGAAAATTTTCTAAACTAATCTCAATTTCATAAAAGTTTCGGATTTTTTGAGCGCTCAGAATTTTTTTTTTTTGAGTCATGTTTTTTCTCAGAAAATAACAAAATTGACTCAGGATTTTTTTTCTGAGTTGGAATATTTTTCTGAGTTGAATTGTCTCAAAAAATAACAAATTGACTCAAAAAAAATGTCTGAGTCAAATGTTTTACTGAGTTGAATTGTCTCAGAAAATAACAAACTTGACGCAAAACCTTTTTCTGAGCCGGGAATTTTTTTTTTTTAGAAACTAAAGTTGACTATGAAAGTTTCGTCAGTTAATTTTTTCTGAGTCGAGCTAATTTTTTTTTCTAATAAAGTTGACTCAGATTTTTTTTTCTAAGCCAAAAATTTTTTTGAGTTAAACTAATATTGTTTTAAAATATAACAAATTGACTCGAAAAGTTTTTCTGAGTCAAATGTTTTTCTCAGTCGAATTAATTATTTCAAGAAATAACAAAATTGACACAAAACTTTTTCGGAGTCGGATGGATTTTTTACAGAAATTATTAAAGTTGACTCAGAATATTTTCTGAGTCTCGTCGAGTTAATTTTCTTTCTCTCAGAGAAAAGACCTTTTTGTCAAAAAATATTAAAATTGACACAGATTTTCTAGACTAGTCCTGATCACATAAGAGTTGCGGATTTTCTGAGCTCTCAGATAAAAATTTTCTGATTCAAATTTATTTTTCTCAGAAAATGACAGAGTTAGCTCAGATTTTTTTTTTGAGTTGAATTAATATTGTCTTGGAAAATAACAAAATGAAAAGTTTTTCTGAGTCAAATTAATTGTCTCAAAAAATAGCAAAACTAACACAAAAACTTTTTCTGAGTCTGGTGGATTTTTTTTCAGAAACTATTAAAGTTAATTCAAAAGAATATTTTCTGAGTCTCATCGAGTCAATTTTCCCCGAATCCAAGCAAGTTTTTCTGAGTTGAATGTTTTTTTCCTCAAAAAATCTTAAAAATCGACTTCCAAGTCAAATTATTTTTTTCTGAGTCGAACTTTTTTATTTAAGAAATTTATTATTTGTTTGATTTTCTTAAAAATTGAAATGTACTATAACTAGTACAATTCCTAAAACTTGTTGGAGAGTGAATCTAATCATGGGAATTATATCTGTACTAAAAATTTCCAACCACAAAAAAATTGTACTAAATCTAGTACAATTCTAAAAAAGTTTCTAATCATTATAGGAATGTGTTTTATAACGTGTATGACTTTTTTGAAGTGAATTTGAATTGTACTAAAACTAGTACAATTCCGAAAACTCACTAGAGAGTGAATCTAATCACGGAAATGATATTTTAAAAATTGTACTAGAAATTCCCGACTAGAAAAAAATGTACTAGATCTAGTACAATCTCTAAAAAAAGTTTTTAATCATTTGTAATAGTGAATAAATGAGTAAATTTGGATTGTACTAGAACTAGAAAAATTGTACTAAATCCAGTACAATTTAAAAAAAAAGTTTTTTGTCATTTGTAGTAAGTAAATAAATAAGTAAAGTTAAATTGTATTAAAACTAGTACAATTCCTAAAACTCGCTGGAAAGTGAATAAGCACGGAAGTGATTTTTTAAAAATTGTACTAAATCTAGTAAAATTTTAAAAAAAGTTTTTAATCATTGTAGGAGTGTGTTTTATAACGTGTATGACTTTTTCAAAGTGAATTTGAATTGTACTAAAATTGGTACAATTCCGAAAACTCGCTGAAAAGGTAATCTTATCACGAAAATGATAGTTTAAAAATTGTACTAGAAATTTTCGACTGAAAAAAAATTGTACTAAATCTAGTACAATTACCAAAAAAAGTTCCTAATTATTTGTAGTAAGTGAATAAATAAGTAAATTTGAATTGTACTAAAATCAGTACACTTCTTAAAACTCGCTGAAGAGTGAATCTAATTACAGAAAAAAAATTGTACTAGAAATTTCCGACTGAAAAAAAATTGTACTCAATCTAGTAAAATTTCTAAAAAAAGTTTTTATTTACTGAAGGAGTGTGTTTTATAACGTTTGAAACTTTTTTGAAGTAAATATAAATTGTATTAAAGCTAGTACAATTCATAAAACTCACTGAAAAGTTAATCTAATAACGGAAATGATATTTTAAAAATTGTACTAAAAGTTCCAAAACAAAAAAAAATTGCATTAAATCTAGTACAATACTTTAAACTGATCGGAGAGTGATTCTAAACACGAGAATGACATTTCAAAGGTATATAAAAATTGTAATAAAATTTTATGACAGAAAAAAAAATTGTACTAAATCTAGTACAATACTTTAAACTGATCGGAGAGTGATTCTAAACACGAGAATGACATTTCAAAGGTATATAAAAATTGTAATAAAATTTTATGACAGAAAAAAAAATTGTACTAAATCTAGTACAATACTTTAAACTGATCGGAGAGTGATTCTAAACACGAGAATGACATTTCAAAGGTATATAAAAATTGTAATAAAATTTTATGACAGAAAAAAAAATTGTACTAAATCTAGTACAATACTTTAAACTGATCGGAGAGTGATTCTAAACACGAGAATGACATTTCAAAGGTATATAAAAATTGTAATAAAATTTTATGACAGAAAAAAAAATTGTACTAAATCTAGTACAATACTTTAAACTGATCGGAGAGTGATTCTAAACACGAGAATGACATTTCAAAGGTATATAAAAATTGTAATAAAATTTTATGACAGAAAAAAAAATTGTACTAAATCTAGTACAATACTTTAAACTGATCGGAGAGTGATTCTAAACACGAGAATGACATTTCAAAGGTATATAAAAATTGTAATAAAATTTTATGACAGAAAAAAAAATTGTACTAAATCTAGTACAACTTCTAAAAAAAGTTCTAATCATTGTAGGAGTGTTTAATAACGTTTATGACTTTTTTGAAGTGAATTTTGAATATTTCCCAAAATTTTTTTTTTAAACGGATTATTTTTCTGAGTTGATTTATTTTTTCTAAGAAAATAACAAAATTGATTGACTCAAAAACTTTTTCTGAGTTGAGTAAATCTTTTTCTCAGAAAATACTAAAATTGTATATGATTTTGTTTTTTTTTCTTAATTTATTATTAACATCGAATTAGTCCTAATTTCATGAAAATGTCCGATTTTCTGAGCGCTCAGAAAAGTACAATTCAAATTCACTTTAAAATAGTCATACACGTTATAAAACACACTCCTACAATGATTAAAAACTTTTTTTAAAATTTTACTAGATTTAGTACAATTTTTGAAAAATCACTTCCGAGCTTATTCACTTTCCAGCGAGTTTTAGGAATTGTTATTTATTTACTTACTACAAATGACAAAAAACTTTTTTTTTAAATTGTACTGGATTTAGTACAATTTTTCTAGTTCTAGTACAATCCAAATTTACTCATTTATTCACTATTACAAATGATTAAAAACTTTTTTTAGAGATTGTACTAGATCTAGTACATTTTTTTCTAGTCGGGAATTTCTAGTACAATTTTTAAAATATCATTTCCGTGATTAGATTCACTTTCTAGTGAGTTTTCGGAATTGTACTAGTTTTAGTACAATTCAAATTCACTTCAAAAAAGTCATACACGTTATAAAACACATTCCTATAATGATTAGAAACTTTTTTAGAATTGTACTAGATTTAGTACAATTTTTTTGTGGTTGGAAATTTTTAGTACAGATATAATTCCCATGATTAGATTCACTCTCCAACAAGTTTTAGGAATTGTACTAGTTATAGTACATTTCAATTTTTAAGAAAATCAAACAAATAATAAATTTCTTAAATAAAAAAGTTCGACTCAGAAAAAAATAATTTGACTTGGAAGTCGATTCTTAAGATTTTTTGAGGAAAACAATATTCAACTCAGAAAAACTTGCTTGGATTCGGGGAAAATTGACTCGACGAGACTCAGAAAATATTCTTTTGAATTAACTTTAATAGTTCCTGAAAAAAAATCCACCCGACTCAGAAAAAGTTTTTGTGTTAGTTTTGCTATTTTCTGAGACAATTAATTTGACTCAGAAAAACATTCGACTCAGAAAAACTTTTTCATTTTGTTATTTTCCAAGACAATATTAATTCAACTCAGAAAAAAAAATCTGAGTTAACTTTGTCATTTTCTGAGAAAAATAAACTTGAATCAGAATTTTTTTTATCTGAGAGCTCAGAAAATCCGCAACTCTTATGTGATCAGGACTAGTCTAGAAAATCTGTGTCAATATTTTTTGACAAAAAGGTCTTTTCTCTGAGAGAAAAAAAAATTAACTCGACGAGACTCAGAAAATATTCTTAGTCTAGTCAACTTCAATAATTTCTGTAAAAAATCCATCCGACTCCGAAAAAGTTTTGTGTCAATTTTGTTATTTTTTGAAACAATTAATTCGACTCAGAAAAACATTTGACTCAGAAAAACTTTTAGAGTCGAGACTCAAAAAAATTTTCGGCTTAGAAAAAAAAATCTGAGTCAACTTTATTATTTTTTGAAAAAAAATAAACTTGACTCAGAAAAACTTTCTCTGAGCGCTCAGGAAATCCGAAACTTTTATGAGAATGAAACTAGTCTAGAAATTTGTGTCAATTTTAATATTTTTTGAGAAAAAGGTATTTTCTGTGAGAAAGAAAAAATTAGCTCGACTCAGAAAAAATTAACTGACGAGACTTTCATAGTCAACTTTAGTTTCGGCTCAGAAAAAGGTTTTGCGTCAAGTTTGTTATTTTCTGAGACAATTAATTCGACTCATTGAAACATTTGACTCAGAAATTTTTTTTGAGTCAATTTGTTATTTTTTGAGACAACTCAGAAAAATATTCCAACTCAGAAAAAAAATCCTGAGTCAATTTTGTTATTTTCTGAGAAAAAAACATGACTCAAGAAAAGTATTTCTGAGCGCTTAAAAAATCCGAAACTTTTATGAAATTGAGATTAGTTTTAAAAAAAGGTATTGTTTCTGAGAAAAAAAAAATAAGCTCAACTTGGGATAAATTAATTCGACGAGACTCAGAAAATATTCTGAGTCAATTTTAATAGTTTCTGAAAAAAATCCACCCGATTCAGAAAAACGTTTTTGAGCCAATTTTGTTATTTTCTAAGAAAAAATACATTTCACTCAGAAAAAGTTTTTCTGATTATTCAAAAAATCCAAAATTTTTATTTAGACTAATCTAGAAAATCTGTATCAATTTTAATATAGGGTATTTTCTCTGATAAAAATTAACTCCATTCAGGAAAAATTAACTCGATGAGACTCAGAAAATATTCTGAGTCAATTTCAATAGTTTCTGAAAAAAATCTACCCGACTCAGAAAAAGTTTTTGTGTCAATTTTGTTATGCTTTGAGACAATTAATTCGACTCAGAAAAACTTTTTTAGTTAATTTATTATTTTTCGAGACAACTCCGAAAAATATTCCTACTCAGAAAAAAAATCAGAGTCAACTTTATTATTTTTTGAAAATAAAATACATTTGACTCAGAAAATCCGAAACCTTTATGATATCGAGACTAGTCTAGGAAATCTGTGTCAATTTTAATATTTTCTGAGAAAAAGGTATTTTTTCTGAGAAAAAAACAATTAACTCGACTTGGAAAAAATTAACTCGACGAAACTCAGAAAATATTCTGAATCAACTTGGATAGTTTCTGAAATATTTCACCCGATTCAGAAAAAGTTTTTGAGTCAAATGTGTAATTTTCCGAGAAAAAAATAATTCAAAAATTTGACTCAATTTTGGTATTTAATGAGTAAAAGTTAATTTGACTCAGAAAAAAAACTTCTAAGCGCTCAGAAAGTTTGACATTATAAGATTGAGACTCATTTAAATAATAATTAATGAATTTAAAATAAAGAAAAATTCGAGTCAAATTTAATATTTTCTGAGAAAAAGATTCACCCGACTCAGAAGAAGTTTTTAAGTCAATTTTGTAATTTTCCGGAAAAAAAATTAATTGAAAAATTTTGAGTCAATTTTGATTATTTTGATTAACTTGACTCAGAAAAAAAAATTGAGCACTCAGAAAAATAAAATCTGAGTTAATTTACATATTTTCTAAGGAAAAGATTCATCCGACTCAGAAAAAGTTTTTGAGTTAAATTTCTTATTTTCTGAGAAAAAATAATTCAACTCCAAAAAAAAAATAGAGTTGATTTTCTGAGAAGAAAAAATGACTCGAATCAGAAAAAAACTTGTGTCAATTTTGGTTGCTTTAAAAAAAAAACAATTCGACCCACAAAATAAATTAACTTGACTCAGAAAAAAACATACGCAGACTCAGAAAAAAATTCTAAGTCAACTTAAAGGTTTTCTAAGAAAAAAAAACACTTGACTCAGAAAAAGTTTTTGAGTCAATTATTCTGTTATTATCCGAATTTTTTTTTTATTCAACTCAGAAATTAGTCCGACTCAATTGTACTAGTTTTAGTACAATTCAAATTTACTTCGAAAGTCATACAAACTTTTTTAGAAATTGTACTAAATTTAGTATATTAAATTAATAAAATTGACTCAATTGTTTTTCCGAGTTGTAAGAACTTTTTTCTCGAAAAAAAATCAAAGAAGTTGACTCAGAATTTTTTCTGAGTCAAGTTAATTTAAACAAAAAATCAATTAAAAACTTTTTCTGATTTGAGAAGACTTACAGAAAATATCATAGCTAGCTCAGAAATTTTTTTGAGTCATGATTTTTTTTTTTGAGACAAGTCCTTGAAATGACTCAGAATTTTTATCTAAACAAGATTGTTTTTTTTCTGGAACTAGTCAGTTTTTTTCTGAGTAATAATTAATTTTTTTTCTTGGTAATTAACAAAATTGACTCAATTATTTTTCCGAGTTGTCAGAACTTTTTTGTTGAAAAATATCAGTTGACTCAAAATTTTCTTTTGAGTGAAATTAATTTTTTCTGAGTCAAGTTAATTTTTCTCAAAAATACCAAAATCAATTTAAAACTTTTTCTGATTTGAGTAAATTGTTACAGCAAATATCAAAGTTGACTCAGAATTTTTTTCTGAATCATATGAATTTTTTTCTGAGTCGAGATCTTGTAATTTGAAAAATCCAACTTTGACTCAGAATTTTTTTCTGAACAAGATTGATTATTTCTGAAACTAGTGAATTTTTTTCTGAAATATTAATGTTGACTTAAAAAAAAAATCTGACTCAGAATTTTTTTTCTGAGTCATGAATTTTTTTTTCAGCAAATCGAGAGATTTTTTTCTGAATGGAGCTAAGTTTTAGAAAATACCAAAATCGAATAAAAAAAAATGCTGAGTCAAATTGATTTTTTTCTCAGAAAATATTAAACTCGACTCGACTCAAAAAAAAATTCATATGATTCAGAAAAAAATTCTGAGTCAACTTTGATATTTTCTATAAACTCAAATCAGAAAAAGTTTTGAATTGATTTTGGTATTTATGAAAAAAAAAATACCAGACTCAGAAAAATAAATTTCACTCAGAAAAAAAATTCTGAGTCAACTTTTATATTTTCCGAGAAAAAAATTCTTACAACTTGGAAAAACAATTAATAATTTTTGAGAAAAAAATTAATTGACTCAGAAAAAAATTGACTAGGTTCAGAAAAAAACAATCTAGGATGTGGATGGATTGAATTTTTCAAATTTTATGGACTCGACTCAAAAAAAAAAAAAATTCATAGGACTCAGAAAAAAGTTCTGAGCCAATTTTGGTATTTTTTGAGATAAAATTAATTCGACGACTCAGAAAAAAATTAACTCGCTCGACTTTGGTAAAAAAAAAAATCTGAGTCAACTTTGATATTTTCTCAAATCAAAAAAAGTTTTGAGCTGATTTTGGTATTTTTTGAGAAAAATTACTTCGACTCAGAAAAAATAAATTTCACTCAGAAAAAAAAAATTGAGGCAACTTTGATATTTTCCGAGAAAAAGGTTTTTACAACTCGGAAAAAAAATTGAGTCAATTTGGTTAATTTCTAAAAAAAAAAAATTATGACTCAGAAAAAAATTCACTAGCTTCAGAAAAAAAACAATGTTGTTCAGGAAAGTTGGACTAATTTCAGTAATTACATTACATTTACATCGATGTAATTTATATTAACATAAAATTGCACTAAGTTTAGTACAATTCCAAAAAAAAAAGTTTTTAATCATTGTTAGAGTGTGTTTTAACTTGTATGAAATAAATTCGAATTGTACTAAAACTAGTACAATTCCTGAAAAGTGAACCTAATTACGGAAATGATATTTAAAAAATTGTACTAAAAATTCCTAAAAAAAAAAAAATTGTACTAAATCTAGTACAATTGAAAAAACCTACTCACCAATAATACTCATGACGGCAACACTGTACGAGTATCGTTTGACCACTTGCCACCATGCGTTGGCCGAAACAGCGTTGCACCACAACTCTTTGGCGATCAAATCGCTGGGCGTTTCGTTTGTGAGTTCCGTCAGAACTTCTTTAAGCACCGCCAGAGGCCACTCTTTACGGTTGTCAATGTTGCTCACTCCATGCTCAACGAGTTTGTTGTAAAAGAGCTCAGAAGGCCGAGGAACTGTAGTGGATCCTAAGAAAAAGAAAAAACGAATTTTTGGAAGTTGCTCCAGATTTTTTAGGAAAATGCTTTCTGAGCTGGTTCAGAAAATACATATACGGGTTATGGGGGTTGAATTCAAAGGTGACTCAGAAAATTGCGAAAAGTCAATTTTTGGAAGTTGCTTCAGAAGTTTTTGGAAGTTGCTACAGATTTTTTTAGAAAATGCTTCAGTTTTTTTTTTCTGAAATTGCTTCAAATTTTTTGGAAAGTTGCTTCAGAATCTTCAAAAATTACTTCAAATTTTTTGAAAAGTTGCTTCAGATTTTTTTGAAAATTGCATAAATTTTTTTTTGGAAGTTGCTTCAGATTTTTTGAAAAGTAACTTCAGATTGTTTTGTAAATTGCTTTAAATATTTTTGGAATATGCTTTCTAAGCCAATTCAAAAAATATACGGGTTGTCGGGGTTCAAATCAGAGGTTGCTCAGAAAATAGCGAAAATGTCAATTTTTGGAAATTGCTTCAAATTTTTTAGAAATATGCTTTCTGAGCCGGTTCGGAAAATACATATACGAGTTGTGGAGTTTGAATTCGAAGGTGACTCAGAAAATCGCAAAAAGTAAATTTTTGGAAGTTGCTTCAGAGTTTTTTGGAAGTTGCTACAGATTGTTTTAGAAGATGCTTCAGTTGTTTTTTTCTGAAATTGCTTCAAATTTTTTGGAAAGTTGCTTCAGAATCTTCAAAAATTACTTCAAATTTTTTGAAAAGTTGCTTCAGATTTTTTTGAAAATTGCATAAAATTTTTTTTGGAAGTTGCTTCAGATTTTTTGAAAAGTAATTTCAGATTGTTTTGTAAATTGCTTCAAATATTTTTGGAAAATTCAAAAAATATACGGGTTGTCGGGGTTCAAATCAGAGGTTGCTCAGAAAATAGCGAAAAAGTCAGTTTTTGGAAATTGCTTCAAATTTTTTAGGAAGATGCTTTCTGAGCCGGTTCAGAAAATACATATACGAGTTGTGGAGTTTGAATTCGAAAGTGACTCAGAAAATCGCAAAAAGTAAATTTTTGGAAGTTGCTTCAGAGTTTTTTGGAAGTTGCTACAGATTGTTTTAGAAGATGCTTCAGTTGTTTTTTTCTGAAATTGCTTCAAATTTTTTGGAAAGTTGCTTCAGAATCTTCAAAAATTACTTCAAATTTTTTGAAAAGTTGCTTCAGATTTTTTTGAAAATTGCATAAAATTTTTTTTGGAAGTTGCTTCAGATTTTTTGAAAAGTAATTTCAGATTGTTTTGTAAATTGCTTCAAATATTTATGGAAAATTCAAAAAATATACGGGTTGTCGGGGTTCAAATCAGAGGTTGCTCAGAAAATAGCGAAAAAGTCAATTTTTGGAAATTGCTTAAAATTTTTTAGGAAGATGCTTTCTGAGCCGGTTCAGAAAATACATATACGAGTTGTGGAGTTTGAATTCGAAGGTGACTCAGAAAATCGCAAAAAGTAAATTTTTGGAAGTTGCTTCAGAGTTTTTTGGAAGTTGCACAGATTGTTTTAGAAGATGCTTCAGTTGTTTTTTTCTGAAATTGCTTCAAATTTTTTGGAAAGTTGCTTCAGAATCTTCAAAAATTACTTCAAATTTTTTCAGATTTTTTTGAAAATTGCATAAAATTTTTTTTGGAAGTTGCTTCAGATTTTTTGAAAAGTAACTTCAGATTGTTTTGTAAATTGCTTTAAATATTTTTGGAATATGCTTTCTAAGCCAATTCAAAAAATATACGGGTTGTCGGGGTTCAAATCAGAGGTTGCTCAGAAAATGGCGAAAAAGTCAATTTTTGGGAATTGCTTCAAATTTTTTAGGAAGATGCTTTCTGAGCCGGTTCAGAAAATACATATACGAGTTGTGGAGTTTGAATTCGAAGGTGACTCAGAAAATCGCAAAAAGTAAATTTTTGGAAGTTGCTTCACAGTTTTTTGGAAGTTGCTACAGATTGTTTTAGAAGATGCTTCAGTTGTTTTTTTCTGAAATTGCTTCAAATTTCTTGAAAAGTTATTTCAGAATCTTTAAAAATTACTTCAAATTTTTTGAAAAGTTGCTTCAGATTTTTTGAAAAGTAATTTCAGATTGTTTTGTAAATTGCTTTAAATATTTTTGGAATATGCTTTCTAAGCCAATTCAAAAAATATACGGGTTGTCGGGGTTCAAATCAGAGGTTGCTCAGAAAATGGCGAAAAAGTCAATTTTTGGGAATTGCTTCAAATTTTTTAGGAAGATGCTTTCTGAGCCGGTTCAGAAAATACATATACGAGTTGTGGAGTTTGAATTCGAAGGTGACTCAGAAAATCGCAAAAAGTAAATTTTTGGAAGTTGCTTCACAGTTTTTTGGAAGTTGCTACAGATTGTTTTAGAAGATGCTTCAGTTGTTTTTTTCTGAAATTGCTTCAAATTTCTTGAAAAGTTATTTCAGAATCTTTAAAAATTACTTCAAATTTTTTGAAAAGTTGCTTCAGATTTTTTGAAAAGTAACTTCAGATTGTTTTGTAAATTGCTTTAAATATTTTTGGAATATGCTTTCTAAGCCAATTCAAAAAATATACGGGTTGTCGGGGTTCAAATCAGAGGTTGCTCAGAAAATGGCGAAAAAGTCAATTTTTGGGAATTGCTTCAAATTTTTTAGGAAGATGCTTTCTGAGCCGGTTCAGAAAATACATATACGAGTTGTGGAGTTTGAATTCGAAGGTGACTCAGAAAATCGCAAAAAGTAAATTTTTGGAAGTTGCTTCACAGTTTTTTGGAAGTTGCTACAGATTGTTTTAGAAGATGCTTCAGTTGTTTTTTTCTGAAATTGCTTCAAATTTCTTGAAAAGTTATTTCAGAATCTTTGAAAATTACTTCAAATTTTTTGAAAAGTTGCTTCAGATTTTTTGAAAAGTAACTTCAGATTGTTTTGTAAATTGCTTTAAATATTTTTGGAATATGCTTTCTAAGCCAATTCAAAAAATATACGGGTTGTCGGGGTTCAAATCAGAGGTTGCTCAGAAAATGGCGAAAAAGTCAATTTTTGGGAATTGCTTCAAATTTTTTAGGAAGATGCTTTCTGAGCCGGTTCAGAAAATACATATACGAGTTGTGGAGTTTGAATTCGAAGGTGACTCAGAAAATCGCAAAAAGTAAATTTTTGGAAGTTGCTTCACAGTTTTTTGGAAGTTGCTACAGATTGTTTTAGAAGATGCTTCAGTTGTTTTTTTCTGAAATTGCTTCAAATTTCTTGAAAAGTTATTTCAGAATCTTTAAAAATTACTTCAAATTTTTTGAAAAGTTGCTTCAGATTTTTTGAAAAGTAACTTCAGATTGTTTTGTAAATTGCTTTAAATATTTTTGGAATATGCTTTCTAAGCCAATTCAAAAAATATACGGGTTGTCGGGGTTCAAATCAGAGGTTGCTCAGAAAATGGCGAAAAAGTCAATTTTTGGGAATTGCTTCAAATTTTTTAGGAAGATGCTTTCTGAGCCGGTTCAGAAAATACATATACGAGTTGTGGAGTTTGAATTCGAAGGTGACTCAGAAAATCGCAAAAAGTAAATTTTTGGAAGTTGCTTCAGAGTTTTTTGGAAGTTGCTACAGATTGTTTTAGAAGATGCTTCAGTTGTTTTTTTCTGAAATTGCTTCAAATTTTTTGGAAAGTTGCTTCAGAATCTTCAAAAATTACTTCAAATTTTTTCAGATTTTTTTGAAAATTGCATAAAATTTTTTTTGGAAGTTGCTTCAGATTTTTTGAAAAGTAACTTTAGATTGTTTTGTAAATTACTTTAAATATTTTTGGAATATGCTTTCTAGGCCAATTCAAAAAAATATACGGGTTGTCGGGGTTCAAATTAGAGGTTGCTCAGAAAATAGCGAAAAAGTCAATTTTTGGAAATTGCTTCAAATTTTTTAGGAAGATGCTTTCTGAGCCGGTTCAGAAAATACATATACGAGTTGTGGAGTTGAATTCGAAAGTGACTCAGAAAATCGCAAAAAGTCAATTTTTGAAAGTTGCTACAAATTTTTTTAGAAGATGCTTCAGTTCTTTTTTTCTGAAATTGCTTCAAATTTTTTGGAAAGTTGCTTCAGAATCTTCAAAAATTACTTCAAATTTTTTGAAAAGTTGCTTCAGATTTTTTTGAAAATTGCATAAAATTTTTTTTTGGAAGTTGCTTCAGATTTTTCGAAAAGTAACTTCAGATTGTTTTGTAAATTGCTTTAAATATTTTTGGAATATGCTTTCTAAGCCAATTCAAAAAATATACGGGTTGTCGGGGTTCAAATCAGAGATTGCTCAGAAAGTCGCGAAAAAGTCAATTTTTGGAAATTGCTTCAAATTTTTTTGGAAGTTGCTTCAAATTCGTTGAAAGTTGCTTCAGAAACTTTGAAACTTACATCAGATTTTTTAAAAGTTGCTTCAGAATCTTGTCAAGTAGTTTCAAATTCTTTACAAGTTGCTTAAGATTTTTTGGAAGTTGCTTCAGATCTTTCGAAATTTACTTCAGATTTTAATGATAAATTCTCTCAAACCTGCCCAAGATTTTTTTGAAAGATGTTTTAAATTTTTTGGAATTTTTTTTAGATTTTTTTGCAAGTTGCTTCAAATATTTGAAGAGTTGCTTCAGATTTTTGAAAAGTTACTTTTGCTTGTAATTATTTACATTGGTTCAAAATTTTTTAAAAATTCCAAAATAAAAGTTCAGAAGATCAGAAAAAAACTCAAAAAATTCTTACCTTTAGCGTTGGGTTTGGCCAATTCGCGCTGTTGCCAGCGCTTATAGAGCGCAAAAACTGGCGTTGTCCCGTCCACCCACGATATCAATCCAGATCTCGGACCTGAAATATAGGAGTTTTACAACAATTTGGCTACACCGCAACTTAAGGCAACAGAGTTTTTTTTTTTTTAATTCAAACCGACATTGCCAAATTTGGTCCCAAAAAATCTGGCATGGTTACAAAATTTAATTTTTAGAATGGAAAAAAATTGTATTTTTTCAACAATTTGGCAACATTGTGACTGAATGAAAGTTTTTGGCAACAATGCTTTTTTTTAATTCAAATCGACGTTGCCATAGGTGGTCCAAAAGAATCTGGCAATGTTGCAAAACCTAATTTTTAGAATGAAACAAATTAGACTTTTTTTTTATCAATTTGACAACATTGCAACAGTGAATTTCTTCAAAATTTGAATCGATGTTGCTCAATCTCTCCAAAAGAGTCAAATGCAATGTTGCCAAATTCAATTTTTGTTTTACTACAACGTTGCCATTCACTCTAATTTTCCTTAAAAACTCACCCAAAGGTATTACGGAATAGTGTCGGGCCCTGTAGAGGTTTTCACCGGCCGGATCGGCGTTCTGAGCCATCATCGTGTTGGCGATGCTCAGAAATTGCATTATTCTTTCGTCCAAATGTAAATCTTCGAGGCCCTGAAATTTTGAAAAATTTCAACTTTGGCTCAGAAATAATTTTTGAGAAGATTTTTTTTTTTCTGAGTACTAAAATACTGACGAAAATAATAATTGTACTAAAACTAGTACAATTGCAAGAAAGTGTCTAAATGTGTATTTAACAACGTTATCAAAGTTTTAATGCAAAAAATAATTGTACTAGAAGTAGTACAATTGCTAAAAATCGTCTAAATGTGTATCTAACAACGTGTATGATGTTTTAAAATAAAAAATAATTATACTAAAAGTAGTACAGCCAAAATAATATTTGTACTAAAACTAGTACAATTGTTAATCTATTTTTTATTTTTTTATAAATTTATCAATCTTGGGAACTTTTTTCACCTTTGTGAATTTTTTCCACTTTTGAAAATTTTGTGAATTTTTTCCCTCTTGTGAATTTTTTTCCTTCTGTGAATTTTTTATTTAAATTTTGTGAATTTTTTCCACTTTTAAAAATTTTGTGATTTTTTTTTAATTTCGTGAATACATATTGTAAATTATGTAAATTTTTGTAAATTTTGTGAGTTTATCAATTTTATAATTTTGTGATTTTTTTTCACTTTTGAAAATTTTGTGAATTTTTGTGAATTCTTGTTAATTTTATGAATTTGTCAATTTTGTAAACTTTTTTTACTTTTGTGAATTTGTTTGAAAATTTTGTGATTTTTTTTCACCTTTTTTTTTTAATTTTGTGAATTTTGTAAATTTTGTAAAAATCTTGAATTTTTGTAAATTTATTCCACTTGAAAATTTCGTGATTTTTTTTCCTCAATTTTGTGAATTTTTGTGAATTTTATGAATTTATCAATTTTGTGAACTTTTTTTACTTTTGTGAATTTTTTTCACTTTTGAAAATTTTGTGATTTTTTTTTTTAATTTTGTGAATTTTTATAAATTCTGTAAATTTATCAATTTTGTAAATTTTGTGATTTTTTTTTCACTTTTGTGAACTTTTTTCACTTTTTTGGGTTTTTTAACTGTCAAAAACGTCAAAATAAGTGAAATTTTCATTTTACAGCGTTGCCATTCTTTGTTTTTTCTTGGAATTTAAAATTATGTGCTTTAGGCTTGTGAGACTCAATACTTGTCAAAAACTTCAAAATAAATGAAATTCATATTATTTTACAGCGTTGCCACTATTGATTTTTTTTCTTGAAATTTTTCGTGTTATAAGCTTGTGAGTTTGTTTTTTGGATTTTTTAATTATCAAAAATGTCAAAATAAGTCAAATTTTTATTATTTCACAGCGTTGCCACTTTTTCTTTTTTTTCTTGGAATTTTTAAATTTTGTGTTATAGGGCTGTGAGGCTGTTTTTTGGATTTTTTAACTGTCAAAAACGTCAAAATAAATGAAATTATTATTATTTTACAGCGTTGCCATTCTTTATTTTTCTTGGAATTTTAAAATTTTGTGCTTTAGGCTTGTGAGACTCAATACTTGTCAAAAACGTCAAAATAAATGAAATTCTTATTATTTTACAGCGTTGCCACTGTTTGTATTTTTTCTTCGAATCTTTAAATTTCGTGTTATAGGCTTGTGAGTCTGTTTTTTGGAGTTTTTAATTGTCAAAAATGTCAAAATAAGTGAAGTGTTTATTATTTTACAGCGTTGCCACTGTTTAAACTTTTTCTTGGAATTTTTAAATTTCGTGTTATAGGGTTGTGAGGCTGTTTTTTGGATTTTTTAACTGTCAAAAACGTCAAAATAAGTGAAATTATTATCATTTTACAGCGTTGCCACTCTTTATTTTTTTTTTTTGAATTTTAAAATTTTGTGCCATAGACTTGTGAGACTCAATACTTGTCAAAAACGTCAAAATAAATGAAATTCATATTATTTTACAGCGTTGCCACTGTTGATTTTTTTTCTTGAAATTTTTAAATTTCGTGTTATAGGCTTGATAGGCTGCACTTTTGATCTTTTAACTGTCAAAAACGTCAAAGTAATTGACATTTCTTTTTTTTTACAACGTTGCCAAGTTTCGTTTTTTTTTCTAGGAGTTTTAAAATTTTGTGCTATAGGCTCGTGAGACTCAATATTTGTCAAAAACGTCAAAATAAATGAAATTCATATTATTTTACAGCGTTGCCACTGTTGATTCTTTTTCTTGAAATTTTTAAATTTCGTATTATCGACTTGAGTCTGTTTTTTGGATTTTTTAATTGTCAAAAATGTCAAAATAAGTCAAATTTTTATTACTTTACAGCGTTGCCACTGTTTGTATTTTTTCTTGGAATTTTTAAATTTTGTGTTATAGGGTTGTGAGGCTGTTTTTTGGATTTTTTACCTGTCAAAAACGTCAAAATAAATGAAATTATTATTATTTTACAGCGTTGCCATTCTTTGTTTTTTTTTTTGGAATTTTAAAAATTTGTGCTTTAGGCTTGTGAGACTCAATACTTGTCAAAAACGTCAAAATAAATGAAATTTATATTATTTTACAGCGTTGCCACTGTTGATTTTTTTTCTTGAAATTTTTAAATTTCGTGTTATAGGCTTGTGAGTCTGCACTTTTAATTTTTTAACTGTCAAAAACGTCAAAATGATTGACATTTATATTTTTTTTACAACGTTGCCAGCTTTTTTTTTTTTAGGAGTTTTAAAATTTTGTGCTATAGGCTTGTGAGACTCAATACTTGTCAAAAACGTTAAAATAAATAAAATTCATATTATTTTACAGCGTTGCCACTGTTGATTTTTTTTTTTGAAATTTTTTTGTGTTATAGGCTGTGAGGTTGCACTTTTGATTTTTTAACTGTCAAAAACGTCAAAATAATTGATATTTATTTTTTTTTTACAACGTTGCCAAATTTCGTTTTTTTTTTCTAGGAGTTTTAAAATTTTGTGCTATAGGCTTGTGAGACTTAATACTTGTCAAAAACGTCAAAATTAATATTATTTTATAGCGTTGCCACTGCTGATTTTTTTTCTTGGAATTTTTAAATTTTGTGTTATAGGCTTGTTAGTTTGTTTTTTGAATTTTTTAATTGTCAAAAATGTCAAAATAAGTCAAATTTTTATTATTTAACAGCGTTGCCACTGTTTGTATTCTTTCTTGGAATTTTTAAATTTCGTGTTATAGGGTTGTGAGGCTGTTTTTTGGATTTTTTACCTGTCAAAAACGTCAAAATAAATGAAATTATCATTATTTTACAGTGTTGCCATTCTTTGTTTTTTTTTTTGGAATTTTAAAATTTTGTGCTTTAGGCTTGTGAGACTCAATACTTGTCAAAAACGTTAAAATAAATAAAATTCATATTATTTTACAGCGTTGCCACTGTTTGTATTTTTTCTTGAAATTTTTAAATTTCGTGTTATAGGTTTGTGAGTTTGTTTTTTGGATTTTTTAACTGTCAAAAAAGTCAAAATAAATGAAGTTTTTATTATTTTACAGTGATGCCACTGTTTGTATTTTTTTCTTGAATTTTGTTAATTTATCATTTTTGTAAATTTTGTGAATTTTTTTCACTTTTGAAATTTTTTGTTTTTTTTTTTAATTTTGTGAATTTTTGTGAATTTTGTGAATGTTTTGAATTTTTTCAAAAATTTTTCACTTGAAAATTTCGTGATTTTTTTTTCTTCAATTTTGTGAGTTTTTGTGAATTTTGTAAATTTTCCAATTTTATGAATTTTTTTCACTTTTGAAAAACAATCAAAATAATAAATGTACTAAAATTAGTACAATTGCAAAAAATGGAAACGCGAATGAAGTTTTAAAGCAAAAAATAATTGTACTAGAAGTAATATAAACAAAATAATAATTGTACTAAAACTAGTACAATTGCTAAAAAGTGTCAAAATGTAATATTTAACAACGTGAAAAATGTTTTAAGGTGAAAAATAATTGTATACAAAAACTAGTACAATTCCAAATTCTTACCTTAAACAAGTAGGTATAAGTTTTACCATCTGACCCATAAAAGACCAACTTCTTGGGCTTCGTTTTGGTCGGTAGAATCGATACGACGTCGCCGACGCTCTCAATCGTGACGTTCGTGTTCGTCGCGACGCCGGGCATCGCAATCGGCGTGTCCTTGATCGCCCAAAGTACCGGCGAAATGTCGCGCATTTTGAGCGAATACGACGCCCTCTTGTGGAACTTTTGCTGAAACTTTTTCTGCAATTGTTTAAGCGGCGCGAGCGATTCGTGCGGTTTTTCCGGGAAATCGGGATTTTTCAGTTGGGAAATGACTCGGTCGATGTCGGCGAGGTATTTTTCTTGGAAGAGGCGTTCGTGCGGGGTTTCGGGTTCGGCGCCGGTTACTTGACGGAGTTGTTCTAGGACGAATACGATCGGTTTGACGATGATTCGGTGTTTTTCGGCGATGAGGCTCGATTTTTCGTCGGCCGATAGGTTCGAGTTTTCGTTGACCTGAAAAACGAGTTCTTATGATGATTCAACGAGATTCTAGTTTTTTATTTTTTGAAATTTTTAATGAATTTTTATCATTTTTCAATGAGTTTTTGATAAGTTTCAATGAGTTTTAATTATGTTTCAACGAGTAAAAGCTTGCTCAACGAGCATGACTTTGAAAGAATTTTTAGAGGTAGCATCCGCCATTCAAGACTTCTACGGAGATATTTTGGATAACTTTCTGTCAGAGGCACAAACCTGGTATGAAATGTGGAAGTTGTCTGAACTTGCTCCTCAAGAAATTAATAAATTGAAATATATTGACCTGCTAAAATTTTCGTTAGGCAATATGTCCTCTGTAACGGAAGCAATCAAAATTGGATTAACCCTTCCAGCCACAACTTGTACCGTTGAGAGGTCCTTCAGCACATTAAGGAGAGTCAAGACATGGCTAAGATCGACTATGAGGCATGATAGACTTTCCGGACTTTGTATGATGAGTATTCATCGTAAAAGAGTCCGGGAAAATAAAGCATTTATCGATGCAGTTATTAAAAGCTTGATCCAGAAAAGCGGTATTGGTAATAAGATCTATACACTGAACCGCAGAACCCTCCAAAGAGGCACACAAATAATGTAGCTTTTGAACTGGATCGAGATTTTGAGTATTATGAATTAAAGAAATAAATAATTCTTTGAATTCAAGCCATTTATCGTAGCTCCCATAAAATTTAGGCAACTCAATGACAGGAAGTTTAACATTAAATTGTTTGAAAGAATTAGAACCACTAGAAGCAGTGGCGGCTCGTGACTATTTCAAGTGAGGAGGCTAATTACAGTATAAGATTTCATGAAATTCCTCGGAATTTTAGAAGATTTCAATTTCAAAATTCCATATTTTTTTTTTAACTTTATTAAAATTCCTCAAAATTTTATCACTGAAATATCCTGGAATTCCACAAAATTTTTATAAATTTTTTTGGAATTTCATGTAATTTCTTGAAAATTTCTCGGAATTCACTAAAATTTTATGAGAATATCCACGTTCATAACAGAAAATTTCTCGAAAGTCCAATGAAACTTCAAGGAATTTTCAAAATTTAATTTATTTTCATAAGAATTTTTCGGAATTTCACTGAAATTCTCTTTTGATAGCCAGGAATTTCTGGGAATATTAATGAAGTTTCAAGTAATTTTTTAAAAATTCATCGAAATATATTGAAATTTCATGTTATTACGTGGGAATTTTTCGGAATATTACCGAAATTCTATGTTTTTAGCTGGAAATTCCTCGGCATTACTAAAATTCAGTAAAAAGTGAAATTTCATGTTGGGAATTTCGGTGTAATTTCATGTAATTGTTTAAAATTCCTCCATCTAATTCATTTAGGATTTTGTATAATTCGATCAGAATTTCACTGAAATTTCAAGTAATTCGAGAGGAATTAAAATTTAATATGAATTCTATAGAAACTCCGCAAAAATTTCACATCTAATTCCTTTTTCAGAATAACATAATTATTCTACCGAAATTCCACTAAAATATGGAATTCTGAGATTTAAATAGATTTTTTTGGGAATTCCAAAGAATATTTGGGAATTTTAAAGGAAATATTTTTCAGAAATGTCAATGATAACCTATAAATCGAGATTTAATAAAAACATACGGCAACGCTGCTCATGATACAACAAACGTCAAAAAATTGAAATATCAAAGTAGGCCTTGGTTTTTTTGACAGTCGATATAAAATGGCGTCTTTTTGTTTCAAAGATTACGATCTGAAGAGCCAAATTATTAAAATCAGTTGACAATAAACGGGTTCGTATAATTCCGGCCCTTCAAGCTCGTATAATCTCGGACCTTCGCATGATTAAAATAACTTCGGCCTGTCGGGTTCGTATAAGTTCGGTCCTTCGAGTTCGCATGATTCCGGCCCTTCAAACTCGTATGACCTCGGCCCTTTGAGCTCATAATTGAGCCTTTCAGAATCAAGATTCGAAAAAAAAAAACATATGGCAACACTGCTTATAATACAACAAACGTCAAAAAATTGGCCCTGTTTAGCTACTCTTTACATATTCGTCGAGGCTAAATCTATATGCCCATGTGTTTTTTTTTTTTTAATTTTGACAACACTGTCAATGTCAAAAATTTTTACCTTTTCTTTTTTTCAAAAAACAAATGTCAGAAAACGATCCCCAGGCTCCGAAAACCCTAAAATAAGAAGTTTCATCGATATATGTCAAAAACCAACCACCTGGCAACGCCGAACGTCTTTTTTGACATATGTTAAAAAAAAAAAAATGGTACTTCCTACGTATTCGCCGAAGCTAAATCTATATGACCATGTAGGTTTTTTTTTTTAATTTTGACAGCTGTCAATCTCAAAAAAAAAATCTTTTGTTTTTTCCAAAAAACAAAGATCTTTTTTTAGTGGGTTTCAGGGTGAGATTTATGTAGCAACAGTTGATACAAAAAATTCAATTTCCCGTCGGGTTTGGAATTCTAATTTTTAAATTTTCCCGGCTCCTGATTGGTTTGGGGATTCGAATGTTGTTTATTCTCGGCTCTTGATTGGCTTTAAAATAATCTATATCAGTTAACAATGAACAGATTCATTCAGATAAAACTTTTGTCGCATGACACTGGCAATATCGACAAATGTCATCTGTCAAATTTGACACATGTTCGACTTTTTCTCCGCTCTACTATAAAAGCTACGAAAATCAAACCCCGGTACAAAGCAGCTTCGCGACGCTAACTATCGATTTGTATCAAAAAAAATTGACAGCTGTCAACGTTAAAAAAGTTTTTTTTTTATGTTGCGAATTTCGAAAAAAAAAAAAATAGAAAACGATCCCCGGACCCCAAAAACCTTAAATAAAAATTCCAAAAAAAAAAACAACGAAAATGACATTCCAAAACCTATTCTCACTTACCCCGTAAAACACTGGAAATTTTTAGTGGAAAATGAAGAAAACTCAAAATCTCGTACTTTAAATCGGTTTTTCCGACCAGAAAAGCCCTGACAAAACGGACAAATTCAAAGAAAAATCTCTAAAAATGACATTCCAGAGTCTACTTAATGAAATTTGAGTTTGTTAAATTAGATTTAGATTAAATTAGATATTATTGTTTCTGAACATATTATATTAGTACCAGCAAATTTGTTATCCACAAGCAATTTGGAAAATAACTGGTATTGATTGTATTGTCATAAAATTTGTCAAATAAATTAAAAATCCTGTCTAGTTCAAGATAATTTCTCTCCGAATAAAAGAAATTTATTCAAATATACAGTCCATTAAACTAATATTGCATTAGTTATAAACATTGGTCTCTACGAGCCGGATATATTCATGTAAGTTCCAGCCAAATAGTGGGTATTCACGCAATAAATGTGAATATTGGAATTGGTGTTTCTCCATTGATGATCGGAAAACGACTGTTTGTCTAACAGTTGGATTGTTCCACCACGGGTCTTCAGTTGGAATTAAATAAGGTAAGAGAATTGCTGAGATTTAAAAAAAAAGTGTGTTTAGATTTGAATCAGTGAAATGTCTGACGAATCAAAGTTAAAGATTAAAAAGAGTAATTTAAAATCTAAATTAACACGATTTAATAATTATTTTGATAATTTAAATAAAGATAATTTAACTGAAGAGATAATTATAGAATTAGAGAAAAGATTGAAAATTTTAGAACCAATTTTATCTGAATTTAATGATGTTATTTGTGAACTTTGTTCTTTAAATGAAGAACAAAAAACAGGCCTCCTTGAAGAAGAGGAGGATTTTGAAAATAAATTTTATAATTTATGTAGTCGGGCAAAATTAATTATTAAAAATGTACGTACTGACTCTGAAACAAATTCTGAAACAAGCAAAGGTAGTGTAGAATCAACTAGACATAGAAATCATAATTCAAATGATCATAATCCAATAGTAAAATTGCCACCCATAACTATACCACCATTTGATGGTAAATATTGCAACTGGTTGCAGTTTAAAGATGCGTTTATTTCATTAATTGATCAAAATAAGTTACTCAGCGACATCCAAAAATTCTATTATTTGAGAAGTTCTCTGCATAAGGATGTTCTTGAAGCAATTCAATCTATTGAGGTATCAGCAATAAATTATAATGTCGCATGGCAGTTTTTACTCGAAAGATATGAAAATAAGTCCCTAATGATTCATAATCATATTAAAATCATTTTTGAATATCCAAAGTTAAGGGATGAATCACATGTAGGATTGAGAAATTTATTTGATACAACTACAAAACACTTACGTTCTCTAAAAAGTTTAGGAGAAAATACTGATTCATGGGATAGGTTAATCATCTATATTTTAGCAAATAAATTTGATGCTGTTACTCGTCGGGAGTGGGAAAATTATAAATACCAGAACGACCTACCTTCGTTACAAGATTTGAATGGCTTTCTTAAAAATAAATGTGATATATTAGAGAAAATAGAGGCCACTGGCTTGGAAAGTCTTGATAACAAGGGTAAAAGGAGTCGTAGTCATGGTTTACTAGCTTCAGATAGTAAATTAAAATGTTATTATTGTTCAAAAGATCACAGTATTTTTAAATGTGATTCATTTTTGAAACTATCTACTCAACAAAAAATTGAATCAATAAAAAGTTTAAAATTATGTTTAAATTGCTTCAGAAATACACATCAGTCATGGAAATGTAAACTAAATAAATGTGCCAAATGTCATAAACCGCATAACACCTTGTTACATTTGGAAAATATAAATCGAGATTCTTTAGTAACTCCGGACATTGGCGATTCCAGTGTAGTTACCCATGTACAAAGGAGCGATTTTGCTATGTCTAGTTCTCAAGTATTATTATCTACAATAAAACTTATAGTAAAAAATGGTGGGAAGGAAATAACATGTAGGGCACTTCTAGATAGTGGGTCTCAAAGTAATTTCATCTCCAAATCATTCTGTGAAAAGCTCAATTTGGAATATGTTAAAATTAATCATGCCGTTAAGGGAATTGGACAGATGTTATCTAATATAGATCGCCAAGTAAATATCAAAATTATGTCACGAGTTAATTCTTTTGAACAAAATATAAACTGTTTAGTGATACAGAAAATTACAGATAGATTACCTGTTTGTAGTTTCAATAAAAGTTCACTCCAAATACCGGTGGAGTTAGAATTAGCAGATCCTGATTTTAACGTTTCGAAAGAAATTGATATATTATTGGGATCTGGAATATTTTGGACGGCTATTTATTCAGGACAAATTTCATTAGGAAATAAACTTCCCATTTTACAGAATACTGTATTTGGATGGATAGTTGCAGGAAATATGCAAATAGGTTTTAATAACGTCAATATGTCGATAAATTGTTTTAGTAATGACACTAATGGGTGTAATCTTGACATTAGTATCGTGAAATTTTGGGAATTAGAGGATGTTTTGAGTAAAAAAGATGTTTTATCGGAGACAGAAAGATATTGCGAGGAACTTTTTGACTCCACCACTATCAGAGACGACAACGGTAGATATATTGTGAGAATCCCTTTCAAAAAATCTATTTCAAATTTAGGAAACTCTAAAATTAATGCACTTAATAGATTTTATGGTTTAGAGAGAAAATTGATTAAAAATCCAGATTTAAGAAAGGAATATATACAATTTATGGATGAGTATATCTCTTTAAATCATATGTCAGAGTATAAGGATTTTGATTGTGAAATTATGGGTTATTATTTGCCTCACCATGCGGTCATCAAAAGCACGAGTTTAACTACTAAGTTACGAACAGTTTTTGATGCCTCGTGTAAGACTACTTCTGGTTTGTCTCTGAATGATGTGCAATTTGTTGGGCCTACATTGCAACAGGATATTTTCCAAATATTAGTAAGATTTCGCATACATAAGTATGTAATGACTGGTGATGTGAGTAAAATGTACCGCCAAATACTTATAAATGAAGATGATCAAATATATCAAAAAATATTTTGGCGATCACATCCTGATGAAGAGCTTAAATGTTATATCTTGCATACTGTTACCTATGGAACTGCGTCAGCTCCTTACTTAGCGGTTAAATGTCTTTTTGACATAGCAAAACAAAATGAAGACAATAAACTGATAAGCAAAATCATCAGGCGTGATTTTTACATGGATGACTTACTCACCGGGGCAAATTCAAAAGAAGAACTGTTGTATATTCAAAAAAATATTTATGAACTTTTGGCCAAATCTGGTTTTGATTTACGCAAATGGCTATGTAATGATAAAGATGTTCTGAACGATTTTAAGATTAGTAATAATGTAGATGTAAGTATATTAAATATTGGTGATAATGATTCAAATAAAATTTTAGGTATTTTTTGGAATGCTCAAGGTGATTCCATAAATTATAAAATAAGTCTAGATATTCTAAAATTGAAGAAAGTTACTAAAAGAACAATTTTATCAGTTATATCCCAGATATATGATCCGTTGGGTTTGTTGGGACCCATAATCATAGTTGCCAAATTATTAATTCAAGATATTTGGAAACTCAGGATAAACTGGGACGATGAATTACCTAGCTATATACTTAAGATCTGGCAGGAATTTCAGCACAGTATCACTTCAATTAATGAATTTAAAATACATAGAAACGTATTTTCAGATTATGTGCAAATAGAATTACATGGTTTTGGTGACGCCTCAGTAAAGGCATATGGCGCTTGCGTTTATGTTCGATGTTCTTTGAGAAATTGCAGTTTTATTACCAATTTGTTATGTGCCAAAAGTCGAGTCGCTCCTGTAAAGCAAGTCAGCCTGCCAAGATTGGAGTTGTGTGCAGCACAGTTATTGGCTAATTTAGTTAAAAAGGTTATGACAGCTTTGGAAATCAAGTTTGACAAATATTATTTTTGGTCAGATTCGACGATAACTTTATATTGGATTCGCGGTGAATCATCTTCTTGGAAGACTTTTGTGGCTAATAGGGTTAGCGAAATTCAGTCATTATCGAATAAACAAGATTGGCATTTTGTCAAATCGGAGGAAAACCCTGCAGATTTACTATCGAGAGGTATTACATCTAAAGACTTGGTGAATAATTTATTATGGTGGCATGGTCCAGAATTTCTTTCAAATGATTATTCTTCTTGGAGTCTTCAAGAATATCCTATCCCTAATGAAATTCCGGAGCAAAAATCAGTTTCTTTGCCTATTTCAAATACTTTCAATTTGTTTAATGAATTGTCTAAAGATGGTTCATCTTTTACGGAAATTTTACATTCATTAGCTTATGCCTTACGTTTTATAAAAAATTTGAAGATAAAAGACCATGATAAAAGACTCGAAGGTGGTTTTGTGCCTGAAGAAATTAATAAATCACTTGAACTATTGATAAAAAAAGCTCAATTAGAGATGTTTGCTGATGAATTTAATTGTTTAATTTCTGGAAAGCAAATTTCTTCTAAAAGTAAAATTTTGAGTTTGAATCCAATTTTAAAAAATGATTTAATATGTGTTGGCGGTAGACTTAAACATGCTAATCTATCAGATGAGAAAAAATATCCTATTATTTTACCTAGTAAACACACTTTAACCAAATATATACTAGAACATGAACATAAGCGACTTTTACATTGCGGTGCACAACTTTTGTTATCCTCCATCAGAGAAAAATACTGGCCCATAGGTGGTCGAATTGTTTGTCGGCAAATAATAAATAAATGCTTGAATTGCTTCAAGGCTAATCCTAGGGGGAACAATTACTTAATGGGAAATTTGCCTGATGTTCGGGTTAACACTTACGGTGTCTTTGAAAATGTTGGCACTGATTATGGTGGGCCATTTTATGTTAAAAATAAGAAAGGTCGAGGCTCTCAGTGTTCCAAGGCTTACCTTTGTTTGTTTGTTTGTATGTGTACCAAAGCAGTACATCTTGAGATTGTTTCAGAGCTAACAACAGAATGTTTTTTAGCTGCTCTTCATAGGTTTGCGAGTAGGCGGGGCAAACCTAGAAATATTTATTCGGATAATGGTCTTAATTACGTTGGAGCAAATAGAGAAATTTGTCGAGTTTATGAATTTTTACAAATTAATTGCGAGTATTTTACTACAATGTTAGCGAATGAAAATATAAAATGGCACTTTATTCCTGCCAATTCCCCTACTTTTGGAGGTCTCTGGGAAGCAGGAATAAAAAGCTCCAAAATTCATATCAAGCGTGTTCTTGGGAATAAATCTTTAACATTTGAGGAGTTGGGTACTTTACTGATTCAAATCGAAGCCATTTTAAATTCTCGACCCTTATGTCCAATAACTGAAGACCCAGAAGATGCTGCTGCTTTGACGCCTGCCCATTTTCTGATTGGACGTACCCTTACCTCAATACCAGAATACCCTCTTATCGATGTTTTGGAGAATCGACTGTCTCGTTGGCAGCATATTCAGTTTATGGTTCAGCATTACTGGAAGAGATGGCAAAAGGAGTACCTTAGTGAACTACAAACCAGATTGAAATGGCGGAAAAACTGTCAGTCTTTGGTAAAGCTGGGATCTTTAGTGTTAATTAAAGACGATAATGTTCCGGTCTTGCATTGGAAACTAGGACGTGTTACTGAGTTGCATCGCGGAACAGATAATATCGTGAGAGTTGTAAGTGTAAAAACTCAAGGCACTATATTGAAAAGAGGAATTAATCGTGTTTGTGTCTTACCTATTGAATCGGAGTGTTGATTCAAAGACCTTTTTGTATTTGTTGAATTAGGTACCTTTGGAATTAGGAATTTATTTAAATTCGTAAACTATGGTACCTATTAATTTTAATTTAGTATAAGTTTTTGTTTTTCTTTTGTGTAAAATATGTTGAAAGTTTATACCACATCCTTTCAAGGTGGGCGATATGTTAAATTAGATTTAGATTAAATTAGATATTATTGTTTCTGAACATATTATATTAGTACCAGCAAATTTGTTATCCACAAGCAATTTGGAAAATAACTGGTATTAATTGTATTGTCATAAAATTTGTCAAATAAATTAAAAATCCTGTCTAGTTCAAGATAATTTCTCTCCGAATAAAAGAAATTTATTCAAATATACAGTCCATTAAACTAATATTGCATTAGTTATAAACAGTGCACTTTCCCGCCGCCGGTTTTTTGAGAAAATGAAAAATTCTTATGTTACTCAATTCGGGTTGAAAATAGGCGTGCAAAATTAAGTGAACCCAGTAGCGAGAGTTTTTCAATTTTTTTGACAAACAGGGGAAAACGTGCAAATTTTTAATATAACATTTAACTCCCAGAGAAATGTGTAAAATTTAAAAAAAAAGGTGTGCAAAATTAGCCGGAGCGAGTAGGTAGCATAAGAATTTTTTCAAGTTTCAGATAAACGGGGAAAAAAGTGCACATTTATCACACCTCATAACTTTTCCCAGAAGAGTGTGCAAAATTTAAAAATAGATGTGCAAAATTAGGTGAACCTAATAGCATTGAGGTTATATTAATTTTTTGAAAAACGGGGGGGGGGGGGGGGGAAATGCAAGTTATTGATATTATCTATTCACAACCCGATGTCCAAAGATAAAGGGAGAATTCATCACCTAGAAGTGTGCAAAATTTGAAATAGGTATGCAAAATTGTGCAAAATTAGGTTAACCGAATAGCTGAAAAAAATTTAAATTTTTTGAAAAACGAGGGTGAAAATGTTAATTTTTGATACCCATCAACTTTCCCTGGAAGCGAGTGCAAAATTAGCCGAGGCGAGTAGCATAAGAATTTTTCAAGTTTCAGAAAAACGGGGAAAAAAGTGCACATTTATCACACCTCATAACTTTTCTCAGAAAAGTGTGCAAAATTTGCATATAGGTGTGCAAAATTGTCCAAAATTAAATGTAACCAGTAGCACAGGGGTCTATCAATTTTTTTAAAAATGGGAGGTGGTTATGCAAATTTTTGATACGATACAACTTTCCCCAAAAGAGTGTGCAAATTTTGAAAATCGGTGTGCAAAATTATGGGTTATTTATTTTTGAAATATGTCTATTTATCGAAAAAAGCTTTTCAAAGACGGGGGTAATGCTGACAACCTGCCCACCTCTGGACCTGTCATATTTTGACAGCTGTCAAAAATTACATTCGATAGCTGTTGAATATTCCAAATTGTTTTATCACCCGAACTTAAAGTGTATGCAAAATCTGTTGCGAAGAAATAGTTCACAAATCTACATCTGTCACATTTGACAGTTGACATCTGTCATTAGTGGTCTAAAATGTATAATCACCCGAACTTAAAGTGTATGCAAAATTTCAGCAAAATCCGTTGCGAAATATTGGTTCAAAAATCTGCACCTATCACATTTGACAATAATTTACACCTTTCATTAGTGCTTAAAATGTATTATCACCTAATCACCTGAACTTGAAAAGTATGCTAAATTTCAGCAAAATCCGTTGTGTTTTATACCTCTATTTATTAGTACCAGAAAATTACTACACACAAAAATACATAACTATTTACCTATTTATTATATTGTTTTTAATTATAATAATATTCCTATTCTATAGTAGGTATATGCATAAAAAGTACCTATATAAAACACAGGCATTTAATTTGTTATACAAAAGACAACTTGGCAACGCAGCCTAACAAATACGCGTGCATTTGGTCCCTCAAATTAATTTAATCGCAGAAACGACGGATTTTACTAGGACACCAGCGCCATCACGCGGGTTTATATTTTCGCTAGCGGACGGGTCTTCTAGAGACGTTAGTCTATAATATTCTTTGGTTTTATCAAGTAGGTTTTGGAATGTCATTTTCGTTGTTTTTTTTTTGGAATTTTTATTTTTTAGGATTTTGGGGTCCGGGGATCGTTTTCTATCACTTTTTTTATCGAAATTCGCAAAAAAAAAAAAAAACCTTTTTTGACGTTGACAGCTGTCAATTTTTTTTTGACACAAATCGACAGTTGGCGTCGCGAAACTGCCTTGTACCGGGGTTTGGTTTTCGTAGCTTTTATAGTAAAGCGGGAAAAAAGTCGAACATGTGTCAAATTTTACAGGTGACATTTGTCAATATTATCAAAGTGTCGTGCGACAAAAGTTTTATCCGAACGAACCCGTTCATTGTTAACTGATTTTTCATACTCCGGCCCTTCGGACCGTAATCTGTGAAACAAAAAGACGTCATTTTGTATCGATTGTCAAAAAAACTCAAGATTTGAAAATATGGCAACGTTGCCATATGTTTTTATCAAATCTAGTTTTATAGGTTATTTTAAACCCAATCAGTGATATTTCGGAAAAATATTTCCTTTAAAATTCCCAAATATCCTTTGGAATCTCCAAAAATCTATTAAAATCTCAAAATTCCATAATTTAGTGGAATTTGGGTAGAATAATTATGTTATTCTGAAAAAGGAATTAGATGTGAAATTTTTGCGGAGTTTCCATAGAATTCATTCATTCTTCTCGAATTACTTGAAGTTTTAGTGATATTTCGATCGAATTACACGAAATTCTAAATGAATTACATGAAGGAATTTTAAACAATTACATGAAATTACACCGAAATTCCCAAAATGAAATTTCAGTTTTTACTAAATTTTAGTAATGCCGAGGAATTTCCAGCTAAAAAACATGGAATTTCGGTGATATTCCGAAAATTTCCCACGTAATAACATGAAATTTCAATATATTTTGATGAATTTTTAAGAAATTACTTGAAACTTCAATAATATTCCCAGAAATTCCTGGCTATTAAAAGTGAAATTTCAAAAAATTCTTATGAAAATAAATTAAATTTTGAAAATTCCTTGAAGTTTCATTGGACTTTCGAGAAATTTTCGATTATGAACGTGGATCCTCTCATAAAATTTTAGTGAATTCTAAGATATTCTTAAAAAATTACATGAAATCCAAAAAAATTTATGAAAATTTTATGGAATTCTAGGATATTTTAGTGGTAAAATTTTGAGGAATTTTAGTAAAGTTAAAAAAAAAATATGGAATTTTGAAATTGAAATCTTAGTGGAATTTCATGAAATCCTATACTGTAATTAGCCTTCTCACTTGAAATAGTCACGAGCTGCCAGTGGGGGAGGGGATTTTAAAATGACTGTCAGCGCGCGAGGCGGAGAAATAGTGAAATTTGGGAGTTTATGAGGTAAATTGCAATTATTGTTGCATAAATAGCAAATATAAATTTTATAAATTTCCGCGAAGCCAGTGGCGATTAGTCCAGAGACAAAAGTGGATTGCTGCAAACATTTATAACGAAATTACGAAAATTTGACAAAATGCACTTACTAAAATTTTTGACAACACAAAAATAAACTCTTTATCATGTTTATTTTTTGCAAAAAACGCTCGCCACTGTTGTATTTTCACAAAATTTATTTAAATTCAAAAATGACAACTTTACCTCCCGCTATCTTTATTCGTATCCGCCAGACGGCAGGACTAATCATGCTCAGGGCGAATAGGATTATTAATTTGCATTTAAATGTATACATATTTAATAAAAAAATAAATCCAAAATTTGTGTATTAAATAAAACTTTATTATAAAAAAAATTTTTCAAGAAAAAAACATCATAAAAAAAAATAAAAAAAAAAACGCCGAAAAAAAAAATTGTAAAAAGGAAAAAAATATTTAAAAGAAAATCTAAGAAAATTAACGCCGGAAAAAAATTTTCTAAATAAAAAAACAACAAAAAAAAATTGTAAAAAAAAAAAAATTAAAAAAAATAATCTAAGAAAATTAATGCCGGAAAAAAATTTTCTAAGTAAAAGAACACCAAAAAAAAATAATTGTAAAAAACCAAAAATATTTAAAAAAAAATCTAAGAAAATTAACGCCGGAAAAAATTTTCTTAAGAAAAAAAACGCCCAAAAAAAATTTTCTAAGAATGCTAAAAAAAAAATAAATAATTATAAAGGAGAAAAAATGTTTAAAAAAAATAATCTAAGAAAATTAACGCCGGAAAAAAAAAATTCTAAGTAAAAGAACACCAAAAAAAAAAAATTGTAAAAAAGACAAAAATATTTTAAAAAAATAATCTAAGAAAATTGACGCCGGAAAAATATTTTTAAGAAAAAAAAAGCCCAAAAAAAAATTTCTAAGTAAAAGAATGCCAAAAAAAAATAATTGTAAAAGGAAAAAAAAATATTAAAAAAAAATAATTTAAGAAAATTAACGCCGGAAAAAAAAATTCTAAGTAAAAGAACACCAAAAAAAAAATAATTGTAAAAAAGAAAAAAATATTAAAAAAAATAATCTAAGAAAATTAATGCCGGAAAAAAATATTCGAAGTAAAAGAACACCAAAAAAAAAAAAAACTAAAAAAGAAAAAATATTTTAAAAAAATAATCTAAGAAAATTAACGCCGGAAAAAAAAATTCTAAGTAAAAGAACACCAAAAAAAAAAAAAACTAAAAAAGAAAAAATATTTTAAAAAAATAATCTAAGAAAATTAACGCCGGAAAAAAATTTTCCAAATAAAAAAACAACAAAAAAAAAATTGTAAAAAAGAAAAAAATATTAAAAAAAATAATCTAAGAAAATTAATGCCGGAAAAAAATTTTCTAAGTAAAAGAACACCGAAATTTTTTTTTACCAGGATTTTCGATAACGAAAATTAATTTTTTAATTATTTTACTGATAAATTTTTTTCTTAATCATTTTTTGCCGGATTTTTTTTTACCGGTTTTTTTTTTACCGGAAATTTTTTTTACCGGGATTTTCGATAAAGAAGATTATATATTTACTTTTTTCACCGGGATTTTTTTTTTTTAACGGGATTTTCGATAAAGAAAATTAATTTTTTACTTTTTTTTACCGATAAATTTTTTTTAAGCATTTTTTACCGGATTTTTTTTACCGGAAAATTTTACTCTTTTTTTTTACCGGGATTTTTGGTAAAGAAAATTATTTTTTTACCGGTAAATTTTTTTTCAATCATTTTTTACCGGCTTCTTTTTTAGCCGGAATTTTTTTTACTGGGATTTTCGATAAAGGAAATTAATTTTTACTTTTCTTACCGATAATTTTTTTTTTAATCATTTTTTACCGGATTTTTTTTTTACCGGAATTTTTTTTTTTACCGGGATTTTTATGAAATCATAGAAAAATTGTAAATTTTATTTCTTATATTTTTATGATTTTCGTGTTTTATGTAATTTTCCAAGAAAAAATTTCCAGGATTTTTTCGAATTTTTATAATCTTTTGTCATTTCCCTAAATTTTCATGATTTTTTGTGAATTTTATGAGTTTTGGAAATTTTCATGATTTTTGTGATTTTCGTAAATTTTCATGATTTTTGTAGATTTTTTGGATTTCTATAAATTTTTATGATTTTCTTGATTTTCATGATTTTTTGTGCATTTTTATAATATTGGGAAATTTTTGTGGTTTTTGTAAATTTTTACAAATTTCTACGATCGATCGCAATTTTTTTTGTCGATATCGATTTTAATTTTTATTTTATCGATACCAACGTCATTATGTTTTTGATCGATATTTGTTTTTAATCGATATGGATTTTTCTATTTTTTTAATAATACATATCAATTTTTTATCAATATCGATATTTTTCTTATAAATATCAATACTAGATAAAAAAATCGATTCGATATATTTTTTTTATATAGGTTAGTCAGACGATCTTTTGATATTTTTCGACCAGATATCGATTTTTTATTTTTATAAAATTATAAAAATATCGATTCGATATTTTGATATATGTATTTTTTTTCATACAGGCCAATTTCAATGAAAAAATATCAATATATTTAAAATATCGATATTGTTTCCAATTATATCGATATATTAAATTTATTGACGATATTTCGAAACATGATATCGATATTTTTACCACACAAACTGCGTAATTTTTGGAAATTTTCATGATTTTTGTAAATTTTTACGATTGTAAATTTCTATGATTTTTTATGCATTCTTATGATTCTTGGAAATTTTTATGATTTTTATAAATTTTCATGATATTTTGAAATTTTCATGATTTTTGTGATTTTTGTAAATTTTCATGTTTTTTTGTGCATTTCGTGATTTTTGTAAATTTTTATGATTTTTGTAAAATTTCATAATTTTTGGAAATTTCCATGATTTTTGTGATTTTTGAAAATTTTCATAATTTTCGTGATTTTTGTAAATTTATTACATATATTACAAAAATTCAAAAAAATCATGGAAATTAAGACAATCAGGAAAATTACAAAATCACGAAAATCATAAAAAATTCCAAATATCATGAAAATTAATTCACAAAAATCATGAAAATTTCTAAAAATCATAGAAATTTACAAAAATCATGAAAATTTACAAAAAATTTTAAGCGAAAAGAACAAAAATTATGAAAATTTGAGAAATCACAAAAATTATTATGAAAATTTTGTAAAATTACGAAAATTATAAAAAAAATTAAAT
>OU892292.1:1415608-1652812 GCA_917834065.1 Ceutorhynchus assimilis | reverse complement strand
TATGTACAATTACGATTTTTCTGGTATAAAAACATTAAAGAGCGGGTAATGGGCGGGTAAATCAAATTTTACTGTGTCACATTTCTATGTAATTGTTATGTAAAACCCGGGAATATAAATGAAATTATGTAAATTAAAGTCACATTTACATAACATTTGTGAGAAATAATTATGTCTTATTGTTTATATTATACCTACTTATAACATTTCATGATCTTTGTAACAAAGTAAAGTTTTTTTGTAATTTTCATAAATTTTAAGGATTTTTTGATTTTATAAATTTTAATTTTTTTTATGATTTCTGTGATTTTTGTAAATCTTCATAGTTTTTGTAACTTTTATGATTTTTTTAAATATTCATGATTTTTGTGAAATTTTTAGAGTTTTTGTGAATTTTTAGAACTTTTTTGATTTTCGTAATTTTTTCAAAATTTTCATGTTTTTGTGAAATTTTCCATAATTTTTGTGATTTTCGTAAATTTTCATGATTTCTGTAACGTTTTTAGGGTTTCTGTGAATTTTTAAAATTTTTATGATTTTCGTGATTTTCCAATATGTTCATTATTTTTATGACTATTGTAAATTTTTATGATTTTTGTGATATTTGAAATTATTTATAATTTTCGTGATTTTCGCAAATTTTTATGATTTCTATGATTTTCATCCATTTTTATGATTTTTGTGATTTTTGTAAATTTTCATGATTTTCGTAATTTTTGAAAATTTCCATAATTTTTGTAAATTTTTATGATTTTCGTAATTTTTTGTAAATTTCTATAATTTTTTTGTGTACTTTGTGATTTTTGAAAATTTTCATGATTTTTAGAAATTACCAGGTTTTTTGTGATTTTTGTAAATTTTTATGATTTTTGTGATTTTTGTAATTTTTCTGATTACATACCTTAATTTTTATGATTTTTTCGAATTTCTGTAATCTTTTGTAATTTTCTTAAATTTTTATGATTTTCGTAAATTTTCATGATTTTTGATTTTCATAAATTTCTATGATTTTTTGTGAATATCGTGATTTATGGAAATTTTCATGATTTTATAAATTTTTATGATTTTTGTGATTTTTGAAAATTTTCATGATTTTTGGAAATTTCCATGATTTTCATGATTTTTGATAGTTTCTATGGTTTTTTTTTTTGTATTTTTGTAAATTTTTATGATTTCTATGATATTTGTATTTTTCCGGATTTTCATAAATTTTTATGATTTTTGACTTTCATGAATTTCTATGATTTTTTATGCATTTCGTGTTTTTTTTTATGAATTTTGGATATTTCCATGATTTTCGTAATTTTTCAAGATGTTCATAATTTCAACACAAAAATCATAAAAATTTCCAAATACATATTTCGAAATGCACAAAAAATCATAGAAATTTATGAAAATCCGGAAAAATACAAATATCATAGAAATCATAAAAATTTACAAAAAAAAAAACCATAGAAACTAACAAAAATCATGAAAATCATGGAAATTTCCAAAAATCATGAAAATTTTCAAAAATCACAAAAATCATAAAAAATTTACAAAAATCATGAAAATTTCCATAAATCACGATATTCACAAAAAATCATAGAAATTTATGAAAATCAAAAATCATGAAAATTTACGAAAATCACAAAAAACCTGGGTAATTTCCAAAAATCATGAATATTTTCAAAAATCACAAAGTACACAAAAAAAATTATAGAAATTTACAAAAAATAACGAAAATCATAAAAATTTACAAAAATTATAGAAATTTTCAAAAATTACGAAAATCATGAAAATTTACAAAAATTACAAAAATCATGAAAATTTTACAAATTTACAAAAATCACGAAAACCATAAAAATTTACAAAGATCACAAAAATTATGAATATTTCCAAAAACCATGAAAATTTTCAAAAATCACAAAATGCACAAAAAATTATAGAAATTTACGAAAAAAAAACGAAAATCATAAAAATTTACAAAAATTATGGAAATTTTCAAAAATTATGAAAATCATGAAAATTTACAATAATCACAAAAATCATGATAATTTCCAAAAACATGAAAATTGAAAAAAATCATGAATGTTTACAAAAATCATGATAATTTTCAAAAATCATAGAAGCTAATAAAAATGCACAAAAAATCATAGATTTTACAAAAATCACAAAAATCTCAAAAATCATGAACATTTACAAAAATTATGAATGTTTACAAAAAAATCATAAAAATTATGAATATTTCCAAAAATCATGAAATCTTTCAAAAATCATGAAATGCATAAAAAATCATAGATATTTACAAAAACCACAAAAATCATAAAAATTTCCAGAAATCACGAAATTCACAACAAATCATAGAAATTTATGAGAAGTTAAGTTCATGAAAATTATAGAAATTTACAAAAATTACGAAAATCCTGAAAATTTAAGAAAATTACAAAAGATTACAAAAATTCGAAAAAATCATAAAAATTAAGGTATGTAATCAGAAAAATTTACAAAAATCACAAAAAACCTGGTAATTTCCAAAAATCATGAAAATTTTCAAAAATCACAAAGTACACAAAAAAATTATAGAAATTTACAAAAAATTACGAAAATCATAAAAATTTACAAAAATTATGGAAATGTTCAAAAATTACGAAAATTATGAAAATTTACAAAAATCACAAAAATCATGAAAATTGACAAAAATGAAAATTTCTAAAAATCACGAAATGCCCAAAAAATCATAGATATTTACAAAAATTATGGAAATTTTCAAAAATTACAAAAATCATGAATATTTACAAAAATCATGATAATTTCCAAAAATCATGGAAGTTTATAAAAATCATAAAAATGCACAAAAAATCATAGATTTTACAAAAATCACAAAAATCTCAAAATCATGAACATTTACAAAAATTATGAATGTTTACAAAAAAATCATAAAAATTATGAATATTTCCAAAAATCATGAAATCTTTCAAAAATCATGAAATGCATAAAAAATCATAGATATTTACAAAAACCACAAAAATCATAAAAATTTCCAAAAATCATGAAATTCACAACAAATCATAGAAATTTATGAGAAGTTAAGTTCATGAAAATTATAGAAATTTACAAAAATTACGAAAATCCTGAAAATTTAAGAAAATTACAAAAGATTACAAAAATTCGAAAAAATCATAAAAATTAAGGTATGTAATCAGAAAAATTTACAAAAATCACAAAAAACCTGGTAATTTTCAAAAATCATGAAAATTTTCAAAAATCACAAAGTACACAAAAAAATTATAGAAATTTACAAAAAATTACGAAAATCATAAAAATTTACAAAAATTATGGAAATGTTCAAAAATTACGAAAATTATGAAAATTTACAAAAATCACAAAAATCATGAAAATTGACAAAAATGAAAATTTCTAAAAATCACGAAATGCCCAAAAAATCATAGATATTTACAAAAATTATGGAAATTTTCAAAAATTACAAAAATCATGAATATTTACAAAAATCATGATAATTTCCAAAAATCATGGAAGTTTATAAAAATCATAAAAATGCACAAAAAATCATAGATTTTACAAAAATCACAAAAATCTCAAAAATCATGAACATTTACAAAAATTATGAATGTTTACAAAAAAATCATAAAAATTATGAATATTTCCAAAAATCATGAAATCTTTCAAAAATCATGAAATGCATAAAAAATCATAGATATTTACAAAAACCACAAAAATCATAAAAATTTCCAAAAATCATGAAATTCACAACAAATCATAGAAATTTATGAGAAGTTAAGTTCATGAAAATTATAGAAATTTACAAAAATTACGAAAATCCTGAAAATTTAAGAAAATTACAAAAGATTACAAAAATTCGAAAAAATCATAAAAATTAAGATATGTAATCAGAAAAATTTACAAAAATCACAAAAAACCTGGTAATTTCCAAAAATCATGAAAATTTTCAAAAATCACAAAGTACACAAAAAAATTATAGAAATTTACAAAAAATTACGAAAATCATAAAAATTTACAAAAATTATGGAAATGTTCAAAAATTACGAAAATTATGAAAATTTACAAAAATCACAAAAATCATGAAAATTGACAAAAATGAAAATTTCTAAAAATCACGAAATGCCCAAAAAATCATAGATATTTACAAAAATTATGGAAATTTTCAAAAATTACAAAAATCATGAATATTTACAAAAATCATGATAATTTCCAAAAATCATGAAAATTTCTAAAACTCACAAAATGTACATCACGAATTGTACATCATGTACATCATAGAAATTTACAAAAATCACGAAAATCATAAAAATTTACAAAAATCATGAAAATTTCTAAAAATCACAAAATGCATAAAAATTACAAAAATCATGGAAATTTCCAAAAATCATGAAAATTTTACAAATTTACAAAAATCACGAAAACCATAAAAATTTACAAAGATCACAAAAATTATGAATATGTATTTCCAAAAACCATGAAAATTTTCAAAAATCACAAAATGCACAAAAAATTATAGAAATTTACGAAAAAAAAACGAAAATCATAAAAATTTACAAAAATTATGGAAATTTTCAAAAATTATGAAAATCATGAAAATAATCACAAAAATCATGATAATTTCGAAAAACATGAAAATTGAAAAAAATCATGAATGTTTACAAAAATCATGATAATTTTCAAAAATCATAGAAGCTAATAAAAATGCGCAAAAAATCATAGATTTTACAAAAATCACAAAAATCTCAAAAATCATGAACATTTACAAAAATTATGAATGTTTACAAAAAAATCATAAAAATTATGAATATTTCCAAAAATCATGAAAAAAAAAAACACGTAGCCTACATAAATGTTATAATGATCTATAATATGAACAATAAATAATAATACATAATTATTTCTCACAAATGTTATGTAAATGTGACTTTAATTTACATAATTTCATTTATATTCCCGGGTTTTACATAACAATTACATAGAAATGTGACACAGTAAAATTTGATTTACCCGCCCATTACCCGCTCTTTAATGTTTTTATACCAGAAAATCGTAATTGTACATAAGTCTTTGGTAGTATAGTAATTTATTTCAATAAAATAAATTAATATACTATTAAATATGTAAAATTCTATTTATATAATACATAATTATGTAAAGTATAAAAAAAAAATTACCCGCGCTTCAATGGGCGGGAGCTACTAATACCAAAAAATCACTTATATACATAAGTCTTCGGTAGTATAGTGGTCAGTATCCCCGCCTGTCACGCGGGAGACCCGGGTTCGATTCCCGGCCGGAGAGAATCTTTTTTTTTATTATTTTTATTATTTATTTTTAATTAACAATAACTATTATTACTATAACATCGATTAAATCGACTATCGACTTTTAAATATCGATACATATCGATACATATCGACTATTGAAAATCGTTATAATTCGGATCGATATCAGTATCGACTTTTTTTTCAATATATCGATTCGATTATCATAATTCTCGTAATATATTATGTAATTATAATTTTCGTAATTTCCGCAATTTTTTTATTATTTTTATTATTTATTTTTAATTAACAATAACTATTATTACTATAACATCGATTAAATCGACTATCGACTTTTAAATATCGATACATATGTACTTTTAAAAATCGATATATATTCACTTTTAAATATCGATACGTATCGACTTGTAAATATCGATACATATCGATTATTGAAAATCGTTATAATTCGGATCGATATCAGTATCGACTTTTTTTTCAATATATCGATTCGATTATCATAATTCTCGTAATATATTATGTAATTATAATTTTCGTAATTTCCGCAATTTTTTAATTATTTTTATTATTTATTTTTATTTAGCAATAACTATTATTACTATAACATCGATTAAATCGACTATCGACTTTTAAATATCGATACATATCGATACATATCGACTATTGAAAATCGTTATAATTCGGATCGATATCAGTATGGACTTTTTTTTCCAACATATCGATTCGATTTTCTTTATAGATATCGCTTCAAAATTGCTGAAATAAGTATAGATTTTCATGTATCGATTTTCAATAATCGATACGTATCGATTTTCATTTTTTGATGTGTCGATTTAACAAAACGTATCGATATTACAAAATCGATATTGGATTTTTTATTCCGAGTGCCTGGAATTGACGAAGAATGTATTTTCGATATCGATTGTCGATCGGTATCGATATTTTCCGAGCGCCCAAAATCGATTAAAAATGCATGAAACTCAATATTTTCAAAAATTTACATAAATTATCGTAATTCTCGTAATTTAATTATCATTTTCGTAATTTCCGTAATTTTGTTATAATTTTCGTAATCCCCGTAACTATTTCGTAATTTCCCTAATATTTCTTTATTTTCGTAATTTCAGTAGTTTTTCTGTAATTCGTGTAATTTTCCGTAATTTTTGCAGTTTTTCGTAATTTCCATATTTTTTAATAATTCCCGTAAAGTTTTACAATTCCCGTTATTTTCGAAAATTGTCAAAAATTTACAAAAATTATCGTAATTCTCGTAATTTTGCCATAAGTTTTGTAATTCCCGTAATTTTCGTAATTCCCGGAACTTTTTATAATAATTCTTCATTTTCACAATTTCTGGACTGTTTTCGTAATTCCTGTAATTTTCCATAATTTTCGCAGTTTTTCGATACTTCCGTAATTTTTCGTAATTTCCATATTTTTTTTGTAATTGTCGTAAACTTTTGAAATTCCCGTTATTTTCAAAAATTATCGTAATTCTCGTGATTTTACTATAATTTTTGTAATTTCCATAATTATTCTATAATTTTCGTAATTCTCGTAACTATTTCGTAATTTCCGTAATATTTCTCAATTTTCGTAATTTCCTATAGTTTTTTGTAATTCCTGTAATTTTCCGTAATTTTCGCAGTTTTTCGTAATTTTTCGTAATTTCCATATTTGTTTGGTAATTATCGTAAAGTTTTACAATTCCCGTCATTTTCGAAAATTTTCAAAAATTTACATAAATTATCGTAATTCTCGTAATTTTACTATAATTTTTGTAATTTCCATAATTATTCTATAATTGTCTTAATTCCCGTAACTATTTCATAATTTCCGTAATATTTCTCAATTTTCGTAATTTCCTATAATTTTTTGTAATCCCTGTAATTTTCGCAGTTTTTCACAATTTTTGTAATTTCCGTATTTTTTTGTAACTTCCGTAGTTTTATTACAATTCCCGTCATTTTCAAAAATTCACATAAATTATCGTAATTCTCGTAATTTTACTATTATTTTCGTAATTTCCGTAATTTTTCTATAATTTTCGTAATTCCCGTAACTATTTCGTAATTTCCGTAATACTTCTTTGTTTTTGCAATTTATGTAATTCTTGTAATTTTCCGTAATTTTTCGTAATTTCCATTGTTTTTTAAATTCCTGTAAAATTTTACAATTCCCGTCATTTTCGAAAATTTTCAAAAATTTACATATTCTCGTAATTCTCGTAATTTTGATATAATTTTCGTAATTGCTCTAAAATTTTCGTAATTCCCGTAACTACTTCGTAATTTCCGTAATATTTCTTTATTTTCGTAATTTCAGTAGTTTTTTTGTAATTCCTGTAATTTTTCGTAATTTTCGCAGTTTTTCGTAATCCCCATATTTTTGTAATTCCCGTAAAATTTCACAATTCCCGTCATTTTCGAAAATTTTCATAAATTATCGTAATTTTACTATAATTTTCGTAATTTTCCATAATTTGCCAATTCCCGTAACTATTTCGTAATTTCCCTAATATTTCTTTATTTTCATAATTTCAGTAGTTTTTCTGTAGTTCCTGTAATTTTTCGTAATTTTTGCAGTTTTTCGTAATATCCATATTTCTTTATAATTTCCGTAAAGTTTTACAATTTCCGTTATTTTCGAAAATTGTCAAAAATTTACAAAAATTATCGTAATTCTCGTAATTTTACCGTAATTTTCGTAATTCCCGTAATTTTCGTAATTCCCGTAACTTTTTTGTAATTTCCATAATAATTCTTCATTTTCACAATTTCCAGACTGTTTTTGTAATTCCTGTAATTTTCCATAATTTTCACAGTTTTTCGATACCTCCGTAATTTTTCGTAATTTCCATATATTTTTTTTAATTGCCGTAAACTTTTGAAATTCCCGTTATTTTCAAAAATTATCGTAATTCTCGTGATTTTACTATAATTTTCGTAATTTCCATAATTATTCTATAATTTTCATAATTTCCGTAACTATTTCATAATTTCTCAATTTTCGTAATTTCCTATAGTTTTTTGTAATCCCTGTAATTTTCCGTAATTTTCGCAGTTTTTCACAATTTTTGTAATTTCCGTATTTTTTTTGTAATTTCCGTAGTTTTACAATTCCCGTCATTTTCGAAAATTTTCAAAAATTCACATAAATTATCGTAATTCTCGTAATTTTACTATAATTTTCGTAATTTCCGTAATTTTTCTATAATTTTCGTAATTCCCGTAACTATTTTGTAATTTCCGTAATACTTCTTTATTTTTGCAATTTATGTAATTCTTGTAATTTTCCGTAATTTTTCGTAATTTCCATTGTTTTTTAAATTCCTGTAAAATTTTACAATTCGCGTCATTTTCGAAAATTTTCAAAAATTTACATATTCTCGTAATTTTGATATAATTTTCGTAATTGCTCTAAAATTTTCGTAATTCCCGTAACTACTTCGTAATTTCCGTAATATTTCTTTATTTTCGTAATTTCAGTAGTTTTTTTGTAATTCCTGTAATTTTCCGTAATTTTCGCAGTTTTTCGTGATTTCCGTATTTTTTTGTAATTCCCGTAAAGTTTTACAATTCCCGTTATTTTCGAAAATTCACAAAAATTTACATAAATTATCGTAATTCTCGTAATTTTACTATAATTTTCGTAATTTTTCTATCATTTTCTTAATTCCCGTAACTTTTTCATTTCGCATGTCAAATAAATGACAATGACAAAGGGAATTTTGACAAGAGGTGACAAATAAAAAAACTTCAAAAAAATATCGATACTTATATTTTTTTCGATACAAATTTAAAAATCGATACAATGTTCCCATCTCTACATAAATGACGTTGTACAAAATCAATACATAAAAATTACAAGTTTTTTTTCAATCCGATTCAACTTCGCCATTAACGAGCACGACGTCGGACGATTCCGAATCGGACGAATCGGCGCCATTTTCCATCGGTTCGGAATCGTTTTCGTCCGCCTCCTCCCACTCTTCGGGCTCGTTGTCCGACAGAATTTCGATTTGCATCTCGTCGTCATCCGAATCTGAATCACTACTGTCTGAAATATAGGAAAAAATAATAATTTTTTGAGTGCAAATTTAGTGCAAAGTCAGTGCAAACTAGTGCAAAGTCAGTGCAAACTAGTGCAAAGTCAATAAAACTAGTGCAAAGTTAGTGCAAAGTCAATAAAACTTGTGCAAAGTCAGTGCAAACTAATGCAAAATCAATGAAACTAGTGCAAAGTTAGTGCAAAGTAGTGCAAAGTCAGTGCAAACTAGTGCAAAGTCAATAAAACTACTGCAAAGTCAGTGCAAATTTGTGCAAAGTCAGTGCAAACTAGTGCAAAGTTAATAAAACTAGTGCAAAGTCAGTGCAAACTAGTGCAAAGTGAGTGCAAACTAATGTAAACTCAATAAAACTAGTGCAAAGTCAATGCAAACTAGTGCAAAGTCAGTGCAAAGTCAATAAAACTAGTGCAAAGTTAGTGCAAAGTCAATAAAACTTGTGCAAAGTTAGTGCAAACTTGTGCAAACTAATGCAAAGTCAGTGCAAACTAATGCAAAGTCAATGAAACTAGTGCAAAGTTAGTGCAAAGTAGTGCAAAGTCAGTGCAAACTAGTGCAAAGTCAATAAAACTACTGCAAAGTCAGTGCAAATTTGTGCAAAGTCAGTGCAAACTAGTGCAAAGTCAGTGCAAACTAGTGCAAAGTCAGTGCAAACTAGTGCAAAGTCAGTGCAAACTCAATAAAACTAGTGCAAAGTCCATAAAACTAGTGCAAAGTCAGTGCAAACTAGTGCAAAGTCAGTGCAAAATTGGTGCAAACTCACCTTTATCGTCGAAAACCAGCAAAGCTTCGTCGTCGTCGCCCTTTCGGGCGTCGTCGGTCGTGATCACTTGAGGCACGAGCAGCTCGAGTTTGCCTCTCAATCGGCTCAAGGCGGTTTGGGTGTTGATTCGGCTGTAGATGCTGTTCAAGGCGCCCGAAAACAGTTCGGCCAAGTTCGGGTTCGATATCAAAACGCCGGCGTGGACTTGGGCCAAGTGTTTCAGCCACAAGGCGCCGAAATGACTTCTGAAATTTCAGATTTTTTTTTTTGTGATTTTTGTAAAATTTTGTGATTTTTGTGAATTTTCATAATGTTCATGATTTTCGTAAATTTTTATGATTTTTGTGAATTTTTATGATTTTTGTAAGTTTTCATGATTTTTGGAAATTTTTATGATTTTTGTAAATTTTCATGATTTTCGTAAGTTTTTATAATTTTTGTAAATTTTCATGATTCTTGTAAATTTTCATGATTTCTGTAAGTTTTCATGATTTTTGTAAATTTTCATGATTTTTGAAAACTTTTATGATTTTTGTAAATTTTCATGATTTTTGGAAATTTTTATGAATTTTTTCAAAGTTTTCATGATTTTTGGAAATTTTTATGATTTTTGTAAATTTTCATGATTTTTGAAAATTTTTATGATTTTTGTGATTTCCGTAAATTTTTATGAATTTTGTAAATTTTCATGATTTTTGTAAATTTTCATGATTTTTGTAGATTTTCATGATTTTTGTAAATTTTTATGATTTTTGTAAATTTTCATGATTTTTGTAAATTTTTATGATTTTTGTAAATTTTCATAATTTTTGGAAATTTTTATGAATTTTGTAAGTTTTCATGTTTTTTTGGAAATTTTCATGATTTTTGTAACTTTTCATATTTTTTGGAAATTTTCATGATTTTTGAAAATTTTTAAGTTTTTTGTGATTTTCGTGAATTTTTGTGATTTCTGTAAATTTTCATGATTTTTGTAAATTTTTTATGATTTTTGTAAATTTTTATGATTTTTGTAAATTGTAAAATTTCATTAAATAAAAAAAATTTACAAAAAACATAAAAATTCACGAAAAACACAAAAATCAAGAAAATTTACAAAAATCATAAAAATTTACAAAAATTCACAAGAATCATGAAAATTTCCAAAAATCATGAAAATTTACAAAAATCATAAAAATTCACGAAAATCATAAAAATTATGAAAATTTACAAAAATCATAAAAATTTACAAAAATTATAAAAATTCACAAAAATCATGAAAATTTCCAAAAATCATAAAAAATTCACAAAAATTTGCAAAAATCATAAAAATTCACAAAAATCCTGAAAATTTACAAAAATCATAAAATTTTACGAAAATCACAAAAATCATAAAAATTTTCAAAAATCATGAAAATTCACAAAAATCATGAAAATTCGAAAAATCACAAAAATTCACGAAAATTCACAATAACATAATCATACTCACAAAATAGTCTTCCCGTGCACCAAACCGGACAATTCCCAAATCAGCGCCTCGAAAACCGTGACCGGCAACCGTTTCACCGTATTCCTGATCACCGTTTCGTCTTTCCGGCACAGGGCCGTCCTCAGGATATTTTTATCTTTGCTGTGCAAACCCTGCATCAGCAAACGGGCCACGTTGTCAACTTTCGGCACTTTTCCCGCTTCGGTTTTACTCAATGTCAAATTTTCAAGCCTGAAAAAAATTTATGAAATTTAGGAAATTTATGAAATTTATGAAATTTATGAAATTCATGAAATTTATGAAATTTAGGAAATTTTGAATTTTATGCAATTATGAAATTTTTGAAAATTATGAAATTTATGAGATTTATGAAATTATGAAAGTAATGAAATTTATGAAATTTTTGAAATCTAGGAAATTTATGAAATTTATGAAATTGATGAAATTTATGAAATTCATGAAATTTATGAAATTTATGAAATTTATGAAATTTAGGAAATTTATGAAATTTATGAAATTCATGAAATTTATGAAATTTAGGAAATTTTTGAATTTTATGAAATTATGAAATTTTTGAAAATTATGAAATTTATGAGATTTATGAAATTATGAAAGTAATGAAATTTATGAAATTTTTGAAATCTAGGAAATTTATGAAATTTATGAAATTGATGAAATTTATGAAATTCATGAAATTTATGAAATTTATGAAATTAATGAAATTTATGAAATTCATGAAATTTATGAAATTTATGAAATTTATGAAATTTATGAAATTTATGAAATTTATGGAATCTTATTATGAAATTTATGAGTTTTATGAAATTATGAAAATTTTTGAAATCTAGGAAATTTATGAAATTTTTGTGCAAAAACATAGAAAAAACTAACCTTTGTTCCATAGGAATTTCCTCTTGAATTCCAGTTTTCCTTTTACTGGGCAACGCCTCCGAGGAATAATGAACATCATCTCCGATTACAGGTTTCTTCAATTTGGTCACTTGTGAATCTTTAATTTGTTTGGACGCCAATGGATCAATTCGGACCAAAACTTGTGATTTTTTGGAAGTTAAAACGACATTTTCGAAAGTCAAAATCGGATCGGCGCCGTGCGCCACTGACAAAGTGTCCGAATCGACGAATCGGGCCGAAAAGATTCGGATCGGTTTGACGGGGTCGTTGGATTGGCCCGCCGACACTACTTGCACAGTGGTTTTCGGTTTGACTGGTTTGTCGCATTTGCTGGAAAAAATTAATATTTTTTGAGTTTGAGGCTTTGTGGCTGCATAACTATTGAAGATACGTCAAAATGACCTCAGTAGTGATTTGTAGAGGATTTCATTGGCTTTATTTTGCGCCTAATTACGTTGAAATCGGATGAAAATTAACGGAGTTATGAGGCAAAACGTGTAGAGATGTCATTTTGGGAGGATAAGGCAAAATCAGCACAGCTACTGCAAAGTCGGTATAACTTGTGCAAAGTCAATACATCTAACGCAATGTGTGTGCAAAGTTGATATAACTAGTGCAAAAGTCAGTATAACTAGTGCAAAGTCAACATAACTACTGTAAAGTCAGTGTAAAGTATAAAATAACTAATGCAAAGTCAGTGCAAAGTGATTATAACTAGTGCAAAGTCAATGCAAAATCAGAATAACTAGTGCAAAGTCAGTATAACTAGTGCAAAGTCAATATCACTACTGTAAAGTCAGTGTAAAGTAAAAAATAACTAATGCAGATTCGGTATACCTTGTGCAAAGTCAATGCAAACTCAGTATAACAAGTGCAAAATTAGTACAAACTTAGTAGAAGTAGTGCAAAGTCGGTGTAAAGTCATTTTAAAGTCAGTATAATCAGTGCAAAGCCAATATAACTACTGCAAACTCAGTGCAAAGTTAGTACAAAATTATTATAACTTGTGCAAAGCCAGTGCAAAGTAAATATAACTAACGCAAAGTCAGTGCAAACTAATTATAACTAGTGCAAAGTCAATGCAAACTCAGTATAACAAGTGCAAAGTCAGTGCAAACTCAGTAGAAGTAGTGCAAAGTCGGTGTAAAGTTAGTATAACTATTGCAAAGTCAACATAACTACTGTAAAGTCAGTGTAAAGTAAAAAATAATTAATGCAATTTCGATATACCTTGTGCAAAGCCAGTGCAAAGTCAATATAACTAACGCAAAGTGTGTACAAAGTTATTATAATTAGTGTAAAGTCAGTGCAAACTGATTATAACTAGTGCAAAGTCAGTACAAAGTGATTATAACTTGTGCAAAGTCAATGCAAAATCAGTAGAACGAGTGCAAAATCAATATAACAACTGTAAAGTCAGTGCGAAGTAAAAAAAACTGATGCAAATGCGGTATACCTTGTGCAAAGTCAGTGCAAAGTCAATGTAATTAACGCAAAGTCAGTGCAAAATGATTATAACTAGTGCAAAGTCAATGCTAACTCAGTATTACAAGTGCAAAGGCAGTGCAAAACTGCAAACTCAGTAGAAGTAGTACAAAGTCAGTGTAAAGTCATTTTAAAGTCAGTAAAATTAGTGCAAAGTCAATATAACTACTGCAAACTCAGTGCAAAGTTAGTACAAAATTATTATAGCTAGTGCAAAGTCAGTGCAAAATTAGTATAACTAGTGCAACCTTAATGCAAAGTCAGTATAACTGAAGCAAAATCAATATAACTACTGTCAAGTCAGTGCGAAGTAAAAAATAACTAATGCAAATTAGGTATACCTTGTGCAAAGCCAGTGCAGAGTCAATATTACTACTGCAAAGTCAATGCAAAGTGAATATAGCTAACGCAAAGTCAGTGCAAAATAAATATAACCAGTGCAAAGTCAATGCAAACTTAATATAACAAGTGCAAAGTCAGTGCAAACTCAGTAGAAGTAGTGCAAAGTCGGTGTAAGTTATTTTAAAGTCAGTATAATTAGTGCAAAGTCAATATAACTACTGCAAACTCAGTGAAAAGTTAGTACAAAATTATTATAACTAGTGCAAAGTCAGTGCAAACTGGTGCAAAGTCAATAACACTAGTGCAAAGTCAGCGCAAACTAGTGCAAAGTCAATAAAACTAGTGCAAATTCAGTGAAAACTAGTGCCAAGTCAATGCAAACTGGTGCAAAGTTTGTACAAACTAGTGCAAAGTCAATAAAACTAGTGCAAAGTTGATGCAACCTAGTGCAAATACAGTAAAAATAATGCAAAGTCAGTGCAAACTAGTGCAAAATCAGTATATTTAGTGCAAAAATTCCAAAAACCACTCACCTGTCAAAATTGTGTCGGTAAACGTGAACGGCGCCGCTTTTGTTGACGGCCGCGATACCAATGTCGCCATCTGGCGACAAATTGACGGCGACATTTTCGACGACATCTTCCATCAAAAAATTGCAGATGGCGCTTTTCCGTTTGACGTCAGCCGTCAAATTCCAGCAGCTCAAAAGTCGATCGGCCTGAAAAACGTTTTTTGTGCAATTTTTGACAGCTGTCAAACGTCAATTAGCTTGTCAAAAAAATTTGACACTACTTGACAGTTAAATATGATTTTTTGTAAGAGAAGCTGTCAAAGTTTAATTTGACAGTTGCATATTGTAAAAAAATTACACCTGTCAAATGTCATTATTTTGACAGTTAAATACGTTTTAATTAAAGTTTTTGTAACATAAAAATCTTAAGTTTCTGTATCAACTGTTAAAATTTAATTTGACAGTTGAAAATCGTAAAAAAAATTAACACCTGTCAAATGTCGTAATTTTGACATTTGATTTAGATTTTTTTCATTTTTGTAATAGAAAAATCGTAACTTCTATATCAGCTGTCAAAATTAAATTTGACAATTGAAGATTGTTAAAAAAATTGATACTTTTCAAATGTCATTATTTTGACATTTGAATTAGATTTTTTTAATTTTCGTAACAGAAAAATCCTAACTTCTGTTTCAGCTGTCAAAATTTAATTTGACATTTGAGGATTGTAAAGAAAATTGATACTTGTCAAATGTCATTATTTTGACATTTGAATTAGATTTTTTTTCATTTTTGTAACAGAAAAATCTCTACTTCGGTATCAGCTGTCAAAATTTAATTTGACAGGTACAGATTGTTAAACAAAATTACACTTGTCAAATGTTATTATTTTGACATTTGAAATAGATTTTTTTCATTTTTGTGACAGAAAACTCTCTATTTGTGTATCAGATGTCAAAATTTAATTTGACAGGTAAAGATTGTTAAACAAAATTTCACTTGTCAAATGTTATTATTTTGACATTTGAATTAGATTTTTTTTCATTTTTGTAACATAGAAATCTCTATTTCGGTATCAGCTGTCAAAATTTAATTTGACAGGTACAGATTGTTAAACAAAATTACACTTGTCAAATGTTATTATTTTGACATTTGAATTAGATTTTTTTCATTTTTGTGACAGAAAAATCTTTACTTGTGTATCAGATGTCAAAATTTAATTTGACAGGTAAAGATTGTTAAACAAAATTACACTTGTCAAATGTTATTATCTTGACATTTGAATAAGATTTTTTTCATTTTTATAATAGAAAAATCGTAACTTCTTTGTCAGCTGTCAAAATTTAATTTGACAGTTGAAGATTGTAAAAAAAAATTGATACTTGTCAAAGGTCATTATTTTGACATTTGAATTAGATTTTTTTCATTTTTGTAATAGAAAAATCGTAACTTCTGTGTCGCCTGTCAAAATTTAATTTGACAGTTGAAAGTTTTGAAAAAAAATTGGAGAGTTAAATATCATTCAATGTCCATTTGAATTGGAGTTTTTGTAACAGAAAAACGTCTACTTCTGTATCAGCTGTCAAAATTCAATTGACAGTTGAAGATTGTAGAAAAAATTGACACCTGTCAAATATTATTTTGACAGTAGAATACGATCTAATTCGAATTTTTGTAACAAAGAAATCGTAGCTTCTGTTTCAAATGTCAAAGTTTAATTTGACAGTTAAAGATTGAGAAAAAAATGATACCTGTCAAATGTTATTAAATTGACAGTTAAGTATCATTTAATGTCCAATTAAATTTAAAAAAATTTAATAGAAAAATCGTAACTTTTCTATCAGCTGTCAAAATTTAGTTTCGCAATAAAATGGTGAAATAAATTGACACCTGTTAAATGTCACTATTTTGACAGGTAAATGTCGATTTAATAAAATTGAAATTTTTGTATAACTTCTGTATCAGTTGTCAAAATTCAACTTGACAGTTGAAGATTGTGAAAATAATTGACACCTGTCAAATGTCAATATTTTAACTTGACAGTTATATCGAAAATCACAAAAATTTATGAAATTTATAAAAATTTATGAAAATCATAAAAATGTATGTACGAAAATCAATGAAATCATAGAAATTCACAAAAATCATGAAAATTTACAATAATCATGAGAATTCACAAAAATTATAAAAATTCACAAAACTCATGAAAATTCACAAAAATCATAAAAATTCACAAAAATCATAAATATTCACAGAAATCATAAAAAATTCACAAAAATCATGAAAATTAACAAAAATTATAAAAATTCACAAAAATTATAAAAATTTACAAAAATGATGAAAATTTACAAAAATCATGAAAATTCACAAAAATTATGAAAATTCACAAAAATCATGAAAATTCACAAAAATTATGAAAATTCAGAGAAATCATAAAAATTCACAAAAATCATGAAAATTCACAAAAATTATGAAAAATCACAAAAACCATAAAAATTCACAAAAATTATGAAAATCCACAAAAATTATGAAAAATTCACAAAAAATATGAAAATTCACAAAAATCATAAAAATTTAAAAAAGTTATGAAAATTCACAGAAATCATAAAAATTCACAAAAATCATGAAAATTCACAAAAATTATGAAAATTCACAAAAATTATAAAAATTCACAAAAACTATAAAAATTCACAAAAACCATAAAAATTCACAAAAAAGATAAAAATCCACAAAAATGATTAAAATTCACAAAAATGATGAAAATTTACAAAAATCACGAAAATTCACAAAAATTATGAAAATTCACAGAAATAAAAATTCACAAAAATCACAAAAAATCAAAAAAAAAAAATTATACCAATTACCTTCGATCCAGTTAACAAAAAAGTATCGGAATCTGGAAGACATACATACAACGTCGTAACGACGTCGGAACTGTGACCGGTAAACGTTTTAAGGAGCTCTTTACGACCCAAATCCCACAATTTTATGTTTTTCGAGGCCGTCACTAAACGCTCCAAATCCGGCAGGGCCAAAATTGCCGTCACAATTTCGTTGCCAGCCTTCCATTGACTAAACAAAAAAAAAAAATTCAAAAATTTTTCCCGAAAAAAATTTTCAAATTAAAAATTTTTCTCAAAAAATTCAAAAATTTTTCTGAAAAAAAAACTATTCAAAAATTTTTCTCAAAAAAACAAAAGAAAAAAATTTAAGAAAAAAATAAAAAAATTCAAAAAATTCAAATTTTTTTTAAAAATTCAAAAATTTTTCTCAAAAAATTCAAAAATTTTCCTCAAAAAAACAAAAAAAAAAAATTTTTTTAAAATAAAAATAAAAATTCAAAAATTTTTCTCAAAAAATTCAAAAATTTTTCTCAAAAAATTCAAAAATTTTTCTCAAAAAAAATTCAAAAACTTTTCTCAAAAAAAAATTCAAAAATTTTTCTCAAAAATAAAAATTCAAAATCTTTTCTCAAAAAATTCAAAAATTTTTCTCAAAAAAAAAAAAAAAAATCTCAGAAAAAAAAAAATCAAAAATTCAACTCACCTTTTCAGCTCCTTTTTGTGCAAATTCCATTCTAGAATGTTCTGATCGGCTCCGGAGTACGCCGAACCAGTGGCGTTCGAAGTCAGGCAATTTATTTTCGATCCGGTTTTACTATTGATTGTGAAATCGATACTCGCTTTGCTGATCGAATAAACTTGAATAAGACCGGAGGTGGTGCCCAATAGAATGTCGGGCGACTGGTTGTCGCCCGATTTGCGTTTTTTCCTTTTGGGCGACGGCGAGGTCTGGAATTTAAGAAAAATCAACTTTTTAGCTTTGTAGCTGAGAAACTATTGAAGATACGTCAAAATGACCTCAGTAGTGATTTGTAGAGGATTTTATTGGTTTCGTTCTGAGACTAATTTCGTTGAAATCGGATTAAAATTAACGAAGTTATGGGGCAAAATGTGTGTCAATGTCGTCTTTGGGAAATGTTTGAAAATGCTTTGGAACAATCTAATTTTTTTCCAACATGTTTTCAATCTGTTCCAACGGGTTTTGAGAATTTTTAACAACATTCGAAAATGTTTTGGAACTCTCTAGAACGTTCCAAAAACTTTTGGAACATTCCAATTTCTTTTTAACATGTTTTCAATCTGTTTCAACGAGTTTTAAGAATTTTGAATATTATTCGAAAATTTTTTGGAACTTTCTAGAACGTTCCAGAATTTTTTGAAACAATCTAATTTTTTTCCAACATGTTTTCAATCTGTTCCAACGAGTTTTGAGAATTTTTAGGAACATTCTAGAATATATAAGAATTTTTTTGAAACGTTCCAGATTTTTTTTGAAACAATCCAAATTTTTTCCAATGGGTTCTCAATCTGTTCCAATCAGTTTCAAGAATTTTTAACAACATTTGAGAATTTGTTGGAACTTTCTAAAACGTTTCAAAATTTTTTGGAACAATCTATTTTTGTTCCAATATGTTTTAAATCTATTCCAACAAATTCTGAGAATTTTTAGGAACATTCTAGAATATTTTAGAATTTTTTTGGAACGTTCCAGAATTATTTGAAACAATTTCAATTTGTCCCAATGAGTTTTCAATCTGTTCCAATGACTTTTAAGAATTTTTAACATTCGAGAATTTTTTGGAACTTTCTAGAACGTTCTAAAATTTTTTGGAACAATCTATGTATTTTTTTTTCCAACATGTTTTCAATTCAATCTGTTCCAACGAATTCTGAGAATTTTAAGGAACATTAGAATTTTTTTGATACGTTCCAGAATTTTTTGAAACAATTCAAATTTTTCCAATGAGTTTTCAATCTGTTCCAACAACTCTCAAGAATTTTCAAAAACATTTTTTGGAACTTTCTAGAACGTTCCAAAATCTTTTGGAACAATCTAATTTTTTTCCAACAAGTTTTCAATCTGTTCCGAGTTCTGAGCATTAGACATTAGAATTTTTTTGGAACGTTCCAGAATTTTCTGAAACAATTCAAATTTTTTCCAATGAGTTTTCAATCTACTCCAACGACTTTTAAGAATTCTTAACAACATTCGAGGATTTTTTGGAATTTTCTAGAACGTTCAAAATTTTTTTGGAACAATCTAATTTTTTTCCAACATGTTTTCAATCTGTTCCAACAAGTTCTGAGAATTTTTAGGAACATTCCAGAAAATATTAGAATTTTTTCGGAATGTTCTAGAACGTTCGAGAATTTTTTGAAACAATCTAAATTTTTTTTCAATGAGTTTTCAATCTGTTCCAACGACTTTTAAGAATTTTTTGGAACTTTCTAGAACGTTCCAAAATTTTTTGGAACAATCTAATTTTATTCCAACATGCTTTCAATCTGTTCCAACGAGTTCTGAGAATTTTTAGGAACATTCTAGAATATATTAGAATTTTTTTGGAACGTTCCAGAATTTTCTGACATAATTCAAATTTTTTCCAATGAGTTTTCAATCTGTTCCAACGACTTTTAAGAATTTTTAACAACATTCGAGAATTTTTTGGAACTTTCTAGAACGTACAGATGCTGACTGACCTACAGATTTTGTTTGTGATTTTTGCGATAAAGAGCAAAATTTATATTACTCGATAATAAATGTTAACATTTCGTTATCTTTTTTCAGTTTACTTTCATTTCCCCAAAAAAATAGTTTTTGTTTCTGCATAACAATCTGTTCCAACGAGTTCAGAGAATTTTAGTCTAGTAAATTTTAGAGTATTCCAAAAAATTCCAAAAAGTTCTGGAACATTCTAAAGTGTTCTAATACGTTTTAGAATGTTCCTAAAAATTCTGAAATGTAAGTTGAAGTAGCTTCCAATTATTTCTAGAGTGTTCCAAAAAAATCTGGAACGCTCGAAGATGTTCCAAAAAGATTTCGCAAAAAATTAAAATTTTTTCTAGAATTTCCGAAATTCGTAAATTTTCCTAGAAAATCACGAGTTTTAAATCTAGTAACTTCCACAGTGTTCCAAAAAATTCCAGAAAGTTCTGGAACACTCTTAAGTGTTCTAATATGTTTTAGAATGTTCCTAAAAATTTTAAAATGTAAATTTAATTAACTTCCAATTACTTCTAGAGTGTTCCAAAAAATTTCTGGAACGTTTTAGAATGTTCCAAACATATTTTGTAGAAAATTCGAAATTTTTCTAGAATTTTCGGGAATCATAAATCTCACTAGAAAATCACGAATTTTAAATCTAGTAATTTCCAGAGTGTTCCAAAAAATTCCAAAAAGTTCTGGAACATTCTAAAGTGTTTTAATATGTTTTAGAATGTTCTAGAACGTTCTAAAAAAAATATAATATATTTTAGATTGTTCCTAAAAATTCTCAGAGCTCGTTGGAACAGATTAAAAACATGTTCGAAAAAAACTAGATTGTTCCAAAAAATTTTGAAACATAGAAATTTTCAAAAATTTTTCGAATGTTTTTAAAAAAAATTTAAAGTCATTGGAAGAGATTGAAAACTCATTGGAAAAAGTTTGGATTGCTTCAAAAAATTCTGGAACGTTCTAGAACGTTTCAAAAAAACTCTAATATATTCTAGAATGTTTTTATAAATTTTCAGAATTCATTGGAACAGATTGAAAACATGTTGGAAAAAAAATAGATTGTTCCAAAAGATTTTGGAACGTTCTAGAAAGGTTCAAAAAATTCTCCAATGTTAAAAATTCTTTAAAGTCGTTGGAACAGATTGAAAACTCATTGGAAAAAATTTGGATTGTTTTAAAAAATTCTGAAACGCTCCAAAAAAAACTCTAAAATATTCTAGAATGTTCGTAAAAATTCTCAGAACTTGTTGGAACAGATTGAAAACATGTTGGAAAAAAATTAGATTGTTCCAAAAATTTTTGGAACTATTCAGAATGTTTCAAAAAAAAAATTTAAACTCGAAATTAGATTATTCGGAATGTTGCAGAAAGTTCAAAAATGTTCTGGAACATTTCAGAATGTTCCAAAAAATTCTAGAATATTGTTAAAAATTCCAAAGAGTCGTTGAAACAGATTGAAAACTCATTGGATAATATTTAGATTGTTTTGAAAAATTCTGGAAAGTTCTAGAATGTTCCAAAAAAATTGTAACATATTCCAGAATGTTCTTAAAAATTTTCAGAATTCGTAGGAACAGATTGAAAACATGTTGAAAAAAAATTAAATTGTTCCAAAAAATTTTGGAACGTTTTAGAAAGTTCCAAAAAATTCTTAAATATTGTTAAAAATTCCTAAAACTCGTTGGAACAGATTGAAAATCCATTGGAAAAAATTTGGATTGTTTCAAAAAATTCAATTCTAATATATTCTAGAATGTTCTAAAAAAATTTCAGAACTCGTTGGAACAGATTGAAAACCTGTTGTACTCATTGAAAAAAAATTTGGATTGTTTGAAAAAATTCTGGAACGTTCCAATAAAATTCTAACATATTTTAGAATGTTCCTAAAAATTCTCAGAACTTGCTGGAACATATTGAAAACATGTTAGATTGTTCCAAAAAAATTTAGAACGTAAAAGAATGTTCCAAAAAATTTTAGAATGTTGTTAAAAATTTCGTTGGAACAGATGGAAAATTCATTGGAAAAAATTTGGATCCTTCTAAATAATTTTAAAACGTTCTAGAATGTTCCAAAAAATTTAGACTGTTGTTAAAAATTCTCAAAAGTTGTTGGAATAGATTAGAAACTCATTGGAAAAACGTTCTAGAAAGTTCCAAAATATTTTAGAATGTTGTTGAGAATTCTTAAAAGTCGTTGGAACAGATTAAAAATTCATTGGAAAAAATTTGAATTGTTTCAAAAAATGCTGGAACGTTTTAGAACGTTCCAAAAAAAAATTCTAATATATCCTAGAATGCTCCTAAAAATTTTAAAAACTCGTTGGAACAGATTGAAAACAAGTTGGAAAAAATTAGATTGTTCCAAAAAATTTTGGAACGTTCCAGAATGTTCCAAAAAATTATCGAATAATGTTAAAAAAACTTAAAACTCGTTGGAACAGATTGAAAACTTATTGGAAAAATTTGGATTGTTTCAAAAATTCTGGAACGTTTTAGAACGTTTCAAAAAAATTCTAATATATTCTAGAATGTTCTTAAAAATTTTCAGAACTCGTTGGAACAGATTGAAAACATATCGTAACAAAATTAGATTGTTCCAAGAAAATTTGGAATGTTGTAGAAAGTTTCAAAAAAAATTTCGAATGTTAAAAATTTTTAAAAGTCGTTGGAACGAATTGAAAACTCATTGGAAAAAAAATTGGATTGTTTCAAAAAATTCTGGCACGTTCAAAAAAAATTCTAACATTTTAGAATGTTCCTAAAAATTCTCAAAACTTACTGGAACAGATTGAAAATATGTTGGGAAAAAATTAAATTGTTCCAAAAAAATTTAGAACGTAAAAGAATGTTAAAAATTTCGTTGGAACACAAATTGAAAATTCATTGGAAAAAATTTGGATTCTTCCAAATAATTTTAAAAGTTGTTGGAACAGATTGGAAACTCATTGGAAAAAATTTGGATTGTTTCAAAAAATTCTGGAACGTTCTAGAACCTTCCAAAAAAATTCTAATATATTTTAGAATGTTCCTAAAAATTCTCAAAACTCATTAGAACAGATTGAAAACATGTTGGAAAAAAATTGGATTGTTTCAAAAAATTTTGGAACGTTGTGAAAGTTCCAAAAAATTCTACAATGTTGTTAAAAATTCCTATAGGTCGTTGAAAAATATAGAAAACATATTGGAAAAAATTTGAATTGTTTGAAAAAGTTTTGGAACGTTCTAGGACGTTCCAAAAAAAATCTTACATATTCTAGAATGTTTCTAAAAGTTCTCAGAACTCGTTGAAACAGATTGAAAATATGTTGGAAAAAAATTAGATGTTCCAAAAAATTTTGGAACGTTCCAGAATGTTTCAAAAAAAAATTTAAACACGAAATTAGATTATTTGGAATGTTGCAGAAAGTTCATAAATGTTCTGGAATATTTTAGAATGTTCCAAAAAATTCTAGAATATTGTTAAAAATTCTTAAAAATCGTTGAAACAGATTGAAAACTAATTGGAAAATATTTAGCTTGTTTTAAAAAATTCTGGAATGTTCTAGATCGTCCCAGAAAAATTCTGAGATATTCCAAAATGTTCCTAAAAAGTCTCAGAACTCGTTGGAAAAGATTGAAAACACGTGAAAACAAAATTAAATTGTTCCAAAAAAGTTTTGGAACGGTCTAGAATGTTCAAAAAAAAAAAATTCAAACTCGAAATTAGATTATTTCAATTATTTGGAATGTTACAGAAAATTGAAAAATTTTCTGAAACATTTTAGAATGTTCCAAAAATTCTAGAATGTTGTTAAAAAAATGTAAAACTCGGAATAGATTGGAAAAAGTTTGGATTGTTTCAAAAAATTCTTGAACGTTCTAGAACGTTCCAAAAAAATTCTAATACATTCTAGAATGTACCTAAAAATCCTCAGAACTCGTTGGAACAGATTGAAAACATGTTGGAAAAAAGTGAGATTGTTCCAAAAAATGTTGGAACGTTCTAGAAAGTTCCAAAAAATTCTCACATGTTGTTAAAAATTCTTGAAAGTTGTTGGAACAGATTAAAAACATAATGGAAAAAAATTAGATTGTTTCAAAAAAATTTGAAACGTTCTAGAAAGTTCCAAAAAATTCTCGAATGTCGTTAAAAATTCCTAAAAGTCGTTGGAGCACATTGAAAACTCATTGAAAAAAATTGAATTGTTTCAAAAAATTCTGGAACGTTCCAAAAAAATTCTAATATATTCTGGAATGTTTCTTGAAATTCTCAAAACTCGTTCGAACAGAATGAAAACATGTTGGAAAAAAATTAGATTGTTCCAGAAAATTTTGGAACGTTCTAGAAAGTTCCAAAAAATTCCCGAATGTCGTTAAAAATTTCTAAAAGTCGTTGGAACACATTGAAAACTCATTGAAAAAAAATTTGAATTGTTTTAAAAAATTCTGGAACGTTCCAAAAAAATTCTAATATATTCTGGAATGTTCCTAAAAATACTCAAAATTCGTTGAAACAGATAAAAACATGTTAGAAAAAAATTAGATTGTTCCAAAAAATTTTGGAACGTTCTAGAAAGTTCCAAAAAATTCTCACATGTTGTTAAAAATTCTTGAAAGTTGTTGGAACAGATTAAAAACATAATGGAAAAAAATTAGATTGTTTCAAAAAAATTTGAAACGTTCTAGAAAGTTCCAAAAAATTCTCGAATGTCGTTAAAAATTCCTAAAAGTCGTTGGAGCACATTGAAAACTCATTGAAAAAAATTGAATTGTTTCAAAAAATTCTGGAACGTTCCAAAAAAATTCTAATATATTCTGGAATGTTTCTTGAAATTCTCAAAACTCGTTCGAACAGAATGAAAACATGTTGGAAAAAAATTAGATTGTTCCAGAAAATTTTGGAACGTTCTAGAAAGTTCCAAAAAATTCGCGAATGTCGTTAAAAATTCCTAAAAGTTGTTGGAACACATTGAAAACTCATTGAAAAAAAATTTGAATTGTTTTAAAAAATTCTGGAACGTTCCAAAAAAATTCTAATATATTCTGGAATGTTCCTAAAAATACTCAAAACTCGTTGAAACAGATAAAAACATGTTAGAAAAAAATTAGATTGTTCCAAAAAATTTTGGAACGTTCTAGAAAGTTTTAAAAAATTCCCGAATGTCGTTAAAAATTTCTAATAGTCGTTGGAACACATTGAAAACTCATTGAAAAAAAATTTGAATTGTTTTAAAAAATTCTGGAACGTTCCAAAAAAATTCTAATATATTCTGGAATGTTCCTAAAAATACTCAAAACTCGTTGAAACCGATAAAAACATGTTAGAAAAAAATTAGATTGTTCCAAAAAATTTTGGAACGTTCTAGAAAGTTTTAAAAAATTCCCGAATGTAGTTAAAAATTTCTAAAAGTCGTTGGAACACATTGAAAACTCATTGAAAAAAAATTTGAATTGTTTTAAAAAATTCTGGAACGTTCCAAAAAAATTCTAATATATTCTGGAATGTTCCTAAAAATACTCAAAATTCGTTGAAACAGATAAAAACATGTTAGAAAAAAATTAGATTGTTCCAAAAAATTTTGGAACGTTCTAGAAAGTTTTAAAAAATTCCCGAATGTCGTTAAAAATTTCTAAAAGTCGTTGGAACACATTGAAAACTCATTGAAAAAAAATTTGAATTGTTTTAAAAAATTCTGGAACGTTCCAAAAAAATTCTAATATATTCTGGAATGTTCCTAAAAATACTCAAAATTCGTTGAAACAGATAAAAACATGTTAGAAAAAAATTAGATTGTTCCAAAAAATTTTGGAACGTTCTAGAAAGTTCCAAAAAATTCTCACATGTTATTAAAAATTCTTGAAAGTTGTTGGAACAGATTAAAAACATAAAGGAAAAAAATTAGATTGTTTCAAAAAAATTTGAAACGTTCTAGAAAGTTCCAAAAAATTCTCGAATGTCGTTAAAAATTCCTAAAAGTCGTTGGAGCACATTGAAAACTCATTGAAAAAATTGAATTGTTTCAAAAAATTCTGGAACGTTCCAAAAAAATTCTAATATATTCTGGAATGTTTCTTGAAATTCTCAAAACTCGTTCGAACAGAATGAAAACATGTTGGAAAAAAATTAGATTGTTCCAGAAAATTTGGGAACGTTCTAGAAAGTTCCAAAAAATTCGCGAATGTCGTTAAAAATTCCTAAAAGTTGTTGGAACACATTGAAAACTCATTGAAAAAAAATTTGAATTGTTTTAAAAAATTCTGGAACGTTCCAAAAAAATTCTAATATATTCTGGAATGTTCCTAAAAATACTCAAAACTCGTTGAAACAGATAAAAACATGTTAGAAAAAAATTAGATTGTTCCAAAAAATTTTGGAACGTTCTAGAAAGTTTTAAAAAATTCCCGAATGTCGTTAAAAATTTCTAATAGTCGTTGGAACACATTGAAAACTCATTGAAAAAAAATTTGAATTGTTTTAAAAAATTCTGGAACGTTCCAAAAAAATTCTAATATATTCTGGAATGTTCCTAAAAATACTCAAAACTCGTTGAAACAGATAAAAACATGTTAGAAAAAAATTAGATTGTTCCAAAAAATTTTGGAACGTTCTAGAAAGTTCCAAAAAATTCCCGAATGTCGTTAAAAATTTCTAAAAGTCGTTGGAACACATTGAAAACTCATTGAAAAAAAAATTGAATTGTTTTAAAAAATTCTGGAACGTTCCAAAAAAATTCTAATATATTCTGGAATGTTCCTAAAAATACTCAAAACTCGTTGAAACAGATAAAAACATGTTAGAAAAAAATTAGATTGTTCCAAAAAATTTTGGAACGTTCTAGAAAGTTTTAAAAAATTCCCGAATGTCGTTAAAACTTTCTAAAAGTCGTTAGAACACATTGAAAACTCATTGAAAAAAAATTTGAATTGTTTTAAAAAATTCTGGAACGTTCCAAAAAAATTCTAATATATTCTGGAATGTTCCTAAAAATACTCAAAATTCGTTGAAACAGATAAAAACATGTTAGAAAAAAATTAGATTGTTCCAAAAAATTTTGGAACGTTCTAGAAAGTTCCAAAAAATTCTCACATGTTGTTAAAAATTCTTGAAAGTTGTTGGAACAGATTAAAAACATAATGGAAAAAAATTAGATTGTTTCAAAAAAATTTGAAACGTTCTAGAAAGTTCCAAAAAATTCTCGAATGTCGTTAAAAATTCCTAAAAGTCGTTGGAGCACATTGAAAACTCATTGAAAAAAATTGAATTGTTTCAAAAAATTCTGGAACGTTCCAAAAAAATTCTAATATATTCTGGAATGTTTCTTGAAATTCTCAAAACTCGTTCGAACAGAATGAAAACATGTTGGAAAAAAATTAGATTGTTCCAGAAAATTTTGGAACGTTCTAGAAAGTTCCAAAAAATTCGCGAATGTCGTTAAAAATTCCTAAAAGTTGTTGGAACACATTGGAAACTCATTGAAAAAAAAATTGAATTGTTTTAAAAAATTCTGGAACGTTCCAAAAAAATTCTAATATATTCTGGAATGTTCCTAAAAATACTCAAAACTCGTTGAAACAGATAAAAACATGTTAGAAAAAAATTAGATTGTTCCAAAAAATTTTGGAACGTTCTAGAAAGTTTTAAAAAATTCCCGAATGTCGTTAAAAATTTCTAAAAGTCGTTGGAACACATTGAAAACTCATTGAAAAAAAATTTGAATTGTTTTAAAAAATTCTGGAACGTTCCAAAAAAATTCTAATATATTCTGGAATGTTCCTAAAAATACTCAAAATTCGTTGAAACAGATAAAAACATGTTAGAAAAAAATTAGATTGTTCCAAAAAATTTTGGAACGTTCTAGAAAGTTCCAAAAAATTCCCGAATGTCGTTAAAAATTTCTAAAAGTCGTTGGAACACATTGAAAACTCATTGAAAAAAAATTTGAATTGTTTTAAAAAATTCTGGAACGTTCCAAAAAAATTCTAATATATTCTGGAATGTTCCTTAAAATTCTCAAAACTTGTTGGAACACATTGAAAACTCATTGAAAAAAATTTGAATTGTTTTAAAAAATTCTGGAACGTACCAAAAAAATTCTAATATATTCTGGAATGTTCCTAAAAATACTCAAAACTCGTTGAAACAGATAAAAACATGTTAGAAAAAAATTAGATTGTTCCAAAAAATTTTGGAACGTTCTAGAAAGTTTTAAAAAATTCCCGAATGTCGTTAAAAATTTCTAAAAGTCGTTGGAACACATTGAAAACTCATTGAAAAAAAATTTGAATTGTTTTAAAAAATTCTGGAACGTTCCAAAAAAATTCTAATATATTCTGGAATGTTCCTAAAAATACTCAAAATTCGTTGAAACAGATAAAAACATGTTAGAAAAAAATTAGATTGTTCCAAAAAATTTTGGAACGTTCTAGAAAGTTCCAAAAAATTCCCGAATGTCGTTAAAAATTTCTAAAAGTCGTTGGAACACATTGAAAACTCATTGAAAAAAAATTTGAATTGTTTTAAAAAATTCTGGAACGTTCCAAAAAAATTCTAATATATTCTGGAATGTTCCTTAAAATTCTCAAAACTTGTTGGAACACATTGAAAACTCATTGAAAAAAATTTGAATTGTTTTAAAAAATTCTGGAACGTACCAAAAAAATTCTAATATATTCTGGAATGTTCCTAAAAATACTCAAAACTCGTTGAAACAGATAAAAACATGTTAGAAAAAAATTAGATTTTTCCAAAAAATTTTGGAACGTTTTAAAAAGTTCCAAAATATCCTCGAATGTTCTTAAAAATTATTAGAAGTCGTTGGAACAGATTGAATTGTTTCAAAAAATTCTGGAACGTTCCAAAAAAATTCTAAAATGTTCCTTAAACTTCTCAGAATTTGTTGGAACAGATTGAAAACATATTGGAAAAAAAATAGATTGTTCCAAAAAATTTTGTAAGTTCTAGAAAGTTTCAAAAAAAATCGTCGAATGTTAAAAATTCTTAAATGTCGTTGAAACAGATTGAAAACTCATTAAAAAAAATTGAATTGTTTTTAAAAAATTCTGGAACGTTCCAAAAAAATTCTAAAATATTCTAGAATGTTCCTTAAAATACTCAAAACTCGTTGAAACAGATAAAAACATGTTAGAAAAAAATTAGATTGTTCCAAAAAATTTTGGAACGTTTTAGAAAGTTTTAAAAAATTCCCGAATGTCGTTAAAAATTTCTAATAGTCGTTGGAACACATTGAAAACTCATTGAAAAAAAATTTGAATTGTTTTAAAAAATTCTGGAACGTTCCAAAAAAATTCTAATATATTCTGGAATGTTCCTAAAAATACTCAAAACTCGTTGAAACAGATAAAAACATGTTAGAAAAAAATTAGATTGTTCCAAAAAATTTTGGAACGTTCTAGAAAGTTTTAAAAAATTCCCGAATGTCGTTAAAAATTTCTAAAAGTCGTTGGAACACATTGAAAACTCATTGAAAAAAAATTTGAATTGTTTTAAAAAATTCTGGAACGTTCCAAAAAAATTCTAATATATTCTGGAATGTTCCTAAAAATACTCAAAATTCGTTGAAACAGATAAAAACATGTTAGAAAAAAATTAGATTGTTCCAAAAAATTTTGGAACGTTCTAGAAAGTTCCAAAAAATTCCCGAATGTCGTTAAAAATTTCTAAAAGTCGTTGGAACACATTGAAAACTCATTGAAAAAAAATTTGAATTGTTTTAAAAAATTCTGGAACGTTCCAAAAAAATTCTAATATATTCTGGAATGTTCCTAAAAATACTCAAAATTCGTTGAAACAGATAAAAACATGTTAGAAAAAAATTAGATTGTTCCAAAAAATTTTGGAACGTTCTAGAAAGTTCCAAAAAATTCCCGAATGTCGTTAAAAATTTCTAAAAGTCGTTGGAACACATTGAAAACTCATTGAAAAAAAATTTGAATTGTTTTAAAAAATTCTGGAACGTTCCAAAAAAATTCTAATATATTCTGGAATGTTCCTAAAAATACTCAAAACTCGTTGAAACAGATAAAAACATGTTAGAAAAAAATTAGATTGTTCCAAAAAATTTTGGAACGTTCTAGAAAGTTCCAAAAAATTCGCGAATGTCGTTAAAAATTCCTAAAAGTTGTTGGAACACATTGAAAACTCATTGAAAAAAAATTTGAATTGTTTTAAAAAATTCTGGAACGTTCCAAAAAAATTCTAATATATTCTGGAATGTTCCTAAAAATACTCAAAACTCGTTGAAACAGATAAAAACATGTTAGAAAAAAATTAGATTGTTCCAAAAAATTTTGGAACGTTCTAGAAAGTTTTAAAAAATTCCCGAATGTCGTTAAAAATTTCTAATAGTCGTTGGAACACATTGAAAACTCATTGAAAAAAAAATTGAATTGTTTTAAAAAATTCTGGAACGTTCCAAAAAAATTCTAATATATTCTGGAATGTTCCTAAAAATACTCAAAATTCGTTGAAACAGATAAAAACATGTTAGAAAAAAATTAGATTGTTCCAAAAAATTTTGGAACGTTCTAGAAAGTTCCAAAAAATTCCCGAATGTCGTTAAAAATTTCTAAAAGTCGTTGGAACACATTGAAAACTCATTGAAAAAAAATTTGAATTGTATTAAAAAATTCTGGAACGTTCCAAAAAAATTCTAATATATTCTGGAATGTTCCTAAAAATACTCAAAATTCGTTGAAACAGATAAAAACATGTTAGAAAAAAATTAGATTGTTCCAAAAAATTTTGGAACGTTCTAGAAAGTTCCAAAAAATTCCCGAATGTCGTTAAAAATTTCTAAAAGTCGTTGGAACACATTGAAAACTCATTGAAAAAAAATTTGAATTGTTTTAAAAAATTCTGGAACGTTCCAAAAAAATTCTAATATATTCTGGAATGTTCCTAAAAATACTCAAAATTCGTTGAAACAGATAAAAACATGTTAGAAAAAAATTAGATTGTTCCAAAAAATTTTGGAACGTTCTAGAAAGTTCCAAAAAATTCCCGTATGTCGTTAAAAATTTCTAAAAGTCGTTGGAACACATTGAAAACTCATTGAAAAAAAATTTGAATTGTTTTAAAAAATTCTGGAACGTTCCAAAAAAATTCTAATATATTCTGGAATGTTCCTAAAAATACTCAAAACTCGTTGAAACAGATAAAAACATGTTAGAAAAAAATTAGATTGTTCCAAAAAATTTTGGAACGTTCTAGAAAGTTCCAAAAAATTCCCGAATGTCGTTAAAAATTTCTAAAAGTCGTTGGAACACATTGAAAACTCATTGAAAAAAAAATTGAATTGTTTTAAAAAATTCTGGAACGTTCCAAAAAAATTCTAATATATTCTGGAATGTTCCTAAAAATACTCAAAATTCGTTGAAACAGATAAAAACATGTTAGAAAAAAATTAGATTGTTCCAAAAAATTTTGGAACGTTTTAAAAAGTTCCAAAATATCCTCGAATGTTCTTAAAAATTATTAGAAGTCGTTGGAACAGATTGAATTGTTTCAAAAAATTCTGGAACGTTCCAAAAAAATTCTAAAATGTTCCTTAAACTTCTCAGAATTTGTTGGAACAGATTGAAAACATATTGGAAAAAAAATAGATTGTTCCAAAAAATTTTGTAAGTTCTAGAAAGTTTCAAAAAAAATCGTCGAATGTTAAAAATTCTTAAATGTCGTTGAAACAGATTGAAAACTCATTAAAAAAAATTGAATTGTTTTTAAAAAATTCTGGAACGTTCCAAAAAAATTGTAATATAAATTTAGTACAATTTTCTAATGGCCATTTGCACCGACCATTTTAAGGAAGGTTTAACGATAATCAACGTTCAAAGTGACATTTTTACACATGCAAATATGGCATTTTAATCTTGGATTATCCTTAAACCTCCCTTAAAATGGTCAGTGCAAACGGCCATAAAGTATGTCAAAATTTTTATAAATAAAAATTGTACTAACAAATCCTATAAATGTACTAAATCTAGTACAATCTGCGAAATCAGGTCAAAATTTTCATACATAAAAATTGTAGTAGGAAATCATTCATTGTACTTAATTTTAGTACAATGTACTAAAATTAAGTACAATGAATGATTTCCTACTAATAATCAAGGATATTACTTCGATGACGTCATAACAGAATGTTTTTTTAATTATAATGCCCTAATTATATTACGTTTGCACCAATGACTTAAATTGAATTTGAGTAAAATTGCATTTATTTTTATGAATAATCAAGGATATTACTTCGATGACGTCATAGCAGAATGTGGTTTTTTTTAAATGAAAATGCCCTAAGTGTATGTTCGTTTCTACGAAGAACCGGATGGATTACAGGTGAAATTTGACATTTTGATTTTTTTTTATTGAAAAATAACTGTCAAATTTAACAAACGTCAATGACCGATGAGAATGTAAAAAAAATTGATTTGGGCAATGAAATCATTTTCGACAGCAACAACTGTAAAAATTTGACAGTTGGATGTCAAATGAGGTTGTGATAAAAATTGACACCTGTCAATGTCATTTTGTGTAATTTTTTGACAGTTCAAATATTTCCAACATCTGTCTAAATGATTGAAATATTTTTGACAGCTGTAAATATTTGTCAGTTGGAAGTCAAATGAGATTGTGATAAAAATTGACACCTGTCAATGTCAATTGAGTTTAAATTTTGTGTAATTTTTTGATAATTCAAATATTTCCAACATTAATATATTTGACAGCTATAAAAATTTGACAATTGGATGTCAAATGAGGTTTTGACAAAACTTGACACCTGTCAATGCCAATTAAATTTGAATTTTCTGTGTTTTTTTAGCAATTGAAATATTTTCAACATCTGTCAAAATGATTGAAACAATTTTAACAGCTGTAAAAATACGGTTTTGACAGTTGGATGTCTAATAAAGTTGTAAAAAAAATTGACACCTGTCAAATGCATAAAATTCTGACATTAAAATGTCAATTCAGTTTCCAATTTATGTCATTTTTTGTCGATTGAAATATTTTCTAAAGCTGTCAAAATTTGTATTTGACAGATGGATGGGCGAGCAATGAGCTTGTGTAAAAAATTGACACCTGTCAAAATATAAATTAACATTTATCAAATGTTACGATTTCGACAATAAAATACCAGTTGAGTTTCAAATTTGTGTCATTTTTGTTGATCGAAATATTTTCGACAGCTGTCAAAATTCGAATTTGACAGTTGATGTTCATTGAGATTCTGAAAAAAGTTGACACCTGTCAAATAATAATGATGTCATTTATTGAACTGAATTTTTGTCAATTTTGTTGAATAAAAGGTGTCAAAATTAAATTTCTGAAAACACTGACACCTGTCAAAATGTCATATGATTTGGAAAATGAGATGTCATTTATTGAAATTCAAATTTTTGTCAAATAATTGAAATTTTCGACAGCTGTCAAAATTGAATTTGTAAAACCTGTCAAAATTTCATATTTTTTTGACAATAAGATGTCAATTAATAAAGTCGTAGATGAAATTTTTTAGGTAACATTTTAAAATTGAATTAGAAAAATAACTCGAAAAATTTAACAGAAATGAAAAGTGACAGCTGTTAAATGTCAAAATTTTTGACAATATAATGTCAATTATTGTTTTCGTAGATATAAATTTTATAGGTGACATTTTGAAATTAAATTAATCAAATAAGCCAAAAAATTTGACAAAATAAAATTGACACCTGTCAAATGTATTACGATTTTGACAATACGATGTTGGTTATTACGATTGTAGATAAAATTTTGTAGCTTACATTTTACAAATTAAATTAAGAAAATAACTCCAAAAGTTTGACAGAAGAAAATTGACACCTGTCATATGTCACGATTTTTGATAATAAAATGTCAATTTTTGCGGTCGTAAATAGAATTTTGTAGGTGTCATTTTGAAATTAAATTGGAAAATTTGATAAAATAAAATTGACAGCTGTCAAAATGTCACGATCTTTGACAGATATTAATTATTGAGGCTTTAGATAAAATGTTTGTTGATTAAAATTGAATTTTTTTTGACAGCAGTCAAAATTGAATTTAGTTAGTGAATTTGCAAAAAAATTGACATCTGTCAAAATGTAATAAGATTTCGACAATAAGATGTTAATTTTATCGAAGCTCCTATATGTGTCAATTTTGTTGATTGCAATTGAAAAATTTTCGGCAGCAGTCAAAATTAAATTTGTAGAAAAATTGACACCTGTCAATGTCAATTGAGTTTAAATTTTGTGTCATTTTTTGAGAATTCAAATATTTCCAAAATTTGTCAAAATAATTGAAATATTTTTTACAGCTATAAAAATTTTAGTACAATTTGACGTCATTTCACATAACTTTGGTAATTCCAGTATTTTTTCTAGTACAATTGGGAACATTAGGCAACACGAGAAGCAACCCTAAATTATTTATTTAATTGTACTAATTTTTTAATTAATTTAATTTAATTTAAATAATTGAAATTCTCACCTTATTATTATCGATAAACCTGGAATTCCAGAAATGTAAACAGGTAAACGGAGCAGTCAAATGATAATCCGGAGTGAATTCCTGTTCCAAGGAATTCGAACCGGAATTCCAAATTCTCAATTTCCCTTCGGCGGAAATTTGCGCGAAATATTTACCGTCTTCGCTAAACTGCATTTTAATAATTAATTAATAATTATTTAAAAATGTTTAATATTATTAAAAATTTAATAAAAACATGTTTTTTCTTTGAGGTTATGTTGTTTACTTTTTGGTGTGACAGGAGTGAGTGCGACGTTTCCAGATTGAAGTTTTACTGGTGGCGCCATCTATCAAATAAAACTTGAAATCACATGGATTTTTACAGAAATCTGTAATTTTTGGACATTTAAACGCGATTCTATTCACACACTTATCGATTCAATAGAATTCTATTTATTATGAGTCCTGAAATAATTGCTCTATTTGCACCAAATTGTTCTAACTCAAAAAAAAAAACTGTTCTGACTTTGCACTGAGTGCAAGAAATTTTTTGATTTTATTGTTCTAATATATTTTTGAGAACACGATAAATAGAATTCTATTTTAATGACGTCACGGTACAAAAATCGTATAAAAATTTGAAGTATGCGATTGTCATTCGACATAGAACACTTCCTGATTTGCACTAACTACCTAATTCTACACTAACTGTTCTAACTCGGAAAAAAACGGTTCTGATTTTGCACTAAGTGCAAGAAAATTTGTAATAGAATTCTATTTATCGAGAGTAAAGGTTTTTAAAAAACTTTCGATAGTATCGATATGTTGGAATAGGAGTTTCGATTTTACATTGAAAATCGATTTTTAATAGTTTAATAGTATTTTAATTTTTAACTATTTTATACTCCACTGGTTCGGATATTGTATTCGGAGCAAGTAGAGTAATATTTTTTTGCATTTATTGCATTAAAGCAATTTTATTGCACCAGAACATCTGCATTAAAACAATACATAAAAAATTATGCTGAAAATTTTGGATCTTAAATCTTACTTTTTACTCTACTCCGTGTAATCGAACGTGCATATATTTACTCTATTTACTCTAAATACTAAATACTTGGAGTTAAAAAGCCGAACAGACGCTCCTAGTTCTGTTTTGAACTTCTGTACTCGAATTAGGCCAACTCTGATGACAGTTGGAGTAACTACGGAGTATTTAGAGTATCCAATTTTTGACTTTTTTATGCCCCGCTAATTCGAATTTTGTGTTCGGAGTAAATGGAGTAAAATCTAATTGTTTTTAGAGTAAGTTTATTTGACTCGGATTCATGAAAAGATTGAAAACAGTAGACTCTAAAAGTTTCAGATCACAATTTGGAAACTTTGGAGTGAGTTTTAATCACTCTATTTCGTATATTTACGCTAAATAAAAAATAATCGAACAGTTAGAGCGAAAATAGAGAACTCTGGAAGGCCATCAAGCGAACTCTATTTGATTCTTTTATAATGCACTAATTTTTTTCAGAGTAAATAGAGTAAGTATTTGTGTGTTTTAATTACTCCAACTACTCTATTTACACTAAAAAGCCATTTCCGAACAATTAGAGTAGCTACTTTATTTATTTTTGAATTTTGACAGCTATTGAAAATTTTTCAATTCCAATCAGCAAAATTGACATAAACTTCAAGCTCAATTATTGACATCTTACTGTCAAAATCATATGATATTTGACAGGTGTCAATTTTTCTACAAATTTAATTTTGACAGCTGCCGAGAATTTTTCAATTTCAGTCGACAAAATTGACACATATTGGAAGCTCGATAAAATTAACATACTATTTTCAAAATCATATTTCATTTTGACAGGTGTCATTTTTCTTACAAATTCACTAAATAAATTCAATTTTGACAGCTGTCAAAAAAAAATTCAATTTCAATCAACAAAATTTTTTTCTAAAGCCCCAATAATTAGAATCTGTCAAAGATCGTGACATTTTGACAGCCGTCAAATTTTTTGAGTTATCTTTCCAATTTAATTTCAATATTTCACCTACAAAATTTTGTCTACGACCGCAATAATTGATATTTTATTATCAAAAATCATGACAGGTGTCAATTTTCTTTTGTCAAATTTTTTGGAGTTATTTTCTTATTTTAATTTGCAAAATGTCAGCTACAAAATGTTATCTACGATCTTAATAATTGACATTATATTGTCAGAAATTATGACATTTGACAGCTGTCAATTTTTCATTTCTGTCAAATGTTTTGATGAACTATTTTTCCTATTTAATTAACAAAATTTCATCTACGACCTCAATAATTGACATCTTATTGTCAAAATCATATGAAATTTTGACAGGTGTCAATCAATTTTTTTATAAATTCATTGAACAAATACAATTTTAACAGCTGTCAAAAATTTCAATTGACAAAAATTTGAATCTCAATAAATGACATTTCATTTGCAAAATCATATGACATTTTGACAGGTGTCAATGTTTTCACAAATTTAATTTTGACACCTTTTATTCAACAAAATTGACAAAATTTTTTGAATGACATCATATTGTCAAAATTGTGAAATTATTCGACAGATGTCAACTTTATATCAACTGCCAAATTCGAATTTTGACAGCTGTCGAAAATATTTTGATTAACAAAAATGACACAAATTTGAAACTCAACTGACATTTTATTGTCAAAATCGTAACATTTGACAAACGTTAATTTATATTTTGACAGGTGTCAATTTTTTTTGAGGAGCTCATCGCTCGCCCTTTCACCTGTCAAATGCAAATTTTTGACAGTTTTGGAAAATATACTCCTGGACAAAATTATCGCACCACTGCTTATGTGAAGTGGTGCGATAATTTTGTCCAGGAGTATATTTCAATCGACGAAAAATGACACAAATTGGAAACTAAATTGACATCTTAATGTGAAAACTATACGCATTTGACAGAGGTGTCAATTTTTGTTATAACTTCATTTGACAGCCAACTGTCAAAATCGTATTTTGACAGCTGTTAAAAATATTTCATTCATTCATTTTGACAGATGTTGAAAATATTTCAATTTTCAAAAAATTATACAAAATTCAAACTCAACTGACATTGACAGATGTCAATTTTTATTACAACCTCATTTGGTATCAACTGACAAATTTTTATAGCTGTAAAAAATATTTCAATTATTTTGACAAATTTTGGAAATATTTGAATTCTCAAAAAATGACACAAAATTTAAACTCAATTGACATTGACAGGTGTCAATTTTTCTACAAATTTAATTTTGACTGCTGCCGAAAATTTTTCAATTGCAATCAACAAAATTGACACATATAGGAGCTTCGATAAAATTAACATCTTATTGTCGAAATCTTATTACATTTTGACAGATGTCAATTTTTTTGCAAATTCACTAACTAAATTCAATTTTGACTGCTGTCAAAAAAAATTCAATTTTAATCAACAAACATTTTATCTAAAGCCTCAATAATTAATATCTGTCAAAGATCGTGACATTTTGACAGCTGTCAATTTTATTTTATCAAATTTTCCAATTTAATTTCAAAATGACACCTACAAAATTCTATTTACGACCGCAAAAATTGACATTTTATTATCAAAAATCGTGACATATGACAGGTGTCAATTTTCTTCTGTCAAACTTTTGGAGTTATTTTCTTAATTTAATTTGTAAAATGTAAGCTACAAAATTTTATCTACAATCGTAATAACCAACATCGTATTGTCAAAATCGTAATACATTTGACAGGTGTCAATTTTATTTTGTCAAATTTTTTGGCTTATTTGATTAATTTAATTTCAAAATGTCACCTATAAAATTTATATCTACGAAAACAATAATTGACATTATATTGTCAAAAATTTTGACATTTAACAGCTGTCACTTTTCATTTCTGTTAAATTTTTCGAGTTATTTTTCTAATTCAATTTTAAAATGTTACCTAAAAAATTTCATCTACGACTTTATTAATTGACATCTTATTGTCAAAAAAATATGAAATTTTGACAGGTTTTACAAATTCAATTCTGACAGCTTTCGAAAATTTCAATTATTTGACAAAAATTTGAATTTCAATAAATGACATCTCATTTTCCAAATCATATGACATTTTGACAGGTGTCAGTGTTTTCAGAAATTTAATTTTGACACCTTTTATTCAACAAAATTGACAAAAATTCAGTTCAATAAATGACATCATTATTATTTGACAGGTGTCAACTTTTTTCAGAATCTAGAAAATATTTCAATCGACAAAAAATGACATAAATTGGAAACTGAATTGACATTTTAATGTCAGAATTTTATGCATTTGACAGGTGTCAATTTTTTTTACAACTTTATTAGACATCCAACTGTCAAAACCGTATTTTTACAGCTGTTAAAATTGTTTCAATCATTTTGACAGATGTTGAAAATATTTCAATTGCTAAAAAAACACAGAAAATTCAAATTTAATTGGCATTGACAGGTGTCAAGTTTTGTCAAAACCTCATTTGACATCCAATTGTCAAATTTTTATAGCTGTCAAATATATTAATGTTGGAAATATTTGAATTATCAAAAAATTACACAAAATTTAAACTCAATTGACATTGACAGGTGTCAATTTTTATCACAATCTCATTTGACTTCCAACTGACAAATATTTACAGCTGTCAAAAATATTTCAATCATTTAGACAGATGTTGGAAATATTTGAACTGTCAAAAAATTACACAAAATGACATTGACAGGTGTCAATTTTTATCACAACCTCATTTGACATCCAACTGTCAAATTTTTACAGTTGTTGCTGTCGAAAATGATTTCATTGCCCAAATCAATTTTTTTTACATTCTCATCGGTCATTGACGTTTGTTAAATTTGACAGTTATTTTTCAATAAAAAAAAATCAAAATGTCAAATTTCACCTGTAATCCATCCGGTTCTTCGTAGAAACGAACATACACTTAGGGCATTTTCATTTAAAAAAAAACACATTCTGCTATGACGTCATCGAAGTAATATCCTTGATTATTCATAAAAATAAATGCAATTTTACTCAAATTCAATTTAAGTCATTGGTGCAAACGTAATATAATTAGGGCATAATAATTAAAAAAACATTCTGTTATGACGTCATCGAAGTAATATCCTTGATTATTCGTAAAAATAAATGCAATTTGACTTAAATTCAATTTAAATCATTGGTGCAAACGTAATATTATTAGGGATTTTCATTGAAAAACACTGCTGTTATGACGTCATTGAAGTAATATCCTTGATTATTCATAAAAATAAATGCAAAGTTTTTTGGAGTGCCTATGGAGTATTTAGAGTGCCATTTCCGAACAGTTAGAGTATTGGTTCGAGTACCGTTTCTGAGTGAACGGAGTAAGATTATTGGTGTTGGACATAAAAAGAAAGGACTCCATTAAAAAGTGCATTTTTAATCAACCGACAAGTAGAATTCTACTTTCATGACGTCATCCGCAATTTATTTATCGCGTACATTACAGATGTCATGGAAGTAGAATTTTAGTAGAATTCTACTTGTCGTGATCCCAGAAAACGATAAATAGAATTCTATTTACATCAAGCCGCGCCATCTAGCGGACAGAAGCCAGCAATAAAAAATATTTCTGCTACTAGCGCCATCTATCAAATAAAACACAAAGCCGTTTGAAATTTTATCAATATTACAGAAATCTATAATTTTTCCAATAATTACCATTTATTCAATAAATTAATATTAATCAATAACCATTTTAACGTTACAGGTATAGTATAAAATAAGTTTTACAACTTTCTAATATTTTAGATATATAAAAAAAAACTGTCACTTTTTGACAGGCAATTAATTATGACAGCTGTCAAAAAAAATATTTTTTTTTTTGACAGCTGTCATAATTGATTATTAAATACATGATTCTTTGGGAGTTAATTAAAATGTTAGTTATTAATAATGTAGCAACGTTTTTTGTCGTAGTAAAGTGACAGTTCTGGTCACGTGGCCTCGTCGCCTGTCATTTGGTAGTGACGTCTGCGCAGTTGCGCCAGCCTGTACCGTTCCTGTTCCAGTTCCTTTTCCAGTTCCAATACGCGAACTTGCGATTCCATTTCCAGTCTTTTGGCCTGATGCAGGCTCAAGTTCGAAACGTCTAGTTCTTCTATAAATTAAGAAATTTTAGTACAATTGAAAAAAGAGGTTTTCGGGAATTGTACAAGGTTTAGTACAATTATTATTTATTTAGTACAATTGATATTTAGTCATTTGGGGTATTGAAATCATGCTTTTTGGCAAGTTTTGAGAATTGTACTAAATCTAGTACATATTTATTTTTTTGGTACAAGTGATATTTTGCTATTTGGGGTATTAAAATCATACTTTTTAGCAGTTTTTGGGAATTGTACTAGGTCTAGTACATTTATATTTTTTTAGTACAATTTCTTTTTGGTACAATTTACGTTGTAAAACTCATTTCTATAATGAAACAACCAATTTTTAAAAATTGTACTACTTCTAATACAATTATTATTTTTTTAGTACAATTGATATTTAGTCATTTGGGGTATTGAAATCACGCTTTTTGGCAATTGTACTAACTCTAGTACATTTTTATTTAATTAGTACAATTGATATTTTGTTATTGGGGGTATTACAATCACGCTTTCCTGCCGTGTTTGGGAATTGTACTAAGCCTAGTACATTCAAATTTTTTTAGTACAATTTCTTTTTGGTACAATTTACGTTGTACAACAAATTCCTATAATTAAACAACGATTTTTAAAAATTGTACTAATTATAGTACAATTATAATTTTTTTAGTACAATTGATATTTAGTCATTTGGGGTATTAAAATCACATTTTCCAGCCGTTTTTTGGGAATTGTACTAAGCCTAATACATTTTTATTTTTCTAGTACAATTTTTTTTGGAACAATTCACGTTGTAAAATACATTTCTATAATAGGAGAACGATTTTTAGAAATTGTACCAAAATTAGTACGATTTAAAAAAAAAGGTTTTCGGAAATTGTACTGGTGTTAGTACAATTTTTTTTTTCTAGTACAACTGATATTTTGTTATTCAGGATATTAAAATCACGCTCTTTAGCAGTTTTTGGGAATTGTACTAAATTTAATACAATTTTCTTTTTAGTACAATTTTTTTTTTTTCTAGTACAATTGATACTATATCATTTAGGATATCGAAATCATGCTTTTTAGCAGTTTTTAGGAATTGTACTGAGTCTAGTACATTTATAAATTTCTAGTACAATTACTCTCAAATACAATTTACGTTGTAAAACACATTTCTATAATGGAAAAAACGATTTTTAAAAATTATACAAAAATGGATACTATTGAAAAAAGACGTTTTCGGAAATTGTACTAGTGTAAGTACAATTTTTTTTTTAGTACAATTGATATTTTGTCTTTTGGGATATTGAAATCAAGATTTTTAGCAGTTTTTGGTAATTATACTAAATTTAGTACAATTTTTTTTTAATACAATTAGTTTTTTTTCTAGTACAATTATTACCATGTCATTTAGGATATTGAAATCATACTTTTTAGCAGGTTTTAGAAATTGTACTAAGTCTAGTACATTTATATATTTTTAGTACAATTACTTTTAAATACAATTTACGTTGTAAAACACATTTCTATAATGAGAAAACGATTTTTAAAAATTGTACTAAAATTAGTACGATTGAAAAAAGAGGTGTTCGGAAATTGTACTGGTATTAGTACAAGTTTTTTTTCTAGTAGAATTGATATTTTGTCATTCGGGATATTAAAATCACGTTTTTTAGCAGTTTTTGGGAATTGTATTGAATCTAGTACAATTTTTTGTTTAGTACAATTAATTTTTTTCTAGTACAATTGATACTATGTCATTTAGGATATTGAAATCATGCTTTTTAGCAGTTTTCGGGAATTGTACTAAGTCTAGTACATTTATATATTTCTAGTACAATTACTTTAAAATACAATTTACGTTGTAAAACACATTTCTATAATGAGAATTGATATTTTGTCATTTGGGATATTGAAATCACGCTTTTTAGCAGTTTTTGGGAATTGTACTAAGTCTGGTACATTTACATATTTTTAGTACAATTACTTTAAAATAAAATTTACGTTGTAAAACACATTTCTATAATGGAAAAACGATTTTAGAAATTGTACTAAAATTAGTACGATTGAAAAAAGAGGTTTTCGGAAATTGTATTGGTGTTAGTACAATTTTCATTTTTTAGTACAATTGATATTTTGTCATTCGAGATATTAAAATCACGCTTTGTAGCATTTTTTGGGAATTGTATTAAATCTAGTACAATTTTTTGTTTAGTACAATTAATTTTTTTCTAGTACAATTGATACTATGTCATTTAGGATATTGAAATCATGCTTTTTAGCATTTTTCGGGAATTGTACTAAGCCTAGTACATTTATATATTTCTAGTACAATTACTTTAAAATACAATTTACGTTGTAAAACACATTTCTATAATGAGAAAATGATTTTTAAAAACTGTACTAAAATTAGTACGATTGAAAAAAGAGGTTTTCGGAAATTGTACTGGTATTAGTACAACTTTTTTTTTCTAGTACAATTGATACTATGTCATTTGGGATATTGAAATCACGCTTTTTAGCAGTTTTTGGGAATTGTACTAAGTCTGGTACATTTACATATTTTTAGTACAATTACTTTAAAATAAAATTTACGTTGTAAAACACATTTCTATAATGGAAAAACGATTTTAGAAATTGTACTAAAATTAGTACGATTGAAAAAAGAGGTTTTCGGAAATTGTATTGGTGTTAGTACAATTTTCATTTTTTAGTACAATTGATATTTTGTCATTCGAGATATTAAAATCACGCTTTGTAGCAGTTTTTGGGAATTGTACTAAATTTAGTACAATTTTCTTTTTAGTACAATTATTTTTTTTTCTAGTACAATTGATACTATATCATTTAGGATATCGAAATCATGCTTTTTAGCAGTTTTATTAATTGTACTGAGTCTAGTACATTTATAAATTTCTAGTACAATTACTCTCAAATACAATTTACGTTGTAAAACACATTTCTATAATGGAAAAAACGATTTTTAAAAATTATACAAAAATGGATACTATTGAAAAAAGACGTTTTCGGAAATTGTACTAGTGTAAGTACAATTTTTTTTTTAGTACAATTGATATTTTGTCTTTTGGGATATTGAAATCAAGATTTTTAGCAGTTTTTGGTAATTATACTAAATTTAGTACAATTTTTTTTTAATACAATTAGTTTTTTTTCTAGTACAATTATTACCATGTCATTTAGGATATTGAAATCATACTTTTTAGCAGGTTTTAGAAATTGTACTAAGTCTAGTACATTTATATATTTTTAGTACAATTACTTTTAAATACAATTTACGTTGTAAAACACATTTCTGTAATGAGAAAACGATTTTTAAAAATTGTACTAAAATTAGTACGATTGAAAAAAGAGGTGTTCGGAAATTGTACTGGTATTAGTACAAGTTTTTTTTCTAGTAGAATTGATATTTTGTCATTCGGGATATTAAAATCACGTTTTTTAGCAGTTTTTGGGAATTGTATTAAATCTAGTACAATTTTTTGTTTAGTACAATTAATTTTTTTCTAGTACAATTGATACTATGTCATTTAGGATATTGAAATCATGCTTTTTAGCAGTTTTCGGGAATTGTACTAAGTCTAGTACATTTATATATTTCTAGTACAATTACTTTAAAATACAATTTACGTTGTAAAACACATTTCTATAATGAGAAAATAATTTTTAAAAACTGTACTAAAATTAGTACGATTGAAAAAAGAGGTTTTCGGAAATTGTACTGGTATTAGTACAACTTTTTTTTTCTAGTAGAATTGATATTTTGTCATTTGGGATATTGAAATCACGCTTTTTAGCAGTTTTTGGGAATTGTACTAAGTCTGGTACATTTACATATTTTTAGTACAATTACTTTAAAATAAAATTTACGTTGTAAAACACATTTCTATAATGGAAAAACGATTTTAGAAATTGTACTAAAATTAGTACGATTGAAAAAAGAGGTTTTCGGAAATTGGTGTTAGTACAATTTTCATTTTTTAGTACAATTGATATTTTGTCATTCGAGATATTAAAATCACGCTTTGTAGCAGTTTTTGGGAATTGTACTAAATTTAGTACAATTTTTTTTTAAGTACAATTAATTTTTTTTTTAGTACAATGGATACTATATTATTTAAGATATTGAAATCATACTTTTTAACAGTTTTTGAGAATTGTACTAAATTCAGTAAAACTATTTTTTAATACAATTTACGTTGTAAAACACATTTTTATAATGGAAAAACGATTTTTAGAAATTGTAATACGATTGAAACAAGAAGTTTTCGAAAATTGTACTGGTGCTAGTACAATTTTTTTTTCTAGTACAATTAATATTTTGTCATTCGGGATATTAAAATCACGCGCTTTTTAGCAATTTTTGGGAATTGTACTAAGTCTAGTACATTTATATATTTTCAGTACAATTACTTAAAAATACAATTTCATTGTAAAACACATTTCTATAATGGAAAAACGATTTTTAGAAATTGTACTGGTGTTGGTACAAATTTTTTTTCTAGTACAATTGATATCTTGTCATTCGGGATATTGAAATCACACTTTTTAGCAGTTTTTGGGAATTGTACTAAGTCTAGTACATTGATATATTTTTAGTACCATTAGTTTAAAATTCAATTTACGTTGTAAAACAAATTTCTATAATGGAAAAACGATTTTTAGAAATTGTACTAAAATTAATACGATTGAAAAAAGAGGTCTTCGGAAATTGTACTGGTGTTAGTACAATTTTTTTTCTAGTACAATCGATATTTTGTTATTCGGGATATTAAAATCACGCTTTTTAGCAGTTTCTGGGAATTGTACTAAATTTAGTTGAATTTTTTTTTTAGTACAAAATAGTTTTTTTTCTAGTACAATTGATACTATGTCGTTTAGGATATTGAAATCATGCTTTTTAGCAGTTTTTGGAAATTGTACTAAATTTGGTACAATTATTTTTTTTTATTTTTCACGTTATAAAACACATTTTCATAATGGAAAAACGATTTTTAAAAATTGTACTAAAATTAGTTCGATTGAAAAAAGAGGTTTTAGAAAATTGTACTGATGTTAGAACAATTGATATTTTGTCATTCGGGATATAAAAATCACGCTTTCAAGCAGTTTTTGGGAATTGTACTAAATTTAGTACAAAATTTTTTCATTACAATTTACGTTGTAAAACACATTTCTATGATGGAAAAACAATTTTTAGAAATTGTACTAAAATTAGTACGATTGAAAAAAGAGGTTTCCAGAAATTATACTGGTGTTGGTAAATTTTTTTTTTTCAGTACAATTGATATTTTGTTATTTAAAATATTGAAATCATGCTTTTTAGCAGTACTTGGGAATTGTACTAGGTCTAGTACATTTATATATTTTTAGAACAATTACTTTAAAATTCAATTTACGTTGTTAAACACATTTCTATAATGGGGAAACGATTTTTAGAAATTGTACTAAAATTATTATGATTGAAACAAGAGATTTTCGGAAATTGTACTGGTGTTAGTACAAATTTTTTTTCTAGTACAATTGATATTTTGTCATTCAAGATATTGAAATCACGCTTTTTAGCAGTTTTTGGGAATTGTACTAAATTAATACAATTTTTTTTAGTATAATTAGTTTTTTTTCTAGTAAAATTGATACTATGTCATTTAGAATATTGAAATTATGTTTTTTAGCAGTTTTTGGGAATTGTACTAAGTCTAGTACATTTATATATTTTTAGAACAATTACTTAAAAATTCAATTTACGTTGTAAAACACATTTCTATAATGGAAAAACGATTCCTAGAAATTGTACTAAAATTATTATGATTGAAAATAAGTGGTTTTCGAAAATTGTATTGGTGTTGGTACAAGTTTTATTTTTAGTACAAATAATATTTTGTCAATCGGGATATTAAAATCAAGCTTTTTAACAGTTTTTGAGAATTGTACTAAAGTTAGTACAATTTTTTTTTTCTAGTACAATTATTTTTTAATATAATTTATGTTGTAAAACACATTTCTATAATGAAGAAACATTTTTTTGGAATTGTACTAAATTAAGTACAATCGAGAAAAGAGGTATTCGATAATTGTACTGGTTTAAAAAAAAAAAAAATTCTAGTATAATTGATATTTTTTTATTTGGGATATTAAAATCACGCTTTTTAGTAGATTTTAGGAATTGTACTAAATTTAGTACAATTTTTTTTTTCGAGTACAATTAATTTTTAGTACATTTTACATTGTAAAACACATTTTTATATTAAAAAACCAATTTTTGACAATTGTACTAAATCTAGTACATTTATTACTTACCGCTTTCCTCGATCAGTTGGCCGCAATCTTTGACGGTGGCGACGACGGCGCCGGTCGCTGCGTTGACGCCTTTCGACGCATGCGTCAGTTGCGTCAAATTTTCGCTGTTTCTGTCCGCTTTGACGCGCGACGCTACGACGAGCTGCGCCGTCGACGCGGCGATTTCCTGCGCCGCGACCGCCAGCTGCTCGAGTTTGCCGTCTGACGTCACCACTTTGTCGGCCGACGTGCTAGAAAGGAAAAAAAATAATTGTACTAGGTTAATACATTTATTATTTTCTGGTATAATTTTCAAAAAAATATAATATTACTTTTCCAATAATGATTGAGCGATTTTTTGGAAATTGTACTAAATTTAGTACAATTTTTTTTTTGTCCAAAATTGTTAGTACAATTCATAATTACTTTAAAAAAAATTATTCCTGTCATTAAAAATCACATTTTGACAATTTTCAAAAATTGTACTAGTTTTACTAAATGTATTATTTTCTAGTACAGTTCATTTTACTTTTAAAAGAAAGTCATACATTGATTTATGAAATAATTTTTTGGAAATTGTACTAGAATTAGTATTTTTTTTTTGTCTAAAATTATTGGTACAATTTATAATTTCTTCAAAAAAATCATTCCTGTTATTGAAATGACACTCCAACAATTTTTGAAAATTGTACTAGGTTTAGTACATTTATTAATTTATGGTAAAAATTGTACTAGTTTGAGTTCATTCATTATTTTCTAGTACAATTCATTTTACCTTAAAAAAAGTCATATATTGAGTTATAAAATGATTTTTTGGAAATTGTACTAGATTTAGTACAATTTTTTTTTGTTTAAACTTGTTGGTAAAATTTATAATTTTTTAAAAAAAATTATTCCTGTCATTAAAATCACATTCTGACAATTTTCAAAAATTATACTAGTTTTACTACATGTATTATTTTCTAGTACAATTCATTTTACTTAAAAAAAAAAGTCATATATTGAGTTATAAAATGATTTTTTGGAAATTGTACTAGATTTAGTACGATTTTTTTTTGTCTAAAATTGTTAGTACAATTCAGAATTTCTTCAAAAAAATCATTCCTGTTATTGAAATCACACTCCAACAATTTTTGAAAATTGTACTAGGTTTAGTACATTTATTAATTTATGGTAAAATTTTCAAAAAAAATGTAATACTACTTTTTCAACAATGATTGAGCGATTTTTTGGAAATTGTACTAGATTTAGTACAATTTTTTTTTGTTTAAAATTGTTAGTAAAATATATAATTTCTTAAAAAAAATTATCCCTGTCATTAAAATCACATCTTGACAATTTTCAAAAATTGTACTAGTTTTAGTACATGTATTATTTTCTAGTACAATTCATTTTACTTTAAAAAAAAGTCATATATTGAGTTATAAAATAATATTTTGGAAATTGTACTAGATTTAGAACAATTTTTTTTGTCCAAAATTGTTAGTACAGTTCAGAATTTCTTCAAAAAAATTATTCCTGTTATTAAAATCACACTCCAACTATTTTTAAAAATTGTACTAGGTTTAGTACATTTATTAATTTATGGTAAAATTTTCAAAAAAAATGTAATACTACTTTTTCAACAATGATTGAGCAATTTTTTGGAAATTGTACTAGATTTAGTACAATTCCAGAATACTTACAGTAAAAATTGTGCCGCCACTGCAACGGCTTTGGCGGCGGAAATGAAGCCGTCCGTCCATTGGTGGTTGCGTTTGTAGAATTCTTTGGCGCCAGCCGTTCCCTACAAAAAAAAATCGAAACGTGAAAATTCAAAAAAGTTGAAAAAACGTTTTTTGAGTTTTTTCAACTTTTTCAATTTTCTCTAATTATGAGCTAAAATTGCTCCAAAACTTCCAAATTTGAGGAAATTTTTCGAAAATAATGCCGAATTCGTAATTCTTGACCCTGAAAACATCGAAAACGACATATCGCGTCATTTTTTACGTCCGTGCGGTAAAGTGGTATATTCCGCACGGAAATTAAATATCGATGCGACGTGTCGTTTTCGAGGTTTTTAGAGTCAAGAAACGCGAATTTGAGGTTATTTTTTAATTATGAGCTAAAAGTGCCCCAAAATTTCCAAATTTGAGGAAATTTTTTGAAAATAATGCCGAATTCGTAATCCTTGACCTTGAAAACATCGAAAACGACATATCGCGTCATTTTTTACGTCCGTGCGGTAAAGTGGTATTTACCGCACGGAAATTAAATATCGATGTGACGTGTCGTTTTCGAGGTTTTTGGGGTCGAGGAACGCGAATTTGAGGTTATTTTTTGATTATGAGCTAAAATTGCTCCAAAACTTCCAAATTTGAGGCAATTTTTCGAAAATAATGCCGAATTCGTAATTCTTGACCCTGAAAACATCGAAAACGACATATCGCGTCATTTTTTACGTCCGTGCGGTAAAGTGGTATTTACCGCACGGAAATTAAATATCGATGCGACGTGTCGTTTTCGAGGTTTTTGGGGTCAAGGAACGCGAATTGGAGGTTATTTTTTAATTATGAACTAAAATTGCTCCAAAACTTCCAAATTTGAGGAAATTTTTCGAAAATAATGCCGAATTCGTAATCCTCGACCTTGAAAACATCGAAAACGACATATCGCTTCATTGTTCACGTCCGTGCGATAAATTGGTATTTACCGCACGGAAACTAAATATCGATGCGACGTGTCGTTTTCGAGGTTTTTGGGGTCGAGGAACGCGAATTTGAGGTTATTTTTCGATTATGAACTAAAATGTGCGATTTTTTGCCTGAAAACTTACAAATTTGAGGAAATTTTTTGAAAATAATGCCGAATTCGTAATCCTCGACCTTGAAAACATCGAAAACGACATATCGCGTCATTTTTTGCGTCCGTGCGGTAAATAGCTTTTACCGCACGGAAACTAAATATCGATGCGACGTGTCGTTTTCGAGGTTTTTGGGGTCAAGGTACGCGAATTTGAGGTTATTTTTCGATTATGAGCTAAAATTTGCGATTTTTTGCCTCAAAAACTCAAAAAAGTTGAAAAAATTCAAAAAAATTGAACAAAACTGAAAAAAATCTAAAAAGTTGAAAATAGTCAAAAGTTGAAAAACACAAAAAAAAAATTAAAAGTATTAAAAAAAAAAGAAATATTCAAAAAAATTGAAAAAACTACAAAAAACTAAAAAGTTCAATAAACATAAGAAATATTGAAGAAAAAACTAAAAAAGTTAAAAAAAAACGCGAGTAAGTTGAAAAAACTCAAAAAAAAAACATAAAAAAGTTGAAAAAAACCAAAAAATTTGAAACAAACTCAAAAAAGTTAAAAATTATCATAAGATGAAAAAAACAAAAAAAAAAACTTGAAAGTATTAAAAAAAAAGGAAAATTCAAAAGAGTTGAAAATAAATCATTTTTACTTAAAAAAATTTACAAAAATTTAAAAAAACCCAAAAAAAGTCACTCACTGAAAAAATGAAAAAATCCAAAGATATTGGAAAAAACTGAAAAAATTTCAAAAACTCAAAAAACCTGAAAAAAACCAAGAAAGTTGGAAAAACCCAAAAAAGTTGAAAAACCCCAAAAAAGTTGAAAAAACTTTTAAAAAACTCGAAAAAAGTCACTTACTTGACCTTGTATGTAAACTTGGAAAAATTTGAAAAAATTTAGAAAAGTTGAAAAAACCCAAAAAAGTTCAACAAACCCAAAAATATTTAAAAAACCTGAAAAAACTGAAAAACCCAAAAAAGTAGAAAAAACCCGAAAAAGTTTAGAAAAACCCGAAAAAATTGATTAAAAAAAACACAAAAAGTCACTTACTCGGCCTTGAGCGACAATTTCCGCTTGCAACAGTCGTGACTTTTTTATCAAAATCCTGATCGCCTCCATCAATTTCGTACAAGTGTCCAGAATTTTCTCGTTCACTTCCAATTTAATACCGGAATGGGCCGCTCTCGAATTCGTCAACATATCCTGAAAAAAAATCAAAAATGTACTAAAAAAATTGTAAATTGTACTAAAACTAGTACAATTCTTGAAAGATATGTTTCATATCGATATTGATGTCAAAATTTTCAAAAACCTGATTTGTACTAAAAAAATTACAAATGTACTAATTCTAGTACAATTTTTGAAAAATATGTTTTATGTCAAAATTTTCAAAAACATGAATTGTACCAAAAAATTTATAAATGTACTAAATCTAGTACAATTTTTAAAAATATGTTTTATGTCGATATTGATGTCAAAATTTTCATTTTCCTTTAAAAAAAAAGGAATGCCGTCACTGATTTTTTTTTCTAATTTTTCTTTTTTTTCTGTTCAGTGGCGTCACTTGGTTTTTTAAAAAAAGTGTAATTTTTTCAAGTTGCGCAGAGAAGTAGAACAAAAATATTAATAAAAAAATAAAAATAAAGTCCGCCACTGGTTAGTTCGGCTATTTTCAAAGCTCTTATTTTTTTCACAATATGTATGTAATTGATAAAAATTATTTAAAAAAAAAAGAAACGCCGTCACTGATTTTTTTTTTTTTAATTTTTTTCTTTTTGTTCAGTGGCGTCACCAGCATTTTTAAAAAAAGTGACATTTTTTTATTATTTTTTTCAAATTGCGCAAAGAAATAGAACGAAAATATTAATAAAAAAAATAAAATAAATAAAGGCCGCCACTGGTTAGTTCGGCTATTTTCGGAGTTTATTTTTTTCACAATAATTGTTAAAAATTATTTAAAAAAAAAAGAAACGCCGTCACTGATTTTTTTTTTTTTAATTTTTTTCTTTTTGTTCAGTGGCGTCACCAGCATTTTTAAAAAAAGTGACATTTTTTTATTATTTTTTTCAAATTGCGCAAAGAAATAGAACGAAAATATTAATAAAAAAAATAAAATAAATAAAGGCCGCCACTGGTTAGTTCGGCTATTTTCGGAGTTTATTTTTTTCACAATAATTGTTAAAAATTATTTAAAAAAAAAAGAAACGCCGTCACTGATTTTTTTTTTTTCTAATTTTTTCTTTTTGTTCAGTGGCGTCACCTGGTTTTTTTAAAAAAAATGTAATTTTTTTATTTTTTTTTTCAAATTGCGCAGGGAATAGAACAGAAATATTAATAAAAAAAAAATAAAAAAATAAAGGCCGCCACTGGTTAGTTCGGCTATTTTCGGAGTTTATTTTTTTCACAATAATTGTTAAAAATTATTTAAAAAAAAAAGAAACGCCGTCACTGTTTTTTTTTTTTTTAAATTATTTTTGTTTAATCAGTGACGTCACGTGTTTTTTTGAAAAAAGTGTAATTTTTTAATTTTTTTTTTTCAAGTTGCGCAGAGAAGTAGAACATAAATATTAATTTAATAAAAAAAATAAAGGCCGCCACTGGTTAGTTCGGCTATTTTTAAATTATTTTTGTTTAATCAGTGACGTCACGTGTTTTTTTGAAAAAAGTGTAATTTTTAAATTTTTTTTTTTCAAGTTGCGCAGAGAAGTAGAACATAAATATTAATTTAATAAAAAAAATAAAGGCCGCCACTGGTTAGTTCGGCTATTTTCGGAGTTTATTTTTTTCACAATAATTGTTAAAAATTATTTTAAAAAAAAAACGCTGTCACTGATTTTTTTTTTTTTAATCACATATTTTTTTTTTGTTCAGTGGCGTCACCAGGTTTTTTGAAAAAAGTGTATTTTTTTTTTTTAAATTATGTGAAGAAGTAGAAAAAAATATTAATGAAAAAAAATAAAATAGAGGCCGCCACTGGTTAGTTCGGCTATTTTCGAAGCTTATTTTTTTCACAATAATTGATGGAAATTATTTTAAAAAAAAAGAAACGCCGTCACTGATTTTCATTTTTTTTTTTTAATTATTTTTGTTTCTTTTCAGTAGCGTCACCTGATTTGAAAAAAGAAACGCCGTCACTGATTTTTTTTTTTTTATTTTTTTTTTCTGTTCAGTGGCGTCACCTGGTTTTTTAAAAAAAAATGTAATTTTTTTATTATTTTTTCAAATTGCGTAGGGAATAGATCAGAAATATTAATAAAAAAAAATAAAAAAATAAAGGCCGCCACTGGTTAGTTCGGCTATTTTGGGCGCTTATTTTTTTCACAAAAATTGATAAAAATTATTAAAAAAAAAAAACGCTGTCACTGATTTTTTTTTTTAATCACATATTTTTTTTCTTTGTTCAGTGGCGTCACCAGGTTTTTTGAAAAGTGTATTTTTTTTTTTTAAATTATGTGAAGAAGTAGAAAAAAATATTAATGAAAAAAAATAAAATAGAGGCCGCCACTGGTTAGTTCGGCTATTTTCGAAGCTTATTTTTTTCACAATAATTGATGGAAATTATTTTAAAAAAAAAGAAACGCCGTCACTGATTTTCATTTTTTTTTTTTAATTATTTTTGTTTCTTTTCAGTAGCGTCACCTGATTTGAAAAAAGAAACGCCGTCACTGATTTTTTTTTTTTTAATTTTTTTTTCTGTTCAGTGGCGTCACCTGGTTTTTTAAAAAAAAATGTAATTTTTTTATTATTTTTTCAAATTGCGTAGGGAATAGAACAGAAATATTAATAAAAAAAAAATAAAAAAATAAAGGCCGCCACTGGTTAGTTCGGCTATTTTGGGCGCTTATTTTTCTCACAAAAATTGATAAAAATTATTAAAAAAAAAAAAAACGCTGTCACTGATTTTTTTTTTTAATCACATATTTTTTTTCTTTGTTCAGTGGCGTCACCAGGTTTTTTGAAAAGTGTATTTTTTTTTCAAAAATTATGTGAAGAAGTAGAAAAAAATATTAATGAAAAAAAAATAAAATAAAGGCCGCCACTGGTTAGTCCGGCTATTTTCGAAGCTTATTTTTTTGATGGAAATTATTTAAAAAAAAAAGAAACGCCGTCACTGATTTTTTTTTATAATTTTTTTTCTGTTCAGTGACGTCACTTGGTTTTTTGAAAAAAGTGTCATTTTTTTATTTTTACTTTTTTCAAGTTGCGCAGAGAAGTAGAACAGAAATGTTAATAAAAAAAAAAAATAATAAAGGCCGCCACTGGTTAATTCGGCTATTTTCGGCGCTTATTTCTTTCAAAATAATTGATGAAAATTATTTATAAAAAAAACGCCGTCACTGATTTTTTTTTTTAATTTTTTTTTTTTGTTCAGTAGCGGCACCTGGTTTTTTGAAAAAAGTGTAATTTTTTAATTTTTTTTTTCAAGTTGCGCAAAGAAGTAGAACAAAAATATTAAGAAAATAAATAAAAAATAAAGGCCGCCACTGGTTAGTTCGACTATTTTTGGCGCTTATTTTTTTCCCAATAATTGATAAAAATTATTTAAAAAAAAGAAACGCCGTCACAGATATATTTTTTTTTTCTGTTCAGTGGCGTCACCTGATTTTTTGAAAAAAGTGTAATTTTTTAATTTAAATAAAGGCTGCCACTGGTTAGTTCGGCTATTTTCGGATTTTTTTTTTTTCACCATAATTGATAAAAATGATTTAAAAAAAAAAAGAAACGCCGTCACTGATTTGTTTTTTTTTCTGTTCAGTGGCTTCACTTGGTTTTCTAAAAAAAGTGTCATTTTTTATTTATTTTTTTTTCAAATTGCGCAGAGAAGTAGAACAAAAATATTATTTAAAAAAAAATAATAAAGGCCGCCACTGGTTAAATCAGCTATTTTCGGCGCTTATTTTTTTCATAATAATTGATAGAAATTATTAAAAAAAAAAAACGCCGTCACTGATTTTTTTTTTTTTTTTTTTTTTTATTCAGTGGCGTCTCCTGGTTTTTTGAAAAAAGTGTTATTTTTTATTTTTTTTTTCAAGTTGCGCAGAGAAGTAGAACATAATATATTAATAAAAAAAAAAAGGCCACCACTGGTTAGTTCGTCTATTTTCGGAGCTTATTTTTTTTCACAATAATTGGTGGTAATTAAAAAAAAGAGAAACGCCGTCACTAATTTTTTTCTTCAATTTGTATTTTTTTTATTGCTAAACCTGCCAGTGGCGGCGTTTTTTTTTTTTTTTTGAAAAAAAATATTATTTCAAAAAAAAAACGCAGGACGCCACTGGTCAATTTGGCTATTTTCGGTACGTACTTTTTCATAATAATTGATAAAAATTATTCAAGAAAAAAAACGCCGTCACTGATTTTTTTTTTTCAATTTGTATTTTTTTTTTTAAGCCAAATCTGCCAGTGGCGGCGAATTTTTTTTTTTTTCTTGAAGTTGCTTACAAATGTACTAATTCTAGTACAATTTCTGGAAATCATTTTTTATGTCGATATTAATATGTCAAAATTTTCAAAAACAGGAATTGTACTAAAAAATTCATAAATGTACTAAATCTAGTACAATTTTTAAAAATATGTTTTATATCGATATTGATGTCAAAATTTTCAAAAACATGAATTTACTAAATTTCAAGATTCAAGACAATTGGAATTTGTACTAGAAATTAACACAATTGTACGAAATTTATTAGCACAAAAAAAATTAATTGTACTAAATTTAGTACAATTCGTAAAAAATGTACTAGAGTACTTTTTTTATTACAATTTTGATTTTTTAAAAGAAATTGTACTAAAAAATAAATGTACTAAAACTAGTTTAATCCTTAAAAATTGTACCACAGTATTTTTTTTTGTTACGAAAATAATTTTCCAGAAAAAATTGTACTGAAACGTAAATATACTAAAACTGGGTCAATTCCTGAAAAATGTACTTAAGTGTTTTTTTCACGGCAGGAATAATTTTTTCAAAGAAATTGTACTAAAAATTAATTGTACTAAATTTAGTACAATACTTGAAAATTGTACTGGGGTGGTTTTTTTTTATTACGAAAATGATTTTTTTTGAAGAAATTGCACTTAAAACTAATTGTACCAAGTTTAGTACAATTTGTGTGTAGAGTCCTGAAAATTATACCCAAATGTTTTTCTCAGTACAGAAATATTTTTTTAAAGAAATTGTACTGAAACTTAATTATACTAAATTTAATACAATTCTTGAAAATGGTACTAAAGTGGTTTTTTTTTATTACGAAAATGATATTTTTAAAGAAATTGCACTTAAAATTGATTGTACTAAATTTAGTACAATTTGTAAAAATTGTACTAGGTCCTGAAAATTATACCTAAGTGTTTTGCTCACCACTGGAATATTTTTTTTAAAGAAATTGTACTGAAAATTAATTGTACTAAATCTTTATTTACAATGATTGAAAATTGTACTGGAATGGTTTTTTTTATTACGAAAATGATTTTTTTTTGGAGAAATTGCACTTAAAATCAATTGTACCAAGTTTAGTACAATTTGTAAAAATTGTACTAGAGTCCTGAAAATTATACTTCGGTGTTTTTTTCACTAATGGAATATTTTTTTCAAAGAAATTGTACTGAAAGTAATTGTACTAAATTTTGTACAATTCTTAAAAATTGTAATGGAGTGATTTTTTTATTACGAAAATGATTTTTTCAAAGAAATTGCACTTGAAATTAATTGTACTAAGTTTAGTACAATTTGTAAACATTTTTCTAAATTGTACTAGAGTCCTGAAAATTAAATTTTTTTGTTTTTTTTTCACTAAAGGAATATTTTTTAAAAAGAAATTGTACTGGAAACTAATTGTACTAAATTGAGTACAGTTTTTGAAAATTGTACTGAAACGGTTTTCTTTACTACGATGATTTTTTAAAAGAAATTGCACTTAAAAATTAATTGTACGATGTTTAGTACAATTTGTAAAAATTGTACCAGAGTCCTGAAAATTATACTTAGGTATTTTTCTCATCACAGGGATATTTTTTTTAAAGAAATTGTACTGGAAATTAATTGTACTAAATTTAGTACAATTTTGGAAAATTGTACTGGAGTGATTTTTTTTATTACGAAAATGATTTTTTCAAAGAAATTACACTTAAAATTAATTGTACTAAGTTTAGTACAATTTGTAAAAATTGTACTAGAGTCCTGAAAATTATACTTAAGTGTTTTTTCACTACATGAATATTTTTTTTTAAAAGAAATTGTACTGGAAATTAGTTGTACTAAATTTAGTACAATACTTGAAAATTGTACTAGAGTGGTTTTTTATATTACGAAAATGATTTTTTTTAAAGAAATTGCACTTAAAATTAATTGTACCAAGTTTAGTACAATTTGTAAAAATTGTACCAGAGCCCTGAAAATTATACTTAAATGTTTTTTTCACTACAGGAATATTTTTTTAAAAGAAATTGTACTAAATTTAGTACAATTCTTGAAAATTATACTGGACTGATTTTTTTTATTACGAAAATTATTTTTTAAAAGAAATTGCACTTAAAATTTATTGTACGATGTTTCGTACAATTTGTAAAAATTGTACTAGAGTCCTGAAAATTATACTTATGTATTTTTCTCACTACAGGGATATTTTTTTTAAAGAAATTGTAATGAAAATTAATTGTACTAAATTTACGAAATTGATTTTTTTAAACAAATTGCACCTAGAATTAATTGTACTAAGTTTAGTACAATTTGTAAAAATTATACTAGAGTCCTGAAAATTATACTTGAGTGTTTTTCTCGCTAAAGGAATTTTTTTTAAAAAGAAATTGTAATGAAAATTAATTGTACTAAATTTAGTACAATTCTTGAAGATTGTACTGGACTGGTTTTTTTATTTCGAAAATAATTTTTTTTTAAAGAAATTGCACTTGAAATTAATTGTACCAAGTTTAGTACAATTTCTAAAAATTGTACCCTATTTTGTACTAAAAACGAAATGTACTAAATCTAGTACAATATCTAAAAATTGTAGTAGAGTGTTTTTCTTATTACGAGAATGAATTTTCAAAAGTAATTGTACTAAAAAGTGGATGTACTGAAAATAGTAGAATTCCTAAAAATTGTACTAAAGTGAATTTTCTACTACGGGAATGATTTTTTTGATGAAATTGTACTTAAACTGAAGTGTACCAAAACTAGTACAATTTCTAAAAATTGTACTAAAGTGTTTTTTCCACTACGGAAATGATTGTTTTGATGAAATTATACTAAAAATGAAATGTACTAAAACTAGTACAATTAATAAAAATTGAACTTAAGTGTTTTTTTTTTCATTACAAAACTGATTTTTTACAAAAAATTGTACTAAAAATGAAATATAATATATTTGCTTTTTTTTGATTACGAGAATGAATTTTCAAAGGAAATTGTACTAGAAATGAAATAAATGTACTGAAACTAGTAGAATTCCTAAAAATTGTAGTAAAGTGTTTTTTCCACTACGGGAATGATTTTTTTCATGAAATTGTACTAAAAATGAAATATACCGATACTGGTACAATTTCTAAGAATTGTACTTAAGTGTTTTTTCCACTTCAGAAATGATTTATTTGATGAAATTGTACTAAAAATGAAATGTACCAAAACTAGTACAATTTTTAAAAATTGTAACAAAATGTTTTTCTCATTACGAAACTGATTTCTTACAAAAAATTGTACTAAAAACGAGATGTACTAGATCTAGTACAATTTTTAAAAACTGTACCAAAGTGTCTTTTCCACTACAGGAATGATTTTTTTGATGAAATTGTACTAAAAATGAAATGCACCAAAACCAGTACAATTATTAAAAATTGTACTAAAAATGAAATGTACTAGATCTAGTACAATTTCCAAAAATTGTATTGAAGTGTTTTTTTTTTTCATTAAGAAACTGATTTTTTCCCAAAAATTGTATTAAAAACGAAATGTACCAAAACTAGAACAATTTCTAAAAATTGTACCAGGGTGTTTTTTCCAATACGAAACTGATTTTTTACAAAAAATTGTACTAAAAATGAAATGTACCAAAACTAGTACAATTCTTACCTGAATCCGTTTGGCGGCCTCCTCGATCGCGGCGTCCATCCGCGCCATTTCGTCGTCGAACATTTCGTGCAAATTTTCCGGCTTTTCTGCCGAATTGACGTCATCCGTCAATGACGTCACTTCTGTCAATTTGTCTAGCGCTTCTTTGACATTCGACTCGTCGACGCGCCTGCGCGTCTTTATATCGGCGAGCACGCGCAACACAACAAGGCCAAGCGATTTGCACGTTTCGGCGATTTCTGAAATTGTGACACTCAGGTGAACATTGACATGTGACAAGTAAATAAAAAATGATAAATGTGACAGCTGGATGTGACAACTAACATGTGACAAGTGAAAACTAAAATGTGAAAAATGACAAAAAACATGTGACAAGTGAATGAAAAATGTCACAAGTGACAATTGACAAGTATGACTTACTTTCGCCGTATGCGATGTCGGTGCTGATGTTGGAGGTGGCACGACCCTGTAGAATGAATACGGAGTGCGTGTGAGCGATCCGATTGGTCAGAGTGATCGTCAGGGCGTGGTCGGTTTCGGCCAATCGGGTCGTTTCTTGGAGGACTTCTCGGCAACCTAAAAAAAATTTTAATTTTTTTTCGGCAAAATTCGGGTGTAGCTCGGAAACTATCGGAGCTACGTCGAAACTATCTATATAGTGATTTGTAGAGGATTCGATTGGCTTTATTTTGAGACTAATTACGTCAAAATCGGATCGAAATTAACGGAGTTATGGAGCAAAATGTGTATCGATGTTGGTTTTTTTCTTGGAAATTTATACGAGGAAACATGAGTCAAATTACGACCAAAAATCGATATCGACCAGAAATCGATATTGACCAAAAAATCGATATCGATAAAAAATCAATATCGACAAAAAAAATCGATATTGACAAAAAAATTGATATTGACAAAAAAAATCGATTTGGGCAAAAAAAAATCGATATCGACAAAAAATCGATATCGACAAAAAAAATCGATATCGAAAAAAAAATTATCGAGAAAAAAATCGATATCGATAAAAAAATCGATATCGACAAAAAAAATCGATATTGACAAAAAAATGGATATTGACAAAAAAATGGATATTGACAAAAAAATCGATATTGACAAAAAAAATCGATATCGACGAAAAAATCGATACGACAAAAAAATCGATATCGAAAAAAAATTATTGACAAAAAAATCGATATTGACAAAAAATCGATATCGATAAAAAAAAATCGATATCGACTAAATAAATCGATACCGACTAAAAAAAATTACCTTTCATCAAACTCCTCAAATAATCGGGCCCGCACGTCAATGCGTTGACAGCCGGATCGTCCAGTTCATGGACGGCCCGCCTCAAAATGTCCTCGCTACTTTCTACCGCTCGCCGCACCAGCGCCGCCATCTCGCGGCCCACATCCGTCACTTCGTTTTCGAGCTCCGACACTCGCCGAACCAAATCCGAACATTCCCGAATCGCTTCTTCTCTCTCTTCTCGAGCTCGTTTCGCTTCGTTTGCGCACGCGTCTCTCTCTTTTTCCGCGTCTTCGATGCTTTTTTTCAAAATCTAGAAAATTGACATTTTTGTCAGATAATGCGTGATAACTGTCAAAACAGCTTCAACATTTGACATTGACGTAACATTTTAAACTCCATCAACGATCTATAATCAAAATATGAAATTTTTGACAATTGATGACATTTGTCTAACTGTCAAAATATGAAATTTTTGACAAATAACGACATTTGTCTAACTGTCAAAATAACTTTACACTTGACATTGACGTGACGTTTTAAGCTTCTTTAACAAATTTAAAGTCAAAAAATGACATTTTTGACAAATACCTAATGACATTTGCCTGTCAAAATAACTTCAACATTTTGACACTGACTTTTTGAACTTCAAAACACTAGCTGTCAAACACAAAAATATTGACATTTTTTTGAAAAAAAAAAAGACATTTATTGACATATTTTTTTACCTCAGTTTCCATATTGAATAGTTCCTTGTCCTTTTGCAACGTTGCCAGCTCTTGCGATTGGAGTTTTTCGCGCTGTTGCCATTGTTCGCGGGCCGATTCGATTTCCTCGAGTTTTTCGACGCTTTTCAACGTTGACGCTAGTTTTTTTTCGATTTCCGCTTTCTGAAAACAAGTTTTACATTTTTTCAAAAATTGTACTAAATTTTTAGTACAATTAATTTTTAGTACAATTATTGCTTTTCTAGGTAAAATGTATTAGATTAAAGTACATTTTAACGTCAAAAATCACATTTGGAAATTGTATGTACTAGTTTTAGTACATTTCATATTTAGTACAATTCTTGCATTTTTAGATAAAATGTACTAGATTTTTTACGTCAAAAATCACATTTCAAAAATTTTTGAAAATTGTACTAGTTTTAGTACATTTCATGTTTAGTACAATTTTTGCATTTTTAGGTAAAATGTACTAGATTTCAACACATTTTAACGTAGAAAATCACATTTGGAAATTTTTTGAAAGTTGTACTAGTTTTAGTACATTTCATATTTAGTAGAATTATTGCATTTTTAGTTCAAATATACTAGATTTTAGCACATTTTGACGTCAAAAATCACATTTCAAAAATTTTTGGAAATTGTACTAGTTTTAGTACATTTCATATTCAGTAAATTATTGCATTTTTAGGTGAAATGTACTAGATTTTAGCACATTTTTACGTCAAAAATCACATTTCGAAAATTTTTGAAAATTGTACTAGTTTTAGAACATTTCATATTTAGTAGAATTATTGCATTTTTAGGTCAAATGTACCAGATTTTAGCACATTTTTATGTCAAAAATCACATTTCGGAAATTTTTGAAAATTGTACTAGTTTTAGTTTTAGTATATTTCATATTTAGTACAATTTTTGAATTTTTAGGTAAAATGTATTAGATTTTAGGACATTTTCACATCAAAAATCATATTTCGAAAATTTTTGAAAATTGTACTAGTTTTAGTACATTAAATATTTAGTACAATTTTTGCATTTTCAGGTAAAATGTACTGGATTTTAGAACATTTTTACGTCAAAAATCACTTTTCAATTTTTTTTGAAAATTGTACTAGTTTTAGTACATTTCATAATTAGTACAATTTTTGAATTTAAAGGTAAAATGTACTAGATTATAGCACATTTTTACGTCAAAAATCACATTTCGAAAATTTTTGAAAATTGTACTAGTTTTAGTATATTTCATTTTTGGTACAATTCTTGCATTTTTAAGTAAAATGTACTAGATTTTAGCACATTTTCACGTCAAAAATCACATTTCAAAAATTTTTGAAAATTGTTCTAGTTTTAGTTTTAGTACATTTCATATTTAGTACAATTTTTGAATTTTTAGGTGAAATGTAGCCCATTTTTACGTCAAAAATCATATTTCAAAAAATTTTGGCAAATTGTACTAGTATTAGTACATTAAAATTTAGCACAATTCTTGCATTTTCAGGTAAAATGTACTGGATTTTAGTACATTTTTACGTCAAAAATTACTTTTCAAATTTTTTTTAAAATTGTACTAATTTTAGTACATTTCATAATTAGTACAATTATTGCATTTTAAGGTAAAATGTACTAGATTTTAGCACATTGTTACGTCAAAAATCACATTTCGAAATTTTTTGAAAATTGTACTACATTTTATATTTAGTACAATTTGTATTAATTTCCAAAAAAAAATGTAAATTACGTTATAAAACCCACTCATATAATGATAAAACTTGCTTTTGAAAATTGTACTAAATTTAGTACATTTGTTATTCAGTACATTTTTTAATAACTCGTACATTATGTCATAAAACACACTCATACAATGTTAAATTTTTTTTTAAAAAATTGTACTAGATTTAGTACATTTAGTATTTAGTACAATTTGTATTACCTTTCGAATTTCAGCCACGTGTTCGTCGCGTAATTTGACGTAGATGGCCTTGAGCTTGTCAAATTTCTCGTGAAATTGCTTTTCTGAAAAAAGGGGGAAAAATACAATTTTATGAATTTTGTAGATTTATCAATTTTTGTGATTTTTTTCTTTTAATTTTGTGAATTTCGTAAATTTTGTGAATTTTATGAACTTATTTCACTTTTGTGAATTTTTGTGATTTATGTTTCAAGTTTTTTGAATTTTTTTCTTTTTTGAACATTTTGTAATTTTTTTTTTTCAATTTTGTGAATTTTTGTGAATTTTAAAAATTTATCAATTTTGTGAATTTTTTTAAGTTTATTGAATTTTTTTCACTTTAGAAAATTTGGTGTTTTTTCCAATTTTGTGAATTTTTGTAAATTTTGTAAATATTTTTTTTTTTTTCAATTTTGTAAATTTTTGTGAATTTTTTAAATTTATCAATTTTGTGAATTTTTTTAAATTTATTGAATTTTTTTCAATTTAGAAAATTTGGTGTTTTCTCCAATTTTGTGAATTTTTGTAAATTTTGTGAATTTTGTAAATATTTTTTTTTTCAATTTTGTAAATTTTTGTGAATTTTTTAAATTTATCAATTTTGTGAATTTTTTTAAATTTATCAATTTTTTGAATTTTTTTAAATTTATTGAATTTTTTTTACTTTAGAAAATTTGGTGTTTTCTCCAATTTTGTGAATTTTTGTAAATTTTGTGAATTTTGTAAATATTTTTTTTTTCAATTTTGTAAATTTTTGTGAATTTTTTAAATTTATCAATTTTCTGAATTTTTTTAAATTTATTGAATTTTTTTCACTTTAGAAAATTTGGTGTTTTCTCCAATTTTGTGAATTTTTGTAAATTTTGTGAATTTTGTAAATATTTTTTTTTTCAATTTTGTAAATTTTTGTGAATTTTGTAAATTTATCAATTTTGTGAATTTTGTAAATATTTTTTTTTTCAATTTTGTAAATTTTTGTGAATTTTTTTAAGTTTATTGAATTTTTTTCACTTCAGAAAATTTAATGTTTTTTCCAATTTTGTGAATTTTTGTAAATTTTTGTGAATTTTGTCAATTTATCAATTTTGTGAACTTTGTGATATTTCTCAAGGTCTTTGAATTTTATGAATTTTTTTCACTTTTGAAATTTTTTATTTTGTGAATTTTTGTAAATTTTGTGAACTTTTTTTACTTTTGTGATTTTTTTTTTCCATTTTGTGAATTTTTGTGAATTTTAATAATTTATCAACTTTATAAATTTTATGAACTAAATTATTCGTGTCATTTTAATAGAAAAAATTTGACATTTTTTTGACAGATGTCATATTCAAATTTGACAGTTCGATGTCAAAAAATTGACTAGTTTCAAATGTTATTATTTCGGCAGTTACACACAGTACATTTTAATGTCTATAAAGTTTCAAAATTGGTGTCATCTCTTAAATTAAAAAAAAATTTGACAACTGTCATAATTGAATTTGATAGAAAAATGATCGACGATCCTGTTAAAAAAATCGACAATTGTCAAATGTCAAATTATTTTGACAATTTAATGTCAAATTCGGGTTATTTTGATTGAAAAACAATTGACATTTGACAGTTCGATGTTGAACGAACTTGTCAGAAAAATTGACACCTGTCAAATGTCATCTATGTGTATTATTTGGAAAGATTTTTTTTTTTTTTAAATTGTCATAGTTGATTATGACTATTTTTTTCGGAAAGGTTGACACCTGTCAAATGTCATTATTTTTGACAATACATTGTTTTTGCATTGAGGTCATCGAAATGTAATTTCTTAGTCAAAATGTAATTTCTGAGTCAAAATGTATAAATTTTTAGTCAAAATGTAATTTCTGAGTTAAAAAGTAATTTCTGAGTCAAAATGTAATTTCTAAGTCAAAATGTAATTTCTGAGCCAAAATGTAATTTCTGAGTCAAAATGTAGTTTCTGAATCAAAATGTAATTTCTGCGTCAAAATTAAGACTCCGAGTCAAAATGTGATCTCTGAGTCAAAAAGTAATTTCCTAGTCAAAATGTAATTTCTGAGTCAAAACGTAATTTCTGAGTCGAAATGTAATTTCTGCGTCAAAATAAAGTTTCCGAGTCATAATGTAGTTTCTGAATCAAGATGTAATTTCTTGAGTTGAAATGTAATTTTTGAGTCAAAATGTAATTTCTGAGTTAAAATGTAATTTTTGAGTCAAAATATAATTTCTGTCAAAATATATGTAATTTTTAAGTCAAAATGTAATTTCTGAGTCAAAATGTAATTTTTGCGTCAAAATGTAATTTCTGAGTCAGAAAGTGATTTCTGAGTCAATAAGTTAAGTAACATTTGATTCAAAATTTTATTTTTAAGTTAACAAGTTATTTCTGAGTCAAAATATAATTTCTGAGTCGAAATATAATTTCTGTAAATCTGTAAATCTACTTACGTTCGGAATCCTGCGTCTGCGCAGCAGTTAAATTGTGCGTCATCAGCTCGTCTCTCACTTGTTTTTCGTGCTCGAGCTCCTTTTGCCGCGTTGCCAGATCGTGCTCCAGGGCGCAGATCTGACTCTGCATGTTGCGCATGTCCGTCTGATTTTTCGCCATCAACGCCGCGATTTTTTCCCTCAGCTTTTCGCACTGCGATCTGTAACAAAATGTCACTTGTCATTTAAGTTATTTGTTATCTGTCATTTGGTTCTTTGAGTAATTTTGTTATCTTTCAGAATGTTATCTGTCATTTATCATTCAAGTGTTATTTGGTACTTGAAGTAGTAATTAATCATCTGTCAAAATGTCATCTGTCATGTAAGTGTCATTTACTGTCATTTCTTACCTGAGATACTCGCGTTCTCGTACCATTTCGTGATGGGCCGACAGACTGAGTTGAATGGTGTGATCGACTTGATTGTTGACAGTTTCGACGATTTCGGTATCGATTAAATTTTCCTCGTGGACGGCACTGGCGACCGGTTCTTCTTCCGGTTCTTGCGGTACGACCACTTCCTGGGTGACGTACGTCCGGAAGTCGCCCATTATTAGAAAGTTGGGCGGATTCTGGAAAAAAAATCGATATCGATAAAAAAAAATCGATATCGACAAAAAAAATCGATATCGACAAAAAATCGATATTGACTAAAAAATCGATATCGACAAAAAAGCATCAACGATATCGATGAATAATCGATATTGGCGAAAAAAATAAATATGAATTTGAAGATTGTAGTTTTGTGAATTCAAAAATTGTAATTTTGTGAATTTCAAAAAAAAAATCAAAATTTTATTGATTTTGTAAATTTTGTAAATCTTGTAAATTTTATAAATTTTGTGAATTACGCAAGTTTTGTGAATTTTTCCTAATTTTATGAATTTTTTTCCAATTTTGTGAATTAATTGAACATTTTTAAAAAAATTTTAATTTTATAAATTCTGTGAGTTTTTCTTGATTTAATAAATTTTGTGAATTTTTCCTAATTTTGTGAATTTTTCTAATTTTGAAATTTTTGTAAATATTCTCCAATTTTTTGAATTTTGTGAATTTCGTAAATCTTGTGTATTTTGTGATTTTTGTGAATTTTGAGATTTTTTTTTGTGAATTTTATGATTTTTTCTAATTCTGTGAATTTTTTCTAATTCTGTGAATTTTGTCTAATTTTGTAATTTTTTCTCAATTTTGTGATTTTTGTGAATTTGTAAATTATGAAAATATGTTTTAGGATTTGTATTCTTGTGAATTTCAAGAAAATTTTTAAATTGTAATTTTGTGAATTTTAAGATTGTAATCTTGTGAATATAAAAGAAAATTCAAAATTGTAGTTTTGTGAATTTCAAAATTGTAATTTTGTGAATTTTAAGATTGTAATTTTTTGAATTCCAAATTGCAATTTTGTGAATTTCAGGATTGTAACTTTATGAATTCAAAAATTGTAATTTTGTGAATTTCAAAAAAAAAAAATCAAAATTTTATTGATTTTGTAAATCTTGTAAATTTTATAAATTTTGTGAATTACGCAAGTTTTGTGAATTTTTCCTAATTTTATGAATTTTTTTCCAATTTTGTGAATTAATTGAACATTTTTAAAAAAAATTTAATTTTATAAATTCTGTGAGTTTTTCTTGATTTAATAAATTTTGTGAATTTTTCCTAATTTTGTGAATTTTTCTAATTTTGAAATTTTTGTAAATATTCTCCAATTTTTTGAATTTTGTGAATTTCGTAAATCTTGTGTATTTTGTGATTTTTGTGAATTTTGAGATTTTTTTTTGTGAATTTTATGATTTTTTCTAATTCTGTGAATTTTTTCTAATTCTGTGAATTTTGTCTATTTTTGTAATTTTTTCTCAATTTTGTGATTTTTGTGAATTTGTAAATTATGAAAATATGTTTTAGGATTTGTATTCTTGTGAATTTCAAGAAAATTTTTAAATTGTAATTTTGTGAATTTTAAGATTGTAATCTTGTGAATATAAAAGAAAATTCAAAATTGTAGTTTTGTGAATTTCAAAATTGTAATTTTGTGAATTTTAAGATTGTAATTTTTTGAATTCCAAATTGCAATTTTGTGAATTTCAGGATTGTAACTTTATGAATTCAAAAATTGTAATTTTGTGAATTTCAAAAAAAAAAATCAAAATTTTATTGATTTTGTAAATTTTGTAAATCTTGTAAATTTTATAAATTTTGTGAATTACGCAAGTTTTGTGAATTTTTCCTAATTTTATGAATTTTTTTCCAATTTTGTGAATTAATTGAACATTTTTTAAATTTTTTTAATTTTATGAATTCTGTGAGTTTTTCTTGATTTAATAAATTTTGTGAATTTTTCTAATTTTGCAATTTTTGTAAATATTCTCCAATTTTTTGAATTTTGTGAATTTCGTAAATCTTGTGTATTTTGTGATTTTTGTGAATTTTGAGATTTTTTTTTGTGAATTTTATGATTTTTTCTAATTCTGTGAATTTTTTCTAATTCTGTGAATTTTGTCTATTTTTGTAATTTTTTCTCAATTTTGTGATTTTTGTGAATTTGTAAATTATGAAAATATGTTTTAGGATTTGTATTCTTGTGAATTTCAAGAAAATTTTTAAATTGTAATTTTGTGAATTTTAAGATTGTAATCTTGTGAATATAAAAGAAAATTCAAAATTGTAGTTTTGTGAATTTCAAAATTGTAATTTTGTGAATTTTGAGATTGTAATTTTTTGAATTCCAAATTGCAATTTTGTGAATTTCAGGATTGTAACTTTATGAATTCAAAAATTGTAATTTTGTGAATTTCAAAAAAAAAAAATCAAAATTTTATTGATTTTGTAAATTTTGTAAATCTTGTAAATTTTATAAATTTTGTGAATTACGCAAGTTTTGTGAATTTTTCCTAATTTTATGAATTTTTTTCCAATTTTGTGAATTAATTGAACATTTTTTAAATTTTTTTAATTTTATGAATTCTGTGAGTTTTTCTTGATTTAATAAATTTTGTGAATTTTTCTAATTTTGCAATTTTTGTAAATATTCTCCAATTTTTTGAATTTTGTGAATTTCGTAAATCTTGTGTATTTTGTGATTTTTGTGAATTTTGAGATTTTTTTTTGTGAATTTTATGATTTTTTCTAATTCTGTGAATTTTTTCTAATTCTGTGAATTTTGTCTAATTTTGTAATTTTTTCTCAATTTTGTGATTTTTGTGAATTTGTAAATTATGAAAATATGTTTTAGGATTGTATTCTTGTGAATTTCACGAAAATTTTTAAATTGTAATTTTGTGAATTTTAAGATTGTAATCTTGTGAATATAAAAGAAAATTCAAAATTGTAGTTTTGTGAATTTCAAAATTGTAATTTTGTGAATTTTAAGATTGTAATTTTTTGAATTCCAAATTGCAATTTTGTGAATTTCAGGATTGTAACTTTATGAATTCAAAAATTGTAATTTTGTGAATTTCAAAAAAAAAAATCAAAATTTTATTGATTTTGTAAATTTTGTAAATCTTGTAAATTTTATAAATTTTGTGAATTACGCAAGTTTTGTGAATTTTTCCTAATTTTATGAATTTTTTTCCAATTTTGTGAATTAATTGAACATTTTTAAAAAAAATTTAATCTTATAAATTCTGTGAGTTTTTCTTGATTTAATAAATTTTGTGAATTTTTCCTAATTTTGTGAATTTTTCTAATTTTGAAATTTTTGGAAATATTCTCCAATTTTTTGAATTTTGTGAATTTCGTAAATCTTGTGTATTTTGTGATTTTTGTGAATTTTGAGATTTTTTTTTGTGAATTTTATGATTTTTTCTAATTCTGTGAATTTTTTCTAATTCTGTGAATTTTGTCTAATTTTGTAATTTTTTCTCAATTTTGTGATTTTTATGAATTTGTAAATTATGAAAATATGTTTTAGGATTGTATTCTTGTGAATTTCACGAAAATTTTTAAATTGTAATTTTGTGAATTTTAAGATTGTAATCTTGTGAATATAAAAGAAAATTCAAAATTGTAGTTTTGTGAATTTCAAAATTGTAATTTTGTGAATTTTGAGATTGTATTCTTATAAATTTTAAAATTGTAATTTTAATAACTTTAAGACTGTAATTTTATATATTTTAAGATTGTCTTCTTGTAAATTCCAAGAAAATTGCAAAATTTTAATCTTGTGATTTTAAGATTGTAATCCGATAAATTTAAAAATTGTAATTTTATAAATTTCAAGATTGTAATTTTGTAAATTTCAAATCAAAATTGTATTTTTGTGAATTTGAAAAAAAATCAAAATTGTAATTCTGTGAATTTTGAGATTGTATTCTTGTGAATTCCATAAAAATTTTAAAATTGTAAATTTGTGAATTTTGTGATTTTTAAATTGTAATTTTATGATTTGCAAAATTGTAATTTTTTTATATTTTAAGATTGTATTCTTGTGAATTTCAAGAGAATTTCAAATTTGTAATTTTGTGAATTTTAAGATTGAATTCTTATTTTTCTGAATTTCAAACAAATTTCAACATTGTAATTTTGTGAAATTTAAAATTGTAGTTCTTTAGATTATAATTTTGTGAACTCCAAAAAATAAATTAAAAATTTTAATCTTGTGAATTCCATAAAAATTTTGAAATTGTAATTTTGTGAAATTTAAAATTATAATTTTGTGAATTTCAAGATTGTTATTTTTGTCGATTCCATGAAAATTTCCAAATTGTAATTTTTCCAATTTTAAGAATGTAATTTTGTGAATTTCAAAAAAAACTCAAAATTGTAATTTTTAAAATCTAAAGATTGTAATTTCGTAAATTTTAGGATTGTTATTTCAGTTTTATGAATTTTAAGGTTATAATTTTGTGTATTTTGAGATTGTATTTTTATGAATTCCAAAAAAAATTTACAATTGTGATTTTGCGAATTTTAAAATCGCAATTTTATGAATTCTAAGATTGTAATTTTGTGTATTTTAAGATTGTAATTTTGTAAATTCCAAGAAAATTGTGACTTTTAAAATTGTATCGTATGAATTTTAAGATTGTAATTTTGTGTATTTTTAGATTGTATTTTGGTGAATTCCAAGTAAAAATTCTATGAATTTTAAAATTTTATTTCTATGAATGTTAAGATTGTAATTTTGTGTATTAGAAGATTATATTATTGTGCAAAATTGTAATTTTGTGAAATTCGAAATTGTAATTTTGTGAAATTCGAAATTGTAATTTTGTGAATTTTAAAATTGTAATTCTATGAATTTTAAAATTGTTATTTTTTGTATATTTGTGAATTTCAAGATATTTTAAACATTGTAATTTTATAAATTTTAATATTGGAATTTTGTGAAATCTAAAATAAATTTAAAATTATATTTTTTTAAATCTAAAGATTGTAATTTTGTGTATTTTAAGATTGTGATCTTGTGAATTCCAAGAAAATTTCCTGATTGTAATTTTGTGAATTTCAAGACTGTAATTTTGTGAATTCCAAAAAAAATTAAAAAATTGTAATTTTGTGAATTTTAAGAAAATTTTAAAATTGTAATTTTCAGATTGTAATCTTGGAAATTCTAAAAAAAATCGAAACTGAATTTTTGTAAATTTCTCAGATTGTAATTTTGTGAATTTTGAGATTGCAATTTTGTGAACTTTGGGAAAATTTTAAAATTGTAATTTTATGAAATTAAAGATTGTAATTTCGTGAATTTCAGGAAAATTGTAATTTTGTGAATTTCAAAATTTTAATTTTGGATTGTAATTTGGTGAATTTTGAAATTGTAGTTTTGTGAATTTTAAGAAATTTCAGAATTGTAATTTTCAGATTCTAATTTTGTGAATTTTCAAAAAAATGTATTTTGAAATTGTATTTTTGTGAATTCTAAGAAAATTTAAAAATTGTAATTTTGTGAATTTTAAGATTATATTCTTATGAATTCCAAAAAAAAAATAAAAAATTTTGAAAATTTAAAAATTGTAATTTTGTGAATTTTGAAATTGTAATCTTGTGAATTCTTGAAAAAAATAAAAAATTGCAATTTGGGAATTTTAACATTGTAATTTTGTGAATTTTAAATTTCTAATTTTGTAAATTGTGAGATTGTAATTTCATGTATTTTGAGATTGTATTTTTGTGAATTCCAAGAGAATTTCAAAATTATAATCTTGTGAATTTCAAAATTGTAATTTTGTAAATTTCAAGATTGTAATCTTGTGAATTTCAAAAAAAAAATGGTAATTTTGTGAATTTCAACATTATAATTTTGTGAATTTTAAAATTGTAGTTTTGTGAATTTTGAGAAATTTTAAAATTGTAATTTCCAGATTCTAATATTGTAAATTTTCAAAAAAAAATTAAACTTGTAATTTTGAGAATGGTAAAATTGTAATTTTGTGAATTTGGAAATTGTAATCTTGTGAATTCTTGAAAAAAATAAAAAATTGTAATTTTTTGAATTTTAAATTTCTAATTTTGTAAATTGTGAGATTGTAATTTCATGTATTTTGAGATTGTATTTTTGTGAATTCCAAGAGAATTTCAAAATTATAATCTTGTGAATTTCAAAATTGTAATTTTGAAAATTTCAAGATTGTAATCTTGTGAATTTCAAAAAAAAAATGGTAATTTTGTGAATTTCAACATTATAATTTTGTGAATTTTAAAATTGTATTTATTTTAAGATTGCAATGTGATTTCAAAAAAAAAAAAAAAAATTGGGATTTTGTAAATATTTATATTTTTTAAAATTGTAATTTATTGAATTTTGAAATTGTAAGTAATAAATAGGTATTTTAATCTTGTGAACCAAAAAAAAAAAAAATAATTCATAAATGTAATTTTGTGAATTTTAAGAAAATTTCAAAATTGTAATTTTCAGATTGTAATCTTGGAAATTCTAAAAAAATCGAAATTGTATTTTTGTAAATTTTTAAGATTGTAATTTTGTGAATTTAAGGATTGTAATTTTGTGAACTTTAAGAAAATTTTAAAATTGTAATTTCAAGATTGTGAATTTTGTGAATTTTAAGAAAATTTCTGAATTGTAATTTTATGAAATTAAATATTGTAATCTCGTGAATTTCAGGAAAATTGTAATTTTGTGAATTTCAAAATTTGAATTTTGGATTGTAATTTTGTGAATTTTGAAATTGTAGTTTTGTGAATTTTAAGAAAATTTCAAAATTGTAATTTTCAGATTGTAATCTCTTGGATATTTAAAAAAAATCGAAATTGTATTTTTGTAAATTTCTAAGATTGTGATTTTGTGAATTTTAAGATTGCAATTTTGTGAACTTTAAGAAAATTTTAAAATTGTGAATTTTGTGAATTTCAAGATAATTTCTAAATTGTAATTTTATGAAATTAAAGATTGTAATCTCGTGAACTTCAGGAAAATTGTAATTTTGTGAATTTCAAAATTTTAATTTTGGATTGTAATTTTGTGAATTTTAAAATTGTAGTTTTGTGAATTTTAAGAAATTTTAAAATTGTAATTTTCAGATTCTAATTTTGGACCTGTCAAAAAATGACATTTGAAAAAAAAAAAACATATTATTGGACCTGTCAAAAAAAATGACACACTTGAAAAAAAGAAAAAAAAAATTATAGGTGTCATTGGACCTGTGAAAAAAAAAAAGATACATTTAAAAAAAAAAAAAATTATAAAATTGGACCTGTCAAAAAATGACATTTAAAAAAAAAAATTATATCATTTCACCTGTCAAAAAAAAAATGACATTCGAAAAAAAAAAAAATCCATATTATTGGACATGTCACAAAAAAATGATACACTTGAAAAAAAATAAAAAAATATAGGTGTCATTGGACCTGTCAAAAAAAAAAATACATTAAAAAAAAAATTTATAGGATTGGACCTGTCAAAAAATGACGTTTAAAAAAAAAAATTTTTTTATAAGTTGGACCTGTCAAAAAATTACGTTTGAAAAAACATTTTTTTTTTATAAGTTTGGACCTGTCAAAAAATGAAATTTGAAAAAAAATTTTTTTTTAAAGTTTGGATCTGTCAAAAAATTAAATTAAAAAAAAAAAAAAATCCATATTAGACCTGTCGAAAAAAGTTACATTTGAAAAAAAAAATAAAAAATTCATATTATTGGACCTGTCAAAAAAAAATGACATTTGAAAAAAAAAAGAAATAATTTTATAGGTGTCATTGGACCTGTCAAAAAAAAAAAATTAATTTGAAAAAAAAAAATGATAAGATTGGACCTGTCAAAAAATGACGTTTGATTTTTTTTTTATAAGTTTGGACCTGTCAAAAAATGACGTTTGAAAAAAAATATTTTTTTTATAACTTTGGACCTGTCAAAAAATGACATTTGAAAAAAAAAATTATTATTATTGTCAAAAAAAAATGACACTTGGAAAAAAAAAAAAAAAATTATAGGTATCATTGGACCTGTCAAAAAAAACAAAATTCATTTGAATTTTTTTTTTTTATAGGATTGGACCTGTCAAAAAATGACGTTTGAATTTTTTTTTTTTTTATAAGTTTTGACCTGTCAAAAAATGACATTTAAAAAAAAAAATCATATCATTGGACCTGTAAAAAAAAATACATTTGAAAAAAAAAAAAAATCTATATTATTGTACCTGTCAAAAAAAAATGACACTTGCAAAAAAAAAAAAAAAATAATAGGTGTCATTGAACCTGTAAAAAAAAAATTTCATTTGATTTTTTTTTTTTTTTAGGTTTGGACCTGTCACAAAAAGACGTTTGAAAAAAAAAAATGGTTTTTTTATAACTTTGGACCTGTGAAAAAATGACATTTAAAAAAAAAAAAAAACTTTTTCATATTATTGCACATGTCAAAAAAAAATGATACTTGAAAAAAAAATAATAAAATAATTTATAGGTTTCATCGGACCTGTAATTTGAAAAATGTTTTTTTTTTATAGGATTGGACCTGTCAAAAAATGACGTTTGAATTTTTTTTTTTTTTATAAGTTTTGACCTGTCAAAAAATGACATTTAAAAAAAAAAATCATATCATTGGACCTGTAAAAAAAAATACATTTGAAAAAAAAAAAAATTCTATATTATTGTACCTGTCAAAAAAAAATGACACTTGCAAAAAAAAAAAAAAATAATAGGTGTCATTGAACCTGTAAAAAAAAAATTTCATTTGATTTTTTTTTTTTTTTAGGTTTGGACCTGTCACAAAAAGACGTTTGAAAAAAAAAAATGGTTTTTTTATAACTTTGGACCTGTGAAAAAATGACATTTAAAAAAAAAAAAAAACTTTTTCATATTATTGCACATGTCAAAAAAAAAAATATATTTGAAAAAAAAATAAAAATATAGGATTGGACCTGTCAAAAAATGACGTTTTGAAAAAAAAATTTTTTTTATAACTTTGGACCTGTCAAAAAATGACATTTGAAAAAAAAATCATATTGGACCTGCCAGAAAAAAATGACACTTGAAAAAAAAAAAATTATGGGTGACATTGGACCTGTCAAAAAAAAAAATTCATTTGAATTTTTTTTTTTATAGGATTGGATCTGTCAAAAAATGACGTTTAAAAAAAAATATATTTTTTTTTGATAAGTTTGGACCAGTCAAAAAATGACATTTGAAAAGAAAAAAAAAAAAATTCATATTATTGGACCTGTAGAAAAAAAATGACACTTGAAAAAAAAAATAATAATAATTTATAGGTGTCATTGGACCTGTAATTTGTTTTTTTTTTTTTTATATAGGATTGGACCTGTGAAAAAATGACATTTAAAAAAAAAAAAAAACTTTTTCATATTATTGGACCTGTCAAAAAAAAAAAATATATTTAAAAAAAAAAAATTATAGGATTGGACCTGTCAAAAAATGACGTTTTGAAAAAAAAAATTTTTTTTATAACTTTGGACCTGTCAAAAAATGACATTTGAAAAAAAAAATCATATTGGACCTGTCAAAAAAAAATGATACTTGAAAAAAAAAAAAAATTATGGGTGACATTGGACCCGTCATAAAAAAAAAAAATTTCATTTGAATTATTTTTTTTTTTATAGGATTGGACCTGTCAAAAAATGACGTTTGAAATTTTTTTTTTTTATAAGTTTGGACCTGTTAAAAAATGACATTTAAAAAAAAAATCACATTATTGAACCTGTAAAAAAAAATACATTTGAAAAAAAAAAAAAATCCATATTATTGTACCTGTCAAAAAAAAATGACATTTAAAAAAAAAATTATATCATTTCACCTGTCAAAAAAAAAATGACATTCGAAAAAAAAAAAAACCATATTATTGGACATGTCATAAAAAAATGATACACTTGAAAAAAAATAAAAAAATATAGGTGTCATTGGACCTGTCAAAAAAAAAAAATACATTAAAAAAAAAAAAAATTATAGGATTGGACCTGTCAAAAAATGACGTTTAAAAAAAAAAATTTTTTTTATAAGTTTGGACCTGTCAAAAAATTACGTTTGAAAAAACATTTTTTTTTTTATAAGTTTGGACCTGTCAAAAAATGACATTTAAAAAAAAAAAATTTTTTAAAGTTTGGATCTGTCAAAAAATGACATTAAAAAAAAAAAAAATCCATATTAGACCTGTCGAAAAAAATGACATTTGAAAAAAAAAATAAAAAATTCATATTATTGGACCTGTCAAAAAAAAATGACATTTGAAAAAAAAAAGAAATAATTTTATAGGTGTCATTGGACCTGTCAAAAAAAAAAAATTAATTTGAAAAAAAAAATGATAAGATTGGACCTGTCAAAAAATGACGTTTGATTTTTTTTTTATAAGTTTGGACCTGTCAAAAAATGACATTTGAAAAAAAAAATTATTATTATTGTCAAAAAAAAATGACACTTGGAAAAAAAAAAAAAAAATTTATAGGTATCATTGGACCTGTCAAAAAAAAATTACATTTGAAAAAAATATTTTTTTTTATAAGATTGGACCTGTCAAAAAATGACGTTTAAAAAAAAATTTTTTTTATAAGTTTGGACCTGTCAAAAAATTACGTTTGAAAAAACATTTTTTTTTTTATAAGTTTGGACCTGTCAAAAAATGACATTTGAAAAAAAAATTTTTTTAAAGTTTGGATCTGTCAAAAAATGACATTAAAAAAAAAAAAAAATCCATATTAGACCTGTCGAAAAAAATGACATTTGAAAAAAAAAATAAAAAATTCATATTATTGGACCTGTCAAAAAAAAATGACATTTGAAAAAAAAAAGAAATAATTTTATAGGTGTCATTGGACCTGTCAAAAAAAAAAAATTAATTTGAAAAAAAAAAATGATAAGATTGGACCTGTCAAAAAATGACGTTTGATTTTTTTTTTATAAGTTTGGACCTGTCAAAAAATGACATTTGAAAAAAAAAATTATTATTATTGTCAAAAAAAAATGACACTTGGAAAAAAAAAATAATAATTTATAGGTATCATTGGACCTGTCAAAAAAAAATTATATTTGAAAAAAATATTTTTTTTTATAAGATTGGACCTGTCAAAAAATGACGTTTAAAAAAAAATATATCTTTTTTTTGATAAGTTTGGACCAGTCAAAAAATGACATTTGAAAAGAAAAAAAAAATTTCATATTATTGGACCTGTCAAAAAAAACAAAATTCATTTGAATTTTTTTTTTTATAGGATTGGACCTGTCAAAAAATGACATTTAAAAAAAAAAATCATATCATTGGACCTGTAAAAAAAAATACATTTGAAAAAAAAAAAAATCTATATTATTGTACCTGTCAAAAAAAAATGACACTTGCAAAAAAAAAAAAAATTATAGGTGTCATTGAACCTGTCAAAAAAAAATTTCATTTGATTTTTTTTTTTTTTAGGTTTGGACCTGTCACAAAAAGACGTTTGAAAAAAAAAATGGTTTTTTTATAACTTTGGACCTGTGAAAAAATGACATTTAAAAAAAAAAAAAAACTTTTTCATATTATTGGACATGTCAAAAAAAAATGACACTTGGAAAAAAAAATAAAAATATAGGTGTCATTGGACCTGTCAAAAAAAAAAATACATTTGAAAAAAAAAAAAATTATAGGATTGGACCTGTCAAAAAAATGACGTTTTGAAAAAAAAATTTTTTTTATAACTTTGGACCTGTCAAAAAATGACATTTGAAAAAAAAATCATATTGGATCTGCCAGAAAAAAATGACACTTGAAAAAAAAAAAATTATGGGTGACATTGGACCTGTCAAAAAAAAAAATTCATTTGAATTTTTTTTTTTTATAGGATTGGACCTGTCAAAAAATGACGTTTAAAAAAAAGTATATTTTTTTTTGATAAGTTTGGACCAGTCAAAAAATGACATTTGAAAAGAAAAAAAAAAATTCATATTATTGGACCTGTAGAAAAAAAATGACACTTGAAAAAAAAAATAATAATAATTTATAGGTGTCATTGGACCTGTAATTTGTTTTTTTTTTTTTTTATAGGATTGGACCTGTGAAAAAATGACATTTAAAAAAAAAAAAAAACTTTTTCATATTATTGGACTTGTCAAAAAAAAAATATATATTTAAAAAAAAAAAATTATAGGATTGGACCTGTCAAAAAATGACGTTTTGAAAAAAAAAATTTTTTTTATAACTTTGGACCTGTCAAAAAATGACATTTGAAAAAAAAAATCATATTGGACCTGTCAAAAAAAAATGATACTTGAAAAAAAAAAAAATTATGGGTGACATTGGACCCGTCATTAAAAAAAAAAAATTTCATTTGAATTATTTTTTTTTTTTATAGGATTGGACCTGTCAAAAAATGACGTTTGAAATTTTTTTTTTATAAGTTTGGACCTGTTAAAAAATGACATTTAAAAAAAAAATCACATTATTGAACCTGTAAAAAAAAATACATTTGAAAAAAAAAAAAAATCCATATTATTGTACCTGTCAAAAAAAAATGACATTTAAAAAAAAAAATTATATCATTTCACCTGTCAAAAAAAAAATGACATTCGAAAAAAAAAAAAAAACGATATTATTGGACATGTCATAAAAAAATGATACACTTGAAAAAAAATAAAAAAATATAGGTGTCATTGGACCTGTCAAAAAAAAAAATACATTAAAAAAAAAAAATTTTATAGGATTGGACCTGTCAAAAAATGACGTTTAAAAAAAAAATTTTTTTATAAGTTTGGACCTGTCAAAAAATTACGTTTGAAAAAACATTTTTTTTTTTATAAGTTTGGACCTGTCAAAAAATGACATTTGAAAAAAATTTTTTTTTAAAGTTTGGATCTGTCAAAAAATGACATTAAAAAAAAAAAAATCCATATTAGACCTGTCGAAAAAAATGACATTTGAAAAAAAAAATAAAAAATTCATATTATTGGACCTGTCAAAAAAAAATGACTTTTGAAAAAAAAAAGAAATAATTTTATAGGTGTCATTGGACCTGTCAAAAAAAAAAAATTAATTTGAAAAAAAAAATGATAAGATTGGACCTGTCAAAAAATGACGTTTGATTTTTTTTTTATAAGTTTGGACCTGTCAAAAAATGACATTTGAAAAAAAAAATTATTATTATTGTCAAAAAAAAATGACACTTGGAAAAAAAAAAAAAAAATTTATAGGTATCATTGGACCTGTCAAAAAAAAATTACATTTGAAAAAAATATTTTTTTTTACAAGATTGGACCTGTCAAAAAATGACGTTTAAAAAAAAATATATCTTTTTTTTGATAAGTTTGGACCAGTCAAAAAATGACATTTGAAAAGAAAAAAAAAATTTCATATTATTGGACCTGTCAAAAAAAACAAAATTCATTTGAATTTTTTTTTTTTATAGGATTGGACCTGTCAAAAAATGACGTTTGAATTTTTTTTTTTTTATAAGTTTTGACCTGTCAAAAAATGACATTTAAAAAAAAAAATCATATCATTGGACCTGTAAAAAAAAATACATTTGAAAAAAAAAAAAATTCTATATTATTGTACCTGTCAAAAAAAAATGACACTTGCAAAAAAAAAAAAAAAAAATAGGTGTCATTGAACCTGTAAAAAAAAAATTTCATTTGATTTTTTTTTTTTTTAGGTTTGGACCTGTCACAAAAAGACGTTTCAAAAAAAAAAAATGGTTTTTTTATAACTTTGGACCTGTGAAAAAATGACATTTAAAAAAAAAAAAAAAACTTTTTCATATTATTGGACATGTCAAAAAAAAATGACACTTGGAAAAAAAAATAAAAATATAGGTGTCATTGGACCTGTCGAAAAAAAAAAATACATTTGAAAAAAAAAAATAATTATAGGATTGGACCTGTCAAAAAATGACGTTTTGAAAAAAAAAATTTTTTTATAACTTTGGACCTGTCAAAAAATGACATTTGAAAAAAAAATCATATTGGACCTGCCAGAAAAAAATGACACTTGAAAAAAAAAAAATTATGGGTGACATTGGACCTGTCAAAAAAAAAAATTCATTTGAATTTTTTTTTTATAGGATTGGACCTGTCAAAAAATGACGTTTAAAAAAAAATATATTTTTTTTTGATAAGTTTGGACCAGTCAAAAAATGACATTTGAAAAGAAAAAAAAAAATTTCATATTATTGGACCTGTAGAAAAAAAATGACACTTGAAAAAAAAAAAAATAATAATTTATAGGTGTCATTGGACCTGTAATTTGTTTTTTTTTTTTTATATAGGATTGGACCTGTGAAAAAATGACATTTAAAAAAAAAAAAAAACTTTTTCATATTATTGGACTTGTCAAAAAAAAAATACATAATTAAAAAAAAAAATTATAGGATTGGACCTGTCAAAAAATGACGTTTTGAAAAAAAATTTTTTTTTATAACTTTGGACCTGTCAAAAAATGACATTTGAAAAAAAAAATCATATTGGACTTGTCAAAAAAAAATGATACTTGAAAAAAAAAAAAAATTATGGGTGACATTGGACCTGTCATAAAAAAAAAAAAAATTCATTTGAATAATTTTTTTTTTTATAGGATTGGACCTGTCAAAAAATGACGTTTGAAATTTTTTTTTTTTATAAGTTTGGACCTGTCAAAAAATGACATTTAAAAAAAAAAAATGACATCATTAGACCTGTAAAAAAAAATACATTTGAAAAAAAAAAAAAAAAATCCATATTATTGTACCTGTCAAAAAAAAATGACACTTGCAAAAAAAAAAAAATTTAGGTGTCATTGAACCTGTTTTTTTTATAGGTTTGGACCTGTCACAAAAAGACGTTTGAAAAAAAAATGTTTTTTTTATAACTTTTGACCTGTGAAAAAATGACATTTAAAAAAGAAAAAAAACTTTTTCATATTATTGGACATGTCAAAAAAAAATGACACACTTGAAAAAAAAAAAAAATATTTATTGGATTGGACCTGTCAAAAAATGACGTTTAAAAAAAATATATATTTTTTTAATAAGTTTGGACCTGTCAAAAAATTACATTTGAAAAAAAAATTATTTATTTTTTATAAGTTTGGATCGTCAAAAAATGACATTTGAAAAAAAAATTTCATTTGAAAAAAAATATTTTTTTATAGGATTGGACCTGTTAAAAAATGACGTTTGAAAAAAAACAAAAATTTTTTTATAAGTTTGGACCTGTCAAAAAATGACTGAAAGAAAAAAAAAAAAAATTCACATTATTGGATCTGTCAAAAAAAAATGACACACTTGAAAAAAAAAAAAAAAAATATAGGTGTCATTGGAAAAATACATTTGAAAAAAAAAAAAAATTTATAGGATTGTCAAAAAATGATGTTTGAAAAAAAAATAGATTTTTTTTTTTATAAGTTTGGACCTGTCAAAAAATTACGTTTGAATTTTTTTTTTTTTTTTTATAAGTTTGGACCTGTCAAAAAATGACATTTGAAAAAAAAAAACTTTTTTTCATATTATTGGACCTGCCAAAAAATGTTTGAAAAAAAAAAAATTTTTTTATAACTTTGTACTTGTCAAAAAGTGACATTTGAAAAAGAAAAAAAATTTATAGGTGTCATTGGACCTGTCAAAAAAAAAAAAAAATAGTTTTCGAAATTTTTTAATTCGTCATTTCTCAGATAATTCTTGTTATTTTCTAATTTCCCGGGAATTGCGGGAAAATGAGGATGAAATAGCGGAAAAATAAGTTTGTAATCGCCGAGGATTGAGGGTAAAATCGCGAAAAAGTGAGGCAAAAATCGCAAAAAAAGTAAGGACAAATTCGCAAAAAAGAGAGTCAAAAATCGTGAAAAAAACAGCCAAAAATCGCAAAAAAAATGAGTCAAACATTTCAAAAAAAGTGAGTGTGAATTTGTGAAAAAGTGAAATAAAAATCGCGGAAAAATGAGGTAATATTTGTGGAAAAGTGGGTTTACAATCGCGGAAAAGTGAATTTAGAATCGCGGAAAAGTGATAGTAAAATCTAAGATTTCGAAATTATGACAACAGCACTGACAACTCGGCAACAGTGGGCAATAGACTCGAGCCAGCGTCCACACTTCACACCGGCAAAAACCGGTGTCCATTGAGGTATCAAAAATCAGAATACGGACGAGACTTCTAGAGATGTTAGTCTATAATATTCTTTGGTAAGATACAAAAATTGAGAAATTAACATTAAGAGAAGAAATATAAGAACAATTATTGTAGAACAGATAATTGAGGTTTTTACTATTTTTTTTTTAGGCTTTTGAGTTTTCTTTATTTCGACAATTTTAAGACTCGGGAATAGAGAAAAATTAGGCTAGAAAAATTTAAGGAATAGAAAAAAGAAATTGAGAAAAAATTGGTGGACAAGTAGACGCGAAATTGTTCCATTTCCAGTCCAAACTTTTGAATTTTCTCTATTTAAAGGAATTTACTAGAATACGAAAATTCAAGAGATGGAAAAAGACGAAAATTGAGAATTAAATTTAATCGAAAAAAAAACGCAGTGTATAATGAATTATAATGGTAAGTGGAAAATTTTCAGTGATCATAATTGATTTTTCTCCAAGTAAAAATAACAAATAACGCATGGAAAATATTTTGAACCTTTTTTTTTTGTATAAATTTTATTTTCTCTATCGATTTATCAATGTGATCAAAAGTCAAAATTTAGAAAAAAAAAAATTGGATTTTAAAGTAAAAAATTGTAGTAAAATGGAGGAAAATTGAAAAAAAAAATAAACTTACCAATTTGTTCATTAGATCCGGAAAGTTTTCAGGAATTTTCCCAGTTTTTTTTTTTGGATTTTTCAGGATTTTGATTGAATTTTGCAAATTATGGTGATTGACAAAAAATATAACAATAACAATAATTGACCAATTGACAGGAAGTGTCAATCAGAAAAAAAAGAGTGTTCAAAAAATAAAACAAATTATGAAAATATGTATTTAAATAAGAATATTAGAAAAATTGAAGAAGAACAAAAACATAACTCGAGAAGAATTTGAAAAAAACTCGATATCGATATTAGTTAAAAAAATATATCGATATAAAAAAATCGATAATCGACATACTAAAATCAAGTTCTTACCTCTGGTAAAGGTGGAATGGCGATTAGATCTTTGAAGTACTGCAAATTGCTGGTGCTTTCGTAAAATTTCTTCAGAGCTCGGAATTGTTTGAAAAATCGTTCCCGGTGTCCGGCCAAAATGTCCGGCGGCAGACTCATATGCAACTTGAATAGCATTTTGACACAGTAGTCGTACAATCTCGATGCATCTGAAATATTTTAGTTTATTTATGTTTTATGTGTAACTTTTGAAAGTTTTATTTTTCATTTTTCGTATTTTATTTCGCTTTGTAAGTTTTCTTTTTCATTTTTGAAACTTTGTAAATTTTATTTTTCGTTTTGTGAGTTTTATTATTCACTTTTTAAGTTTTATTTTTCATTTTATAAGTTTTATTTTTCAATTTTAAAACTTCTTTTTTAATTTTGTAAATTTTATTTTTCATTTTTTAAATTTTATTTTTCGTTTTGTAAGTTTTATTTTTCACTTTTTACTATCTTATTTTTTCTTAAAAAACTTTATTTTTGATTTTGTGAGTTTTATTTTAATTATTAAAACTTTATTTCTATTTTGTAAGTTTTATCTTTCATCTTGTAAGTTTTATTTTACTCTTTAAATCTTATTTTTTGTTTTTTAAATTTTATTTTTTACTTTTTAAATTTTATTTTCTACTTTGTAAGTTTTATTTTTTACTTTTTTGTGAGTTTAATTTTTACTTTTTAAATTTTATTCACTTTTACATATTTTATTTCGTTTTGTAAGTTTTATTTTTTATTTTGTGAGTTTTATTTTTCACTTTTCAAATTTGATTTTTTACATTCAAAATTTTATTTTTCATTCTGTAAGTTTTATTTTTTACTTTTTAAGTTTTATTTTTCATTTTTCGTATTTTATTTCGCTTTGTAAGTTTTCTTTTTCATTTTTGAAACTTTGTAAATTTTATTTTTCATTTCTTGAATTTTATTTTTCGTTTTGTGAGTTTTATTATTCACTTTTTAAGTTTTATTTTTCATTTTATAAGTTTTATTTTTCAATTTTAAAACTTCTTTTTTAATTTTGTAAATTTTATTTTTCATTTTTTAAATTTTATTTTTCGTTTTGTAAGTTTTATTTTTCACTTTTTACTATCTTATTTTTTCTTAAAAAACTTTATTTTTGATTTTGTGAGTTTTATTTTAATTATTAAAACTTTATTTCTATTTTGTAAGTTTTATCTTTCATCTTGTAAGTTTTATTTTACTCTTTAAATCTTATTTTTTTGTTTTAGAAATTTTATTTTTTACTTTTTAAATTTTATTTTCTACTTTGTAAGTTTTATTTTTTACTTTTTTGTGAGTTTAATTTTTACTTTTTAAATTTTATTTTTCACTTTTACATATTTTATTTCGCTTTGTAAGTTTTATTTTTTATTTTGTGAGTTTTATTTTTCACTTTTCAAATTTGATTTTTTATATTCAAAATTTTATTTTTCATTCTGTAAGTTTTATTTTTTACTTTCTAAATTTTATTTTTCATTTTTCGTATTTTATTTCGCTTTGTAAGTTTTCTTTTTCATTTTTGAAACTTTGTAAATTTTATTTTTCATTTCTTGAATTTTATTTTTCGTTTTGTGAGTTTTATTATTCACTTTTTAAGTTTTATTTTTCATTTTATAAGTTTTATTTTTCAATTTTAAAACTTCTTTTTTAATTTTGTAAATTTTATTTTTCATTTTTTAAATTTTATTTTTCGTTTTGTAAGTTTTATTTTTCACTTTTTACTATCTTATTTTTTCTTAAAAAACTTTATTTTTGATTTTGTGAGTTTTATTTTAATTATTAAAACTTTATTTCTATTTTGTAAGTTTTATCTTTCATCTTGTAAGTTTTATTTTTTACTTTTTTGTGAGTTTAATTTTTACTTTTTAAATTTTATTTTTCACTTTTACATATTTTATTTCGCTTTGTAAGTTTTATTTTTTATTTTGTGAGTTTTATTTTTCACTTTTCAAATTTGATTTTTTACATTCAAAATTTTATTTTTCATTCTGTAAGTTTTATTTTTTACTTTTTAAGTTTTATTTTTCATTTTTCGTATTTTATTTCGCTTTGTAAGTTTTATTTTTCATTTCTTGAATTTTATTTTTCGTTTTGTGAGTTTTATTATTCACTTTTTAAGTTTTATTTTTCATTTTATAAGTTTTATTTTTCAATTTTAAAACTTCTTTTTTAATTTTGTAAATTTTATTTTTCATTTTTTAAATTTTATTTTTCGTTTTGTAAGTTTTATTTTTCACTTTTTACTATCTTATTTTTTCTTAAAAAACTTTATTTTTGATTTTGTGAGTTTTATTTTAATTATTAAAACTTTATTTCTATTTTGTAAGTTTTATCTTTCATCTTGTAAGTTTTATTTTACTCTTTAAATCTTATTTTTTGTTTTGTAAATTTTATTTTTTACTTTTTAAATTTTATTTTCTACTTTGTAAGTTTTATTTTTTACTTTTTTGTGAGTTTAATTTTTACTTTTTAAATTTTATTTTTCACTTTTACCTACATATTTTATTTCGCTTTGTAAGTTTTATTTTTTATTTTGTGAGTTTTATTTTTCACTTTTCAAATTTGATTTTTTACATTCAAAATTTTATTTTTCATTCTGTAAGTTTTATTTTTTACTTTTTAAGTTTTATTTTTCATTTTTCGTATTTTATTTCGCTTTGTAAGTTTTCTTTTTCATTTTTGAAACTTTGTAAATTTTATTTTTCATTTCTTGAATTTTATTTTTCGTTTTGTGAGTTTTATTATTCACTTTTTAAGTTTTATTTTTCATTTTATAAATTTAATTTTTCAATTTTAAAACTTCTTTTTCAATTTTGTAAATTTTATTTTTTATTTTTTAAATTTTATTTGTCGTTTTGTAAGTTTTATTTTTCACTTTTTACTATCTTATTTTTTCTTAAAAAACTTTATTTTTGATTTTGTGAGTTTTATTTTAATTATTAAAACTTTATTTCTATTTTGTAAGTTTTATCTTTCATCTTGTAAGTTTTATTTTACTCTTTAAATCTTATTTTTTGTTTTAGAAATTTTATTTTTTACTTTTTAAATTTTATTTTCTACTTTGTAAGTTTTATTTTTTACTTTTTTGTGAGTTTAATTTTTACTTTTTAAATTTTATTTTTCACTTTTACATATTTTATTTCGCTTTGTAAGTTTTATTTTTTATTTTGTGAGTTTTATTTTTCACTTTTCAAATTTGATTTTTTACATTCAAAATTTTATTTTTCATTCTGTAAGTTTTATTTTTTACTTTTTAAGTTTTATTTTTCATTTTTCGTATTTTATTTCGCTTTGTAAGTTTTCTTTTTCATTTTTGAAACTTTGTAAATTTTATTTTTCATTTCTTGAATTTTATTTTTCGTTTTGTGAGTTTTATTATTCACTTTTTAAGTTTTATTTTTCATTTTATAAATTTAATTTTTCAATTTTAAAACTTCTTTTTCAATTTTGTAAATTTTATTTTTTATTTTTTAAATTTTATTTTTCGTTTTGTAAGTTTTATTTTTCACTTTTTACTATCTTATTTTTTCTTAAAAAACTTTATTTTTGATTTTGTGAGTTTTATTTTAATTATTAAAACTTTATTTCTATTTTGTAAGTTTTATCTTTCATCTTGTAAGTTTTATTTTACTCTTTAAATCTTATTTTTTGTTTTAGAAATTTTATTTTTTACTTTTTAAATTTTATTTTCTACTTTGTAAGTTTTATTTTTTACTTTTTTGTGAGTTTAATTTTTACTTTTTAAATTTTATTTTTCACTTTTACATATTTTATTTCGCTTTGTAAGTTTTATTTTTTATTTTGTGAGTTTTATTTTTCACTTTTCAAATTTGATTTTTTACATTCAAAATTTTATTTTTCTTTCTGTAAGTTTTATTTTTTACTTTTTAAGTTTTATTTTTCATTTTTCGTATTTTATTTCGCTTTGTAAGTTTTCTTTTTCATTTTTGAAACTTTGTAAATTTTATTTTTCATTTCTTGAATTTTATTTTTCGTTTTGTGAGTTTTATTATTCACTTTTTAAGTTTTATTTTTCATTTTATAAGTTTTATTTTTCAATTTTAAAACTTCTTTTTTAATTTTGTAAATTTTATTTTTCATTTTTTAAATTTTATTTTTCGTTTTGTAAGTTTTATTTTTCACTTTTTACTATCTTATTTTTTCTTAAAAAACTTTATTTTTGATTTTGTGAGTTTTATTTTAATTATTAAAACTTTATTTCTATTTTGTAAGTTTTATCTTTCATCTTGTAAGTTTTATTTTACTTTTTAAATCTTATTTTTTGTTTTAGAAATTTTATTTTTTACTTTTTAAATTTTATTTTCTACTTTGTAAGTTTTATTTTTTACTTTTTTGTGAGTTTAATTTTTACTTTTTAAATTTTATTTTTCACTTTTACATATTTTATTTCGCTTTGTAAGTTTTATTTTTTATTTTGTGAGTTTTATTTTTCACTTTTCAAATTTGATTTTTTACATTCAAAATTTTATTTTTCATTCTGTAAGTTTTATTTTTTACTTTTTAAGTTTTATTTTTCATTTTTCGTATTTTATTTCGCTTTGTAAGTTTTCTTTTTCATTTTTGAAACTTTGTAAATTTTATTTTTCATTTCTTGAATTTTATTTTTCGTTTTGTGAGTTTTATTATTCACTTTTTAAGTTTTATTTTTCATTTTATAAATTTAATTTTTCAATTTTAAAACTTCTTTTTCAATTTTGTAAATTTTATTTTTTATTTTTTAAATTTTATTTTTCGTTTTGTAAGTTTTATTTTTCACTTTTTACTATCTTATTTTTTCTTAAAAAACTTTATTTTTGATTTTGTGAGTTTTATTTTAATTATTAAAACTTTATTTCTATTTTGTAAGTTTTATCTTTCATCTTGTAAGTTTTATTTTACTCTTTAAATCTTATTTTTTGTTTTAGAAATTTTATTTTTTACTTTTTAAATTTTATTTTCTACTTTGTAAGTTTTATTTTTTACTTTTTTGTGAGTTTAATTTTTACTTTTTAAATTTTATTTTTCACTTTTACATATTTTATTTCGCTTTGTAAGTTTTATTTTTTATTTTGTGAGTTTTATTTTTCACTTTTCAAATTTGATTTTTTACATTCAAAATTTTATTTTTCTTTCTGTAAGTTTTATTTTTTACTTTTTAAGTTTTATTTTTCATTTTTCGTATTTTATTTCGCTTTGTAAGTTTTCTTTTTCATTTTTGAAACTTTGTAAATTTTATTTTTCATTTCTTGAATTTTATTTTTCGTTTTGTGAGTTTTATTATTCACTTTTTAAGTTTTATTTTTCATTTTATAAGTTTTATTTTTCAATTTTAAAACTTCTTTTTTAATTTTGTAAATTTTATTTTTCATTTTTTAAATTTTATTTTTCGTTTTGTAAGTTTTATTTTTCACTTTTTACTATCTTATTTTTTCTTAAAAAACTTTATTTTTGATTTTGTGAGTTTTATTTTAATTATTAAAACTTTATTTCTATTTTGTAAGTTTTATCTTTCATCTTGTAAGTTTTATTTTACTTTTTAAATCTTATTTTTTGTTTTAGAAATTTTATTTTTTACTTTTTAAATTTTATTTTCTACTTTGTAAGTTTTATTTTTTACTTTTTTGTGAGTTTAATTTTTACTTTTTAAATTTTATTTTTCACTTTTACATATTTTATTTCGCTTTGTAAGTTTTATTTTTTATTTTGTGAGTTTTATTTTTCACTTTTCAAATTTGATTTTTTACATTCAAAATTTTATTTTTCATTCTGTAAGTTTTATTTTTTACTTTTTAAGTTTTATTTTTCATTTTTCGTATTTTATTTCGCTTTGTAAGTTTTCTTTTTCATTTTTGAAACTTTGTAAATTTTATTTTTCATTTCTTGAATTTTATTTTTCGTTTTGTGAGTTTTATTATTCACTTTTTAAGTTTTATTTTTCATTTTATAAATTTAATTTTTCAATTTTAAAACTTCTTTTTCAATTTTGTAAATTTTATTTTTTATTTTTTAAATTTTATTTTTCGTTTTGTAAGTTTTATTTTTCACTTTTTACTATCTTATTTTTTCTTAAAAAACTTTATTTTTGATTTTGTGAGTTTTATTTTAATTATTAAAACTTTATTTCTATTTTGTAAGTTTTATCTTTCATCTTGTAAGTTTTATTTTACTCTTTAAATCTTATTTTTTGTTTTTTAAATTTTATTTTTTACTTTTTAAATTTTATTTTCTACTTTGTAAGTTTTATTTTTTACTTTTTTGTGAGTTTAATTTTTACTTTTTAAATTTTATTTTTCACTTTTACATATTTTATTTCGCTTTGTAAGTTTTATTTTTTATTTTGTGAGTTTTATTTTTCACTTTTCAAATTTGATTTTTTACATTCAAAATTTTATTTTTCATTCTGTAAGTTTTATTTTTTACTTTTTAAGTTTTATTTTTCATATTTCGTATTTTATTTCGCTTTGTAAGTTTTCTTTTTCATTTTTGAAACTTTGTAAATTTTATTTTTCATTTCTTGAATTTTATTTTTCGTTTTGTGAGTTTTATTATTCACTTTTTAAGTTTTATTTTTCATTTTATAAATTTAATTTTTCAATTTTAAAACTTCTTTTTCAATTTTGTAAGTTTTATTTTTCATTCTGTAAGTTTTATTTTTTACTTTTTAAGTTTTATTTTTCATTTTTCGTATTTTATTTCGCTTTGTAAGTTTTCTTTTTCATTTTTGAAACTTTGTAAATTTTATTTTTCGTTTTGTGAGTTTTATTATTCACTTTTTAAGTTTTATTTTTCATTTTATAAGTTTTATTTTTCAATTTTAAAACTTCTTTTTTAATTTTGTAAATTTTATTTTTCATTTTTTAAATTTTATTTTTCGTTTTGTAAGTTTTATTTTTCACTTTTTACTATCTTATTTTTTCTTAAAAAACTTTATTTTTGATTTTGTGAGTTTTATTTTAATTATTAAAACTTTATTTCTATTTTGTAAGTTTTATCTTTCATCTTGTAAGTTTTATTTTACTCTTTAAATCTTATTTTTTGTTTTTTAAATTTTATTTTTTACTTTTTAAATTTTATTTTCTACTTTGTAAGTTTTATTTTTTACTTTTTTGTGAGTTTAATTTTTACTTTTTAAATTTTATTTTTCACTTTTACATATTTTATTTCGCTTTGTAAGTTTTATTTTTTATTTTGTGAGTTTTATTTTTCACTTTTCAAATTTGATTTTTTACATTCAAAATTTTATTTTTCATTCTGTAAGTTTTATTTTTTACTTTTTAAGTTTTATTTTTCATTTTTCGTATTTTATTTCGCTTTGTAAGTTTTCTTTTTCATTTTTGAAACTTTGTAAATTTTATTTTTCATTTCTTGAATTTTATTTTTCGTTTTGTGAGTTTTATTATTCACTTTTTAAGTTTTATTTTTCATTTTATAAGTTTTATTTTTCAATTTTAAAACTTCTTTTTTAATTTTGTAAATTTTATTTTTCATTTTTTAAATTTTATTTTTCGTTTTGTAAGTTTTATTTTTCACTTTTTACTATCTTATTTTTTCTTAAAAAACTTTATTTTTGATTTTGTGAGTTTTATTTTAATTATTAAAACTTTATTTCTATTTTGTAAGTTTTATCTTTCATCTTGTAAGTTTTATTTTACTTTTTAAATCTTATTTTTTGTTTTAGAAATTTTATTTTTTACTTTTTAAATTTTATTTTCTACTTTGTAAGTTTTATTTTTTACTTTTTTGTGAGTTTAATTTTTACTTTTTAAATTTTATTTTTCACTTTTACATATTTTATTTCGCTTTGTAAGTTTTATTTTTTATTTTGTGAGTTTTATTTTTCACTTTTCAAATTTGATTTTTTACATTCAAAATTTTATTTTTCATTCTGTAAGTTTTATTTTTTACTTTTTAAGTTTTATTTTTCATTTTTCGTATTTTATTTCGCTTTGTAAGTTTTCTTTTTCATTTTTGAAACTTTGTAAATTTTATTTTTCATTTCTTGAATTTTATTTTTCGTTTTGTGAGTTTTATTATTCACTTTTTAAGTTTTATTTTTCATTTTATAAATTTAATTTTTCAATTTTAAAACTTCTTTTTCAATTTTGTAAATTTTATTTTTTATTTTTTAAATTTTATTTTTCGTTTTGTAAGTTTTATTTTTCACTTTTTACTATCTTATTTTTTCTTAAAAAACTTTATTTTTGATTTTGTGAGTTTTATTTTAATTATTAAAACTTTATTTCTATTTTGTAAGTTTTATCTTTCATCTTGTAAGTTTTATTTTACTCTTTAAATCTTATTTTTTGTTTTTTAAATTTTATTTTTTACTTTTTAAATTTTATTTTCTACTTTGTAAGTTTTATTTTTTACTTTTTTGTGAGTTTAATTTTTACTTTTTAAATTTTATTTTTCACTTTTACATATTTTATTTCGCTTTGTAAGTTTTATTTTTTATTTTGTGAGTTTTATTTTTCACTTTTCAAATTTGATTTTTTACATTCAAAATTTTATTTTTCATTCTGTAAGTTTTATTTTTTACTTTTTAAGTTTTATTTTTCATATTTCGTATTTTATTTCGCTTTGTAAGTTTTCTTTTTCATTTTTGAAACTTTGTAAATTTTATTTTTCATTTCTTGAATTTTATTTTTCGTTTTGTGAGTTTTATTATTCACTTTTTAAGTTTTATTTTTCATTTTATAAATTTAATTTTTCAATTTTAAAACTTCTTTTTCAATTTTGTAAGTTTTATTTTTCATTCTGTAAGTTTTATTTTTTACTTTTTAAGTTTTATTTTTCATTTTTCGTATTTTATTTCGCTTTGTAAGTTTTCTTTTTCATTTTTGAAACTTTGTAAATTTTATTTTTCGTTTTGTGAGTTTTATTATTCACTTTTTAAGTTTTATTTTTCATTTTATAAGTTTTATTTTTCAATTTTAAAACTTCTTTTTTAATTTTGTAAATTTTATTTTTCATTTTTTAAATTTTATTTTTCGTTTTGTAAGTTTTATTTTTCACTTTTTACTATCTTATTTTTTCTTAAAAAACTTTATTTTTGATTTTGTGAGTTTTATTTTAATTATTAAAACTTTATTTCTATTTTGTAAGTTTTATCTTTCATCTTGTAAGTTTTATTTTACTCTTTAAATCTTATTTTTTGTTTTTTAAATTTTATTTTTTACTTTTTAAATTTTATTTTCTACTTTGTAAGTTTTATTTTTTACTTTTTTGTGAGTTTAATTTTTACTTTTTAAATTTTATTTTTCACTTTTACATATTTTATTTCGCTTTGTAAGTTTTATTTTTTATTTTGTGAGTTTTATTTTTCACTTTTCAAATTTGATTTTTTACATTCAAAATTTTATTTTTCATTCTGTAAGTTTTATTTTTTACTTTTTAAGTTTTATTTTTCATTTTTCGTATTTTATTTCGCTTTGTAAGTTTTCTTTTTCATTTTTGAAACTTTGTAAATTTTATTTTTCATTTCTTGAATTTTATTTTTCGTTTTGTGAGTTTTATTATTCACTTTTTAAGTTTTATTTTTCATTTTATAAGTTTTATTTTTCAATTTTAAAACTTCTTTTTTAATTTTGTAAATTTTATTTTTCATTTTTTAAATTTTATTTTTCGTTTTGTAAGTTTTATTTTTCACTTTTTACTATCTTATTTTTTCTTAAAAAACTTTATTTTTGATTTTGTGAGTTTTATTTTAATTATTAAAACTTTATTTCTATTTTGTAAGTTTTATCTTTCATCTTGTAAGTTTTATTTTTTACTTTTTTGTGAGTTTAATTTTTACTTTTTAAATTTTATTTTTCACTTTTACATATTTTATTTCGTTTTGTAAGTTTTATTTTTTATTTTGTGAGTTTTATTTTTCACTTTTCAAATTTGATTTTTTACATTCAAAATTTTATTTTTCATTCTGTAAGTTTTATTTTTTACTTTTTAAGTTTTATTTTTCACTTTTGAATTTTTTTTAAATTATTACATATTTCTTACCTTGAATGCAGGGAATCAGCGGCGCCAATCGGCATTGTCCGGCACTGGTCATCGAATTTGAACGAGCCATATTGAGAGAACCAAAAACTGCAAAGAAAAAAAAAAAATTTTTTAGCTTTAAAAATCGATACATATCGACAAAAAAATCAATATAGACTAAAGATATCGATATTGAATTAAGAAAAAACGATATCGATTAAAAAAATCAATATCGTCTGTAATATGTATATCGATATCGACTATGTATATATATTAAAAGAATTCGAAATTCACAAAATAACGATATCGAAAAAAAAATTAATAACAAAAAATCAACACATCGATTTAAGACACAATAAGTACAGAACATTGAAGCGCCGAAAATAATTTAAATTTGTTTCCTACTTTATTTCCGTCTCTTTTTCACTCATTGAATTTCTTTTATTTTTATCTCTTTCGTTCTAATTATAAGCTTTTGATTAGTCAAACACCAGTGGCGTGCCTGACGGGACAAAATATTTTTCCACTTATGTCAGTTCAAGTGTCAGTTAAAGAAAATATTCAAAAAAATCGAAAATTTCTTAATTTTTGCAACCATCGGAGGTTGGAAATAATAGTGATATAATTTAATGTAAAATTTTAAAACAACTTTATATAAAATCGTTTAATTTTTACTCCACCACAGCATAGGCGCAACTAGGAAAGAAAAAGTTGGCACTCCTCTTCGGCATCCTACCATAGCACTACCTAACACTTATATAAAAAATTAGTGCAACCAAATTATTTTATGTATTTTTTTGTACTTACTTACGTCATAATTTAGAAAAAAGTATTTCTCGTTGATTAATTCATAGAGTACGTTAACAATTATTATTGTTATGGAACAAAATTTTTCAATCGGAGCCGGTAATACAATATTACCTTAAAATCAAGACTTACCCTAAAGTATAGGATTTTGATGTATAATTTAGGATGATGTCATCGAACAAGGTCAGATAATGTTGGCAATGTCTGTGTTTATTAGACAATTCAATCCATCTGTCAAAAAGGAAAATTCAATATGGCGTGGCGGCCAAGCAAGTTTTGAATATGTTTTTATGTGTATTTTAAATTATTTCGCTTATTTTGCTTGCAACTTTAATTTTGATTATTTAATAAACTATTTGTTGACTAGGTACCTAAACTATCAAATCTGGCAGAAATTAGATATTTTTTTGTGTTTTTTGGTTCATGTGTGGCCGCCACGCCATCTTGAATGTCACGTGGTTTGAATTGCCTAAATTAGGCAATATCTATATCTATAATATATATATATATATCTATATCTTAAGGTGACATTGAAATACCGGCTCTTAAAAAATCATTGGAGTCCCAAATATATAAATTAATTAACTGCGTATTATACAGGGTGTTCCTGAATATCATGTACAAACGACAAAGGGTGATTCTTTTTTTTTTACGACTGAAATCTCAAATATGTTCTAAAAAATTGACTTATTTAAGCATTAAAAAAAAATTCACCCGCTAACATTTTAATTTTGTTCTGGAACACTTGCAGAGAGAAAAATTTTGAAATTTTTCCAGTAATAAAAGGAAAATGAGGAGCTCATTTTACGAAAATTCAAAATTTTCCAGTAAAAAATCACTCCAGGAAAAATTCTGAAAAATTGACTTTTTCAAGTAAAATTGAGGAAAATTCACCTCTTACATTTTAATTTTTTTCTGCAAAACTGGCAAAGGGAAAATTTTGAAAATTTTCCAGTAATAAAAGGAAAATGAAAAGCTCATTTTACGAAAATTTCAAAATTTTTTAGTAAAAAATTACTCCAGGAAAAATTTTAAAAAACTAACTTTTAAGCAAAATTAAAGAGAATTCATCCATTTTAATTTTTTTCTAGAAATCTGGCAAAAGGAAAATTGTGAAATGTTTCCAGAAAAAAAAAGAAAAGTGAACAGCACATTATAGAAAAATTGCAAAATTTTCCAGTCAAAAATCATTCCAGAAAAAGTTCTGGGAAATTGACTTTTTTAGGCAAAATGCACCCTTTTACATTTTGTTTTTTTTTTTTGGAAAACTGGCAGGAAAATTGTGAAAATTTTCTAGAAAAAGAAGAAAATAAAGAGCTCATTATAGAACAATGTGTAATTTTCGAAAATTCGTAATTCTCGTAATTTTTCTTTAGAAATTTTTTAATTCCTGTCATTTTTCAAATAATTTTTCATCAATTCCTGTTATTCTTCAAATTTTCGTAATTTTTTAATTCCCGTAGTTTCTCAAAAAATTCCGTTATTTTATTAATTCCACGTACTTGTATATTTTGAAAATTAGTAGGTAATTCTCGTAATTTCCGTATTTATTCTGGGCATTTTTCAAACTTTGTATCGTTTTCCGAAAGCCTTTGTAATTTTTGTAACTTTAATTTCTAATTCTCGTAATTTCCGTATTTTTTTCGTAATAAAATAGTGTAAGGTTATGGCGACCACAACAAGTGTAATTCCTGAAGAGAAAGAAAAAATTTGCAAGTATTGCAAGAAAAAAGTTAATTCTGCTGTAAATTGTGTGCGATGTAACTCTTCTTACCACCCCGGTTGTGCTAATCAAGCAAAAGTCCTAAATAAAGACAATAAAGTGTTTTGTTGTCGATCGCGCGATAAAAGCGAGGTTAGGAAAAATTCGTGTGATGAAAATCAGGAGAAAATTAACGAAAAAACATTTACAACCATTGTTAAGGAGCTTTTGCAGCCGATCCAAGAAGAAATGGGGGAATTGAGAAAATCTGTGCAGTTTATGTCCGACAAATTCGAAGACCAAAAAGTAGCAGTTGAAGGTTTTTTTAAAGAAGTAAAAGCTTTAAGAAATGAAAACTCAGAGCTCAAAAAAACGAGTAGAGATTTTGGAGCAAAAAATTAATTCTCAAGAACAAAATAAGAAGCAAAATAACTTAATTGTTGTCGGAATACCGAAGCAAGAGGAGAAGGACTCCAAAAAAATTTTTAACAAAGTTATAGCTACATTAGAGATAGACATTAACACACAAGATATTACAGAATGCTACAGATTCAAAAACAAAGAGGATGGACCAATGTTGGTGAAGTTCGCCCGTAAGGAACTAAAACAAAAGTTAATTTAAAAAGTTAAGGAACTAAGAGGGCTGAAAACTCGCGAGTGTGGATTCTTGGGTGAAAACAAAAGCATCTTCTTCAATGATGATTTAACCCAAACAAACCAGATACTTTTCAAGAAAGCAAGAGAGTATAAAAAAACACATAAATTAACTGCTGTATTCTGTAACAATGGATCTATTTTTCTTAAGCGGAGAAGTGAGGATCCGTAGTGAACAAGATTTAACACACTAAATGCCTTACTTGTTATGAACCAAATAAGTGATCAATAAAACACTAACATACTGAAATGGATCCTAACATCAAAGTAAATATAATATACATTAATATAAGAAGTCTCCGTAATAAACTAAATGACCTTTTGGACATAATAAACAAAAGTGATTGTGAAATACATCTTATTGTATTGACTGAAACATGGCTATATGTAAATGAAACAGAATATATAAATATACCTAACTATAGTGCCATACATAACTGTAGGGAAACAAGAGGTGGAATGTCTATCAACTTAGCGAGACAACTTTGGAAAATCGATTTTCCGTTATGCCAAGAATTTGCCGCTTTTTTGCCGCTAATTAAATGTGGAATTAAAAAATTTGCCGCTCTTTTAGTTTTTTCTTAATTACGTGTTTTGCTAACTTGACGTCAAGATAGCGAGACAACATCACTAAATATGTCAGCAGTAAAAAATTAGGCAGATGAAAATTTGCCGTTTTTTTGCCGCTAATTAGTTGTGTAAACCAAAAATTTGCCGGTTCTTTTTTTTCCATAAAAAATCAAGTTTGAAAAAAAAAATCATTTGTTTCGCTAACTTGACGTCGAGTTAGCGAGACATTATCACTAAAAATGTCGGTAGTGAAAAATTGAATGAATAGAAATTTGCCGTTTTTTTGCCGCTAATTAGTTGTGAAAACCAAAAATTTGCCGCTTCTTTTTTTTACAAAAAATCAAGTTTGAAAAAAAAATCATGGGTTTCGCTAACTTGACGTCAAGTTAGTGAGACAATCAGGCCTATGATGTATCCTCTCCTGTTATTTTACCAGTTGTGTTATAGCTCAAAACTTATACCTGTCTCTATTTTTACGTGTAGAATAAACAGTGACAGATAACTTAACGTTGCTGTTAAAATAACAGAAAATGATACATCATAGGCCTGATTATCATTAAAAATGTCGGTAGTGATAAGTTGAGTGAATGGAAATTTGCCGTTTTTCTGCCGCTAATTAGATGTGAAAACTAAAAATTTGCCGCTACCTTTCTTTTCATAAGAAAATAGTGTTCGAAAATAAAATAATGTTTTGCTAATTTAACGTAAAGTTAGCGAGATCACTAAAAATGTCGGTAGTGATAAATTAAGTGAGTGGAAAATATCGCGTTTGAAAAAAATATGATGTGTTTCGCTAAGTGGACATCAAGTGAGCAAAACAGTATCATCACAAAATGACGGTAGAGAAAAATTGAGTGGTAGAGAAAAACTGTGAAAATTTGCCGCTTTTTGCCGATAATTAAATGTGAAAACCCAAAAATTTGCTGCTCTTTTACTCCATGAAAAAATCGTGTTTGAAAAAAACTTGTGTTTCGCAAGCTTGCCGTTAAGTTAGACCGACATCATCACAAAAAACGAAGGGCAGTATAAAATAAGGTAAGTAAAAGGGTGTTCCGTTATAAATGATCTCCCACCCTTAATTTTTATGCACCCTGTATATTTTAATTAATGAAACTCAACATTTGTTGGAACAAATATTAATTTCTAAATTTTTTGAGAATAGTTTTTCAGTTTTCTTTTCTTTAGTTTAGGAAAACTCTATTGGAGGAGGCCTTATAGGTTTTAAAAATCAAAAAGAGAAATATCGTGTGCTCACAGAAAATAAAATAAAATTAAATTGGGATAAAATGGAAATTATCGATAATTTTTGGCAAATTTTCCCGAATGCATTTTTAGTTGAAAAAAAGCACGAGGGACGAGAGTGCCTTTTCCAGTTAAAAATGCATGAGAGCAAATTTGTCAAAAATTATAGATATATTTCCATTGCTCGAGTTGTATTTTATGAGAGAATTTCATGAATCAAAAATTTAAATTTTTAGTATATCCTCGTAAGTATAAAATGTCATCAATCAGAAAAAATTTCAAATGCCACCCGTTAGTGAGCAATTATCCAATCCGATAATGCTGCACTAGTACAAATTATCACGTAATCGCAATCTGATTGGTTGAAATCAACAATTAAAGAATGCCAGTTTATGCATGGGGTCTGTGTCATTTGCGTGACAACCGTTTGCGCGAGGGAGAAAAGCGCGATACGAAAAGCGCGAGGGACAAAAGCACGGAACAAAAACGCGACAGGACAAAAGCGCGATGGACAAAAACGCGACTGGATAGAAGCGCGAGGAACAAAAGCGCGAGGGACAAAAGCGCACGATTGCACAAAAACGCGACTGGATAAAACCGCTAGAAACAAAAGCGCGAGCGACAAAGCGCGAGGGGACAAAAGCGCGATGGAACAAAAACGCGACTGGATAAAGCGCGATTGGCCAAGAACGCGAAGTGCCTTACTATCTACGAGAACTGAAGATCGTTTTCCAAAAAAAAGATATTTTCGGTGGCTCCGGTTCAAAAGAACTATATTTAAAATAGCAACATCAAAAAGGCGACATATTGTTAAAGCCATATATCAAAATAGCGACATTTGGAACAGCGATATTCAAAATAGCGACATCTAAAAAAAACAGCAACATATCAAAAGAGCGACATATGTAAGGAACGAGATTTAGAACAGTGACAAATTAAAAGAGCGACATTTACAACGACGACTGTTAATTCGCATCGATTTCGATATTTTTTATAAATGATTTTCGGTGTTTTAATTGGATTTTTACGTTTTTTCTTTTTGCCACGTCAAGCCACGTACCTGTTTTCGATCGATATCTCCCACTTGAAGCTTCGCTGTCCGTCTTGACGTTTTGTTTCAGTGGAGGGGCTACAATGCCACCTGTTGCTGGATGGTGATATGAATTAGCATGACGTCACTAGTATGCTCCAAGTGAGCGATGTCTTTAGCATTAACATGCCGCCACCCTTGGAAGACCAAAGTCTTTCAAAACATGATTAAACTGAATAACTAAATTTATAGAACGTATGTACACAGCTAAAGAGCAGTCTTTGATTTTTTTTTGTTATTTTAAGAGTCACATATCGGTAAGACACAAAGCCTTTGGACTGCACGAACGATAGGTCCTGATTGAGTGCGTACAGTTGCGGTTCGAACTACATTGTCCTTGCCACTATGAAGTTCAATTACTCTGCCCAGTTTCCAATATAACGGAGGGCAGTTATCATCAATTATAAGCACCATACTGTTTTCTTTTAAAGAGGTGGTAGAATCTTTCTGCCAAAGGTGCCGCTGTTGTAGCTGACTGAGATAGTCCTTGGTCCAACTTTTCCAAAATATTTGGACCGCTTGTTGTAGGAGTTGGTATTGTTTGAGGCGATTTTCTGGTAGTAATGTGATGTCTGCATAGGGAAGGGATAAAAGTGGTTGACCAATAAGGAAATGTCCAGGAGTAAGTATGGAAAAATCATGAGGGTCACTGGACATGGGATGCAATGGTCGAGAGTTCATTATTGCCTCGATCTGCGCAAAAATAGTGGATAAATCCTCAAATGTCAGAATGAGTCTACCTACGATTCTTTTTAAATGAAATTTAGCTTGACGCACAGAGGCTTCCCATAAGCCACCACGGTGGGGTGAGTAGGGTGGATTAAACTTCCATTCGATAGAATTTTGTAAAAACCAGTCAATAACCTCCCGTTTGTTAACAAATTTTTCAAGAGATAAATAAAGTTCTTTGATTTCGCTATTGGCGCCGACAAAATTGGTTCCGTTATCGCTATAAATACGCTTACACAAACCACGGCGCGCTACAAAACGTTTCAATGCATTTAAAAATGATGCTGTAGTCAAATCGCTCACTGCCTCGAGGTGGACCGCCTTGGTAGTAAAGCACACGAATATGCAAAGATATGCCTTAATAATGCTACGATTGCGTAGTTTGCCATCCTTTATTTGGAATGGCCCAGCAAAGTCTACTCCTACTATAGAAAATGGGCGATTCGGAATAACACGATCGGATGGAAGATCAGCCATTTTCCTAACTAATGCTTGTGGATTTATACGGTAACATGTGACACATTTATTTATGATATTTCGAATTGTGGATCTTCCATTTAATATCCAAAAACGCTGTCGAGATGATGATAAAATGAGTTGACATCCCGCATGTAAATGGCGATGATGTTCGTGCAATACGATTAACTTGGTTAAAGTATGTTGAGAACTGAGAATAAATTGATGTTTTGCATCTGTAGGTAGATTTGAATTCAACAATCTTCCACCTACTCGCATTAAGTGTCTATCGTCAAGGAAAGGATTTAGATTTTTTAGCCTAGAGTTATGAGGTAGCGGTTTTGAGGTTTCTAGAGACTTAATTTCATTAGGAAAAGATTCCCTTTGTGCAATTCTGACCAAGGCCAGTAGAGCCTCGTCAAGCTCCTTGGCTGTGAAGTTACCCGATAGATTGTATTGATCCTTGCGGAGATAATTAATAAATCGAATCCAAATTGCGGTGATACATTGAAGTTTAAATAAAGTTGAAAACTTAGAAAATAATTGGAAATTGCCCTCAGTAGAAACTAGACTGACTTGAGGTTTACGTGCTTCTAAATCAGTAGGAACTACCTTTTTTATGTTAGGCCAAATATTTTCATCATTGAGAAGCCATTGTGGTCCATTCCACCACAATTCACTATTGATTAGATCGGAAGGGCTCATTCCACGTGAAGCCATGTCGGCTGGGTTGCAATTAGTTGGCACGTGACGCCACTGTGCATTTTTTGTTGCATGTTGAATTTCGCTTACTCGGTTACCAACGAATATCTTTAGTGTATTTGGAGGCATTGATATCCATGCCAAGACGATGGTACTGTCAGTCCATAAAAATGTCTTATTGATATCAATTTGCAAAGAAGTTTGAACCTTTTCATAAAGCTGACTGAGCAGTAGTGCACTACAGAGCTCAAGACGCGGTAATGTTATTGTTTTCAATGGTGAGACGTGTGTCTTTGAACATAAAAGTCTAACCATTACCTTTCCGGTATGATCGATTGATTTAGCATAAATGCAGGCAGCATACGCCTTTTGGGATGCGTCGCAAAACCCATGAATTTCAATATATTTATGATAAGATGCAAGAACCTGTCGGGATACTTGCAATTCGCTTATTTTGTTTAATTTTTCTCGAAAGTTGTACCACATAGTTTTGATTGAATCGGGTACCTCATCATCCCAAGCAATTTTTAATTCCCATAACGACTGCATCATAATTTTAGCAGTGATTATAATTGGTGACAAAAGCCCAAGGGGATCAAAAAGCTTCGAGATTGATGATAAGATTATGCGTTTCGTGATTTTCTCTGGGAATTCCATTTCTGATAATTTATATGACAATAAGTCGCTGTTAGCTTGCCACATAAGACCCAAAGTCTTTTTGGCCTCACCTTCTGTTATAACGTAATAATTTGCCTCTGTGTTGCTTGCATTTGTATTGTTTGGATCAAAAACTTCTGGCGAATTCGACAACCACTTGCGAAGTTCAAATCCGTATTGTTGTAGAGTATCTGATATTTTTTGTTTCAAATCACTGGCTTCATCCACTGTATTTGTACCAGATAAAAAATCATCTACATAAAAGTCATTGGCGATGATTCGTGATAGTTCAGGTGAATTATGTTGACATTCAACAGCCACTTGCTGCAGACTTCGAATAGCTAAATACGCCGCTGAGCTTGTGCCGTAAGTGACTGTATTGAGGCGGTAATGTTTGATGGTGTCATTTACATTTGAGCGCCACACAATACGCTGTAGATCTCTTTGCTCATGATTTACCTGGACTTGCCTATACATCTTGGCGATGTCAGCTGTTATTACAACATTGTATTTTCTGAACCTCAACAGAATTGAGAAGAGATCGTCTTGAATACTTGGTCCCACTTTCAATAGGTCATTGAGTGATATTCCCGTTGACGTTTTGCAAGACCCGTCGAAGACGACTCGCAACTTCGTGGTCAAGCTGGATTGATTTATAACCCCATGATGTGGTAAGTAAAAGATATTTGATGAGATGGGAGCCTGGTTGATTTCAGTGGCACTCATCTCAGTCATATGACCAAGAGCCTCATATTCGGTCATAAAATCGATATACTGCCTTTTAAACTCGATACTTTTTGCAAATCTTCGCTCCATGCTATGCAACCGCTTCACTGCGTTTTCCAGAGAATGACCCAATTTGCCTATATTTTCTTTCATTGGTAACGTTACTATAAAATGGCCGTATTCATCACGCTGTGTTGTTTTTTCAAATAAGTCTTCGCATTCCTGCTCCTCAATCGATTTTAACCTTGAGTTGGGTACCTCTTCTATTGACCAGAATTTTTCAATAGACTTCTCTAATGTTTTATTAACAGAGAGGTTGCAAACCGTATAATTACATAAGTTCGTGTTCAGTGATAGAGGACCCGATAAGACCCATCCCAATTCGGTTTGTTGTAGAACTGGCATTCCTGCACCTAACTTAACTTGATTCGTTCCAATTAGGTCATAAAAAATGCTGGCTCCTAAGAGCATATCGATTTCTCCAGATTTGTAAAATTCATAGTCGGCTAGAATAACTTCCTCAGGTATCTTAAGTGAATTTATGTTGAATGAATTAATTGGTAAATTTTCCGTGATTTTATTTAAAACTAAAAATGTAAGCTCAGCTTTAAAACTGTTATGAATTGATTTAATTTGCGTTATAATTTTTTCATCTACTTTTAAATTAGAATTGCCTACTCCCATGATTGGACTTTTAATGTTTGTTGAACGAATGTTTAATTTTTTCTGCATTTTGCTAGTGATAAAATTGGGTTGGCTGCCGCTATCGAGTAAGGCCCTGCAGCGATGCCAATCACCTGCAGCGCCTCTGACTAACACAAAGGCAGTTGATAGGAGAATTTGAGAAATTCTATTTTCACAAAAGTTCGTTACTGTTTGCTGCATTACCTCAGTGGAAAGGGGATGATTATCTAATTTTTGATGTCCAAGTTCCGAGGTCGATTCCTCAGCTGATTCTATGCTACAATTGCTCACGTGACCGAAAGAGTCGTTTCTCAAATTTTGACCTAAATGGGCCCTTTGTTGTGCATTGTTGGCATTAGGTTGCTCATTTTGCTGATTATGCAACATCGTGTTATGCATTTGCTGACATATCTTACAACCTTGTGCTTTACACTGTGATGTTTCATGATTATCACGTAAGCAATTTGTACATAGTTTTAAATTATTTATTTCCTTGAACCGTGTCGATATTGGGAGAGATTTCAACTTTCCACATGCATAAATGGGATGATTTTCTTGGCAAAAACCACAAATAGCTGGTTTACCGATCGCATTACCAGCAAATGCATGTTGATATTTATTTTCTGTTGGTGACCTTTTTTGATATTTTTGGGTGGCTCAGAATTTATTGTTGGTTTAGCAACAATACCTTGTTTATCATGATACATAGTTTCTAAAAGAAGGCACCGCTTTTCTAAAAATTCTAAAAAGTCTGAAAACTTCAATTGTACGTTGTTTATATTCTTTGTTATAAATAATGATTCCCACTCTCGTTGGGTGCTATTATCTAATTTTTTAGAGATGATACAGAATAACAAAGTGTCCCAAGTTTTTACTGGCTCTCCCAGCGTTTCAAGTGATCTCAGATGCTTTCTTAAAGAATCAGTGAATTTTCGCAACGAAATGTGAACATCCTTGCTTACAGAGGGCATTTCTACCAAAGCGTTCACGTGATGTTTTATAATGACCGATTTATTTTGATACCGGGAAATTAATAAGTTCCATGCAACATCGTAATTATCATTAGTTACCTCTATAGACTCAATGACTTTAGCCGCATCACCCTTTAGACTACTTATGAGATAATAAAACTTTTTTATGTTGTCAAGCTGAGTATCGTTATGAATCAATGAAACAAACATGTCCCTAAATTGACCCCACTTTTCATAGTCCCCGTAAAATTTGGGCAAATCTATTGGCGGAAACCTCACATTATTGTTGTTGTTTATAATATTTGCATTAGTAGAGCAACTATGTTGACATGCCTGATTGGTAAATTGTTGTTGCAACGGTGACGCTACTGACGAGACAGGATTATTTTGTTGCATAAAGTCAAATATTAATTGTTTAGCGCTTTGTGTGATGTCATAATATTGATTTTCAAAAACCTCGCGTATATCGGAACCAAGTTCATCTTCGTCCAGTATTTCGATTTCATCCTGAATACGATTAAAATTTCCAAAAGAAATAAGCAAGTTGTCTAACCGTGCTTGTATTTGCATAATATTATTTTGGTTTAAATTGTATTTGCATTTATTAACAAACGTGTTAAATCGGGTTAGAGTAGCCCTTACTTGGCCGCGTTTTGTTATAAGATTTTTTAATTGAACTGCTAAAGCTGCCACCTCCGCCACTGTGGTGGCGTCAGCTGGGCGCTCCTCATCAGAATCAGCCATTTTACTTTTGGCTTTGCTTTTTTTTTTTTTTTTTTTAAATGGTTTAAATTGAGCTGATTTGATAAAAAAGGTTCGATTGAGTGATAATGATTAATGATTAATAATTATTATTATTTTAAACAATAATAAATCTCGATTTCAAATAATTTGATGGGAAAAATGAATAAATATAGACATGGATAAATGGAACAGACTCACCAAAAATGCTTGATTTCTGTTTCCACGTCGTCAACACACACAACACAACACGATGGTCGCAATGTCCGATTCCCGAGTCACGAATCACGATCCCGACCGATTTCGGATTCTTGTTGCTGTTGCTACCCGGCCCGGCGCTGTTCGATTTCCAAGCCGCGTTGACTGTTTTCGTTTTTACGATTTTTACGATTTTTTCGATGTTTTTCCTCTGAAAAACTTATTCGGCTGAAGGACCATGTTAATTCGCATCGATTTCGATATTTTTTATAAATGATTTTCGGTGTTTTAATTGGATTTTTACGTTTTTTCTTTTTGCCACGTCAAGCCACGTACCTGTTTTCGATCGATATCTCCCACTTGAAGCTTCGCTGTCCGTCTTGACGTTTTGTTTCAGTGGAGGGGCTACAATGCCACCTGTTGCTGGATGGTGATATGAATTAGCATGACGTCACTAGTATGCTCCAAGTGAGCGATGTCTTTAGCATTAACAACGACCTCTAAGCAAAAGAGGGAAACATCAAATTGTTCCAATATTAATCAAAATAATGTAGACTTACTCAAACTAACCCAAACTAACCCGTCCGTCTAGGGCAATCTCGTCCTCGTGAGTTAGCATTTTATTTAAAAAGCACTGCGCTCTCAAGAGATCATGAGCAATCAGTGAATTAATTTTGTTTTTTTTTAAATAAAATGCTTACGAGGACTAGATCGTACTACCTATACTTTATTTTTTCCCAAGATAGATTTTGACATTGAAAACTTTGAAACATAAACAATAACGCTTGACCCTGATTGGTCGCAAAATGAGGTGTTTCTGCAGGTTGACATCAGTTTTACAATAGCGGCCAATAAGTGGCATTAGCGGCATTGCTTATGTTTCAAAGTTGACAATGTCAAAATCTATCTTGGAAAAAAATAATGTATAGGTGGACGGGTTATTTTGGGTTAATTTGAGTAAGTCTGTATTGCGACATCAATTTGAACCAATAATAATAAAGCAAATACAGACTTGCTCAAACTAACCCAAAATAACCCGTCCGCCTAGTGCGATCTAGTACTCGTAAGTTAGCATTTTATCCAAAAAAACGGTCAATTTATTTATAGCGTAGGATCCCTTGACCGTGCCTTGTTTTTCAAATAAAATTCTATTTAACGAAGACTAGATCGCACTAGGCGAACGGGTTAGTATGGGTTAGTTTGAGTAAGTCTGCATTTTTCTGATTATTATTGGTACAATTTGATGTGTCCCTTTTTTGATTACAGTCCTCGTAGATAGTTAGATAACTCGCGTTGTTGTCCAATTGTGCTTTATTCCAGTCGCGTTTTTGTTCCGTCGCGCTTTTGTCCCTCCACTTTTGTTTCTCGCGCTTTTCTCGTTCGCGCCTTTGTTTCTCGCGCTTTTATGCAGTCGCGTTTTTGTCCCTCGCGCTTTTAGTATCGCGCTTTTCTCCCTCGCGCAAACGACTGTCGCGCAAATCACACAGAGCCCAGTTTATGGTTCGAATACCAGTTTTGACAGATGAATGAAATTTTCTACCGACATTTTTATTGATACTGTTTTGCTAACTTGGGGTCAAGTTAGCGAAATACATGATATTTTTTTCAAACGCGATATTTTCTTGTAGAAAAAGAGCTAATTAGCGGCAAATTTCCACTCACTCAATTTATCACTACACTGATAAAAAGGATTCCTTGGTTCAAAGGAAATTGAATTTCTCTCAAGGGCGCCAAGCATTTGAATAGGGCGAAATGCATGGACATTTTGTCTCAAAACTTGGAAAACTTTGAGCCAAACGTTTAGTTTCTTTTGGTCCAAAGTTATAGAAATTGAAATCAAGAAACTCTGACTTTATCGTAATTGTACATTTCTTTTGTCTCAAAACCATTATTTTCTCAACTTTTGAAAAACCTTGAGGAAAAGGCCACGAGTTTTTAGACCAAAGCCATATTATTTTTGTTCAAATTCATCAAGATATTGTTGCAAAATAATTTGATTTTAAATAAAATACATGATATTTTTGACGTAAAATATAATGATTTTGTTATAAAACCAACAAATTTTTAATCCAAAATATTACGATTATGCGTGAATACTTGTTTTAAAACCCTGAGTTCTTAAGTGAAAGAATTATTCGTTCCTCAAAAGATCCGGAATGGTTTTGGGACAAAATGTACCTATACACTTAAGTCTTGCGAAAGGAACAAAATTTAACTACCAAATAATTTCAATTAAAATCAATTTAAGAGTTAACATTTTTCCTCTAGAATTTCTTAATACTACCTAGTTAGGTATACAGGGTGTCCCACGGTGGATGGCGTATTAGACGTTTATGGAGAACCAAAAAGCGGATCATTTTGAAAAATTTGGCAACCGGGATAAACGACCATGATCTACACTTTAAAAATATTTTTGACCATGCTGTGTTGCCGCTTCTACTCTAAACTAGTGGCAACATCACTATTTTAAATAGAACACCCCGTATTAAATTGCATATTTGGATTCTACGTAAAATTCTGAGCAGATTTCATGTGATATACCCTATACCTAAGTTCAACTGTTATGGAAATATTGACAGTTGAAAATTGACTTTTTGCAACTTCGACAGACTGTAGAACCTGAACGGTTAATTTTAGAGGAAAACCGATTTTACATTCCTATCTTAGATTTTTATAAACTATCATTTAACACCATCTTTGAATTAAATCCATGATTAAAAATTTCAGTTAAATTTAATCTCCGGTTAAGTTCAAAGTTGGTGTCAAATGATAGTTTATCAAAATCTAAGATAGGAATGTAAAATCGGTTTTCCTCTAAAATTAACCAATTAGGTTTTACAGCCTGTCAAAGTTGCAAAAAGTCAATTTTCAACTGTCAATATTTCCATAACAGTTGAACTTAGGTATAGGGTATATCACATGAAATCTGCTCAGAATTTTACGTAGAATCCAAATATGCAATTTAATACGGGGTGTTCTATTTAAAATAGTGATGTTGCCACTAGTTTAGAGTAGAAGCGGCAACACCGCATGGTCAAAAATATTTTTAAAATGTATATCATGGTCGTTTATCCCGGTTGCCAAATTTTTAAAATGATCCGCTTTTTAGTTCTCCATAAACGTCTAATACGCCATCCACCGTGGGACACCCTGTATAGTATATTTTTTTTTTTTTTTCAAAAGATCCTTGGGGAATTCGCCACTACGACTGTATAAACATTTTGTCTAAAGACTATCTCGGATCTTTAAAAAACAAATAATAATTATTCTTTTACTTCAGAACTCTGCGTTTCGAAACAAGTATTCACCATAATCATAATATTAGTGATAATAATAATAATAATAATAGGTAACTTTAATTAAAATAGCAATAAATTTCGCTTTTCTTGGGTGAAGACTTGCAGGAACCACAAAGAAACAAATATCGATATGTACAAATTTATTTATTTCAGAAAATAATAAACATTAATGGGGTTGAACATAACATAATCAACTTACACCTACATATACAGGGTGTAAAACAGTCCACCCCGATTTATTGGATTTGGGATGAGAATTTGGAAAAACGCTCGGACACGTCGATTTTTGATTTGGGGGGGAACTATTTTTCAGTTTTTTTCATCCCCGTAGTTTCAACCCCCTAGCTAGGGGGACAACAACTCCCCAAATTTGAATAGGGGATAGGGGTTATGTCATATCTCTTTTTAAAGGTCTCATCGAGTTCTTTATGCCCCTAGAATTTCGTCTCATTATTTTCATCCGTTACGAAATGACAGCTTGTCAAATTCTTGGAAATAGACTATTAGTTTTAGTGGGAGCAAAAGCGATACTTACCTCCCTTAATAAAAATACTTGAAATACTTATACTATTATTATTAACGAGGTGTACAGGAGAATTGTAAATTGTAGGTATTTTTACTCGTATTTTTATTAAGGGAGGTAAGTACCGCTTTTACTCCTACTAAAACATAGTCCATTTCCAAGATTTTGATAAGCTGTCATTTCGTTACGGATGAAAATAATAAGATGAAATTCTAGGGCCATAAAGAACTTGATGAGACCTTTAAAAAGAGGTATGACACGACCCCTATCCCCTATTCAAATTTGGGGGGTTGTTCTCCCCCTAGCTAGGGGGTTGAAGGTACGGGGATGAAAAAAACTGAAAAATAGTTCCCCCTCAAATCAAACATCGTGTCCGAGCGTTTTTCCAGATTCTCATCCCAAACCCAATAAATCGGGGTGGACTGTTTTCCCTGGGACACCCTGTATATATATAAATAAAAAATATACCTTTGTTGATTTTTTTTTCCTTACTTTATTTTCCTTGTTCTTCAAAAATTCAATTAGCCTTTCCAATTACTTAATTCTGTCTTCAATATTTTTGGTTAATTCATCCATATGGTTCATTTGTTCTAGAAAAACAATAAAAAGTAAGTCAGTTTGGTTTGGCTTTTTAAAAACAGTAGACTTTGAATTAGAAGAAAACACCGATTATCAAATGCTACATGCTTTGCGGCTAAATTAATAAATTTTTACTTTCAAAGCCTCGTGACGTTGAGACAAAAGCAAGGGTTATGTCATAAAAACAACGATTTTGTCACAAAACCAAGAGCTTTGTCACAAAACCAAGGGTTTTGTCATACGAGTGAAGGAGATTTATGTTAAAAAAAAAGCAAGCCGATTTTATCACCACAAAAATGCCAAAATGGCCAATATAGCGACATGTTTTACTGGTAACATTATTGAACAAATGTTTTAAAATATATTCGTCTGCACCTTAGATTATGTCTGCACTGCCTGCAGTCTCATTTGATATATTTCAAAACGATAAATAGAATCCAAAACAGCTTTCAACTGAAAAATCTACAATGTATTAATAGGTACTTACCTCTTGATGTTTTTACTGAATGGCTTAACCGCCACGTTTTCAGAAAAATTTCAAATTCACCGGAATCACTTTACTCATTCTAGATTATAGAATAAATGCACAAACCCCAAACTAATAAACGAAATCTGATGCCGATGCATGATGCACGCGCGTTATGCGTATGTCATCGGTCAATCGGTACTGCAGACGAGTGAGTATTCGGGTGGTCTGGAGCTGTTGAAAGGTGAGAATTGCGTATGTAGAGTACTCTACGCAACGCCCATAGACTTTGAATGAAAGACGAATGCTTTCCAGAAAAGCTCAACAATGCAGGGACTGGAAACAAAGTCAATGATGCTCTCTCAAAGGCGCTTGAATCCAAAAGAATTAGAAATTTATTGGAAAATCATCCATGATTTTCAGTTGAGAGCAGAGAATTTGAACGAAAGAAATTTTTTTTGATAAAAGAGAAAAAAATCCAAAAGCATCATTCTTTTGTCTTGAATCGGGTATTTTTTTCAGTGTACCGACATTTTTAGTGATCTCGCTAACTTTACGTTAAATTAGCAAAACACTACTTTATTTTCGAACACGATTTTCTTATGGAAAGAAAGGTAGCGGCAAATTTTTAGTTTTCACATCTAATTAGCGGCAAAAAAACGGCAAATTTCCATTCACTCAACTTATCACCACCGACATTTTTAGTGATATTGTCTCGCTAATTCGACGTCAAGTTAGCGAAACACATGATTTTTTTTTCAAACTTGATTTTTTGTTAAAAAAAGCGGCAAATTTTTGGTTTTCACAGCAAATTAGCGGCAAAAAAACGGCAAATTTCTATTCATTCAATTTTTCACTACCGACATTTTAAGTGATAATGTCTCGCTAACTTGACGTCAAGTTAGCGAAACAAATGATTTTTTTTTTCAAACTTGATTTTTGATGAAAAAAAAAAACGGCAAATTTTTGATTTTCACAACTAATTAGCGGCAAAAAAACGGCAAATTTTCACGTACCTAGTTTTTTAGTGCTGACATATTTAGTGATGTTGTCTCGCTATCTTGACGTCAAGTTAGCAAAACACGTAATTAAAAAAAAACCAAAAGTGCGGCAAATTTTTTAATTCCACATTTAATTAGCGGCAAAAAAGCGGCAAATTCTTGGCATAATGGAAAATCGATTTTTCGAAGTTGTCTCGCTAAGTTGATAGACATAGAGGTGGAGGCACAAGTATTTTTATTAAAAGTGGATTAGAGTATATTATCACAGATACTCCTATAATTGCTGACTGCAACATGGCCTCTATACATCTTTTAAAACTAAAATGTACAGTAATAAGCATATATAGACCTCCTGCAAGTGATATGGGAATATTTATAGAAGGCATTAATAGAATCATGAGTGAGCAAAAAAAACAGTGCCTAATTATTGGTGACATGAATATAAATTTACTGAACGAAAATGAAAAGGTAAATGAATATAAATATAATATTGAAATGGCAGGCTTTTCAATACAAAATAAAATTAACATATCTGATGCCACCAGAGAAACAAATTCCACTGTCAGCATAATTGATCATGTGATTACAAACAAAAATATGGTGTGTAACATAAATCTATATGACTCTTTCATTACAGATCACAAGGTGATGCATATAACAATAATTAAAGAACCTAAAATCAATAAAAAAGAAAACATTTTTAGAAAATCAATCGACACGCAAAAATTTAGAGAAAATGTGAAATTAAAGCTACAACAAAAAAATATCGAATCGTTCCAGGATCTAGCAATAATGGTAGCAGACTCAAAAAATGAGGCAACAAAAGAATATAGCATCAAAATATGCAACAACAACTATTGGGTTACAGTGTCGTACCTGAAAAAAGTTAAAGAGAGAGACAAACAATATGTGAGATGGAGAAGATTAAAAAATCTGGAAACAGAAAATAGCTTTAAAAGGTTGAAAAATGAGGTGAATTCTATGAGAAAAAAGCTGAAAAGGGAATACCTATGCTGAAAAAAAAGTATCTGATGCCGGGAAAGACTCAAAAAAGTTATGGAAAACCCTAAATGAGCTCTGTTCAAAAAAACAAAACATACAAAACAACATAAAACACATTCTGAGTGAAAATGGTGACGAGCTGCAAAATGAAAGAGAAATAGCTGAGGAGTTCAACAGATATTTTGCCCAGGTAGGACAACACCTTGCACAAAATATACCAGATGTACTAAACCAGCAGTTTGAAGAAGAAGAAGTGGCATCAACTATCTACTTTTACCCTACTGACTCACAAGAAGTAGCCAATATTATAAGAGAATTGAAAAATAATTGCTCACCAGGTGAGGACCAAATCACAAAAAAAGGACTTGTTACAAGTTCAAGACCTACTGGAAGAAACGATTGTTGAACTCATCAATAATATATTAGGGACTGGCATATTTCCAACAGAGTTCAAAAATGCCAAAATAACTCCTATATATAAAAAAGGGTCACATAAAAATACAACAAACTATAGGCCCATATCTGTATTGTGTCTATTCTCCAAAATTGCAGAAAAAATAATAAAAACACTTCATAAATAATACATCTGGTATGGACAAATATCAATATGGTTTCCAGAAACAGAGCAGCACCCTGGGAGCGACGGCTGATCTGCTTGAATATGTGTCCTCTGAAATTGACAAAAACAAATATGTGCTGACTATATTTGTGGATCTCCAAAAAGCCTTCGACACAGTTGATGTAGATATTCTTCTAGAAAAACTGGAAAGAATGGGCTTCAGGGGTGTTGGATATACACTTATGAGATCATATTCTAAGTATCGGACACATTGCACTGAAATTAACAAGATCAAGAGCAATAAAGCTGAATTGAAAGTCGGAATTGCCCAGGGTTCTGTACTTGGCCCACTGCAATATTTATTATACAGGGTGGTCCATTTAACTTGAGACAGTCAAATATCTCGAAAACGGTGCGTTTCTGAAAAAAAAAGTTCAAACAAAAGTTACATGGTGTCATGGGGGAAACAAAATGGCGGCACCGATTTTTGACTTTGACAACGTTTTCAAGGTTATTTCAAGGTCAATTTTTTTTTTTCAATGGAAACGTATTTTTTTTATTGCAGATCCCTATTCTACGGAAAAAAACAAGTAGCTTTTACATTTCAAATATTGCCAAAGCTCTTTATTATTTTTGTTTTGAAACCTTCTCAAAATATTAACAGCGGTACCTAAATCAGGCTTGGTATACATAACATAATATTCATTAAACAGCCGATTAGATTACGACAAGGGCTATAATATTTTTCTTCTGAATTTAAACCAATAAAATTCAGTCTACTAGGAAGCGGAGTGCTGACACAGCTGACGGCCCAACAGTCATGCATATTAAATTTATGTAAGATAGTTTTTGTGTAGGTACATACCTATGTGAAAATTGATCAAGGGTAATTTTATTTTTGATTACCTTTCAATTTTAATACCCAAAAATAGTTTCCTGTCTTTCAAATAAACCATAGAACAGTTATTTGCCAAATACCTTTTAAAACTATTCAATGTATTATTATCTGCAGAGGCAATTATCATCTACATTATATATTTTTACATATTGAACCTTTGTCTAAGATACAAATACAGTGGTAAACTGATGAATTTTCAAACCTATTTTCTTCAAGAACTTTTACTATTATTTCAAATCAACATCTAGTGGTTGGTTTAGTCCATAGATACAAACTTGGTTCTTGGTTAGGAGGTTTACTTGTCACACCTTGAGCCAGCGACCCTTCAGCCTTCAGAAACCTTCATAAAAATGGCTTCCTTCAATGTCCCATTCGGGAAAGCTGTTTTCACATCCATATAATGTACTGAAAGGTTAAACTGATCAAAAGGTAATTATAAACCAGAAACCTACGTTTCATTATAATCTACCAAGTATTCTTGACTAAAACTACAAGCACTAAGCGAGCATTGTATCTAAATGGTTTTCCAATTTCATCATTTTCGATCGAAAATATCCATTTACAATTCACTACATTTTTATTTTCGGGTCTTGATACTAACGACCACGTTTTATTTACCAATAATAAATGAATATCATCTGGCAGATCTGTTTTAACTACAGATTTACTATACTCATTATTAGGTTGATAAGTTTGTTAGGGTTAACAGTTAACTACTTTTCTGGATTGCTGCTTATCTGATTTAGCTATATCAGATTTATTACCCACCGATCTTGGCAAACTGTCGGAGGAATCAGTTTCATTACCAAAGTGGTATACATTATTTTTTTAAAGTTTACTACTGATCTTGACAAACAGTCAGAGGAAACAGCTTTATCATCAAAGCGTTCTATATTTACTTTTTCAAACTTACTATTAACTACTGATATTGGCAAACAGTTAGAGGAAACAGCTTTATCATCAAAGTGTTCTATATTCATTTTTTCAAACTTACCATTAACTAACCACTGATATTGACAAACAGTCAGAGAAATCAGCTTTATTATCAAAGTGTTCTACATTCACTTTTTCAAACTTACTATTAACCACTGATATTGACAAACAGTTAGAGGAAACAGTGTAAAATATAAAAAATAAATTATTGTTGTGTTAATTGGACTTTGATTTTGGAATAAAGGGACCCAAGAATTCTGTCACGCGCCCCAGAGCCGTGACAATATTAAACTAATACAATTTTGTATACTATTACTACTATACTATTCCTCGTATTAAAAATTAATCGCTTTCGGCTAAATACCACCAATACTTACAGGAAAATAATTCCTTCAGCAAAATATTCAATTATCTTTTAACAACTTTGAGAAGCAATAATCTCAACTGGATAATAATTAACAGATCAAACGAACTTACCTATAGTGAAGTTCGATCTGAATTATATGAAGCCTCGTCGAAGTAATTAAGAATAATGTAGTACCTTCCACTTCACGTCAAATCACACGCTTTTTAAAGATATCGATTTTTAAAATCCCTGCTTACCTGTCCCGGTGCTTGACCAGTCACCAGTGACAATTTCATTTCATTTTTTTTTAAAGCAAACCCGATATTTATAATTGTATGCCTTGGGTTATAATAATTAATTATGGGTCGGGAGGGACTTAATTACTTCGACGAGGCTTCATATAATTCAGATCGAACTTCACTATAGGTAAGTTCGTTTGATCTGTTAATTATATTACGCCTCGTCTCGTAATTAAGAATAATGTAGATGTTTAAAGAAAATTGCAACAATTATAAATGAGGTCTATTTTCCAAACTATTGAACATTACATAAAACATTAACAAGAAAAAGTTAATACAATATTCAAATTATACAACTCCTAGTAACTATCAAGAACCCAAAACAGCTTCGGCAAAACTGGACTTTCTTATCAAAGGGCGTTGATAAAAATTAGCAAAAGTCTTTGATTTCTCAGTCCAACCTGCTGCCAGCCTGATTACATCCATACTTACTCCCTTACGAGCCGCGGCAGAAGTGGCCGCATGTCGTGTACTATGGGCAGTAAATATGGATGTATCGAGGCCACTATTTTTGAGAACTTCTCTTATCCATCTACTGATCGAGTTGGGTTTTGCATTTCTGAACGGCCTTTTAAAAGTAATAAACAATGAATTACAATGGGGGTCTCTTAACTTTCGAGTTTCCTTTAAATATTGAATTAAGCACTTAGCTACACATACTGATGGATCCGTCTTGAAAAAGGGTAAAACTAGAGTTGGCTGTTTTCTATTTAAACCAGACGTTTTGAGTCGCTTAGGAATTTTTATACTGATGCCATCATTCGCTATTACTATATTCCCAATTTCAATACTAGCCAAAGTCTGTACCCTTTGTCCAGTACTAAGCGCTAACAGCGCTGCTAATTTGTAAGTCAAATTCTGCAAGGAAATATTTTTAGGAAACGTTTTAATATAGTTAAGGACAATAGAAGGGTCCCAAGTCGTGCTATATTTGGGCTCGTTGGGTCGCAAATTGAAAACACCCTTAAAGAATCTTTTTAGCCTGAAATCGTTCGCAAAATCCAACCCTGCTATTTGAGCTATCGCACATCTATATGAATTTAAAGTGCCGTAAGAAGCACCTTTATTATAATACAATGTAAGAAATTTTAGAACATCCGGTACAGAAACTGAAAATATGTTCTTATTTTCTCGCTTACAAAACTCCCACCAAAATTTTAAACCGGAATTGTATTGTCTAATAGTACCACTGGTAATGGAAGCCATACAAATATCCAGCGATGCATCAGGTACCCCGCCTATCTGCAACGCTCGCCGGATAAGACTCCTGCTACCAGCGTAATCCTCTCCCATAATGGATGAGGAGTCCTATCAAAAGAAAGAAGTAAATCTTCACTCGGGGTAAAATAAATTAATCTACTAACAAGCAACGAGCTAAAAACTGGAAACCATGGCTGAGAGGTCCAGTAGGGAACGACAAAAATGCCCTCGGCTTTATCCTCTATGATCTTATGCAAACACTGCAATATGATCGAAAAGGGCGGAAATGCATAAAAATAGAAAGTCGACCAGTTAATCGTAAATGCATCTACCGCATAGCTATCTGGGTCTCTCTGCCAAGAAATGAAGCGTTTACATTTTTTATTTACTCTCGAGGCAAATAAGTCAATTTCGGGGCTGTTAAATTGAAGCGTTACTTCTCGAAAGGCCTTATTATTTAACTCCCATTCGGTTTCAATTTCTAACTGCCTAGATTCCTCGTCTGCCTCTACATTATCTTGAGATTTAATATACGAGGCGTATACCAAAATTTTTCTTTTTTCGCACCATTGCCAAAATTTTCTCGCCAGGGAGTTAAGCTTAGGATATCGAACGGATCCCATTCGATTGATACAGGCGATCGCTGTAGTGTTATCTATCCGGCATAGGATATTGCTGTGGGAAAGATTACTGGCAAAGCATCTTATAGCGAAGAAGGCAGCGAGGAGTTCGAGATAGTTTATGTGCTCCCGCAATTCGTCCCTGTTCCAGAAACCGTGAGCCCTCTTTTCCTCACAATAACTTCCCCATCCAGATGTCGATGCGTCGGAGAATATGCTTAATTTAAAGTCTTTCGAGGGTAAATTATTAAAGGATTTCATAGAGTTTTTAATCCACCAAAGAAAGTCTTCCGATACTTCAGAGGGAATATCCATGAAAGAATCGAAGTCTCCTCGCGATGTTTTGAGAGCGATTGCTTTAACTCTTTCAAAATTTTTTGTGTATAACCATCCATACTTTACTGCTGGGCAAGCCGACGTCAAAACACCAATAAATTGAGCAAATTCTCTGATTCTGCATTTTTCACATTTAAAAAATTTCGTAGCAAGTTTGATGATTTTTTGTTTTTTAAGTTCGGGTAAGCAAATTTTCATATTTATCGAGTTATAAGTAAACCCCAAAAAGGTGCAAGTCTGCTGAGGACTAGGGGAACTCTTAGAAAAGTTTATAATAAATCCCAAATTTTCTAATAGTCTAACTGTTTCCTGAACGTTAACTTCACAATCTGAAAATGTGTTACCCAGTAATAAAAAATCATCGAGATATAATACAGAGATTAATCCTTTTTTCCTTAAAAAACTTAGGATAGGTTTCATCAGTTTGGTAAAAATTAGGGGAGCACAATTCAACCCGAAGGGCATACAGGTAAATTCATACAGTGAATTGTTAAACTGAAAACGTAAATATTTCCTATGCGTCTTATTAACAGACAACAGAAAATAAGCATCCTTGAGATCTAATGTCGCCATAAAACAATTTTTGTATATCAACTTGATAACAGTCTTATGGTCTTCTAATTTGAAATGGCCAGTATTTATATAATTATTGAGATATTTGAGATTTAATATGAATCTTTGCGAACCGTCTGGCTTAGGAGTAAGAAATATTTTAGAAACGAATTGTCCTTTACAAGGTTCGACTTTATTTATGGCGCCCTTCTGTAAAAGTTCATTAATTGACTCTCGGATCTGCTCTTGTTCACGTAAAGACCATTTAGGTCCACGTGGAGCACTAACCTGCAATGGAGGTTGAGCGAAGGGAATTTTGATACCTCGAATCCAAGATAAAACATGTTTGTCTTTAGTCAAATGCGACCAGGCTGGATAAAAATGCCTCAGCCTGCCAGCGAGTTTACTAACCTTCGACTTCACTGTCGGTATTTGCTGCTCCTCTGTCCCTGTCTCTCTGACTTGCGAAACCATTTGTCCCGCGTCTTGTGATCTCGTCGAGGTTGCTGTTGATGATATTGTTGGCGTTCGCCGCGTCGCAACCCTTGGAATTTTCGAGACGAACTTTTGAAGTTTAAAGAACGCTTAGGATAGGAACTAGAAGATGCTCTGTTGGATGACACTTTTTCATCCTTTAAATATTTACTAGATTGAGCGAGGTTTTTGTGAGATTTCACCCTATCTTCTAGGTCCTTCCCGAATAGCCATTCATCGTTTGGCGTATTGAACAAAGTCTCCTTGAGACTTTTATTGAGGTTTAGGGCTACCAGCTCCCTCCTCGAATGCGTATCTTGATGAAATAAGTCGGTTAACATCCGACCAGATTCACCCAGTTGCTGAATAACATCTCGGTCCCCCTTCTTTTTTAAAAGGGTAGTAACTGCCGAGCCGATAGACGATATGGCTGCGCTCAATTGCGCCTGAATATCAGCCAACCTCTTGTCTCTTTTTACCACCGACTCAGAACAGGCACTGATCACCAAAGGATTCAGTTTAGGAGGAGCTAAAGAGATGCAGTTCTCCGGATGAGGAAATTTCCTCATTAACTCTTGCCTTTCTTCGCTATCGAGTCCGTTATTTAAAATTCCCGACCATATCTCTGAAAGGTCTTTTTGAATTGGAGGACCGAATTTAGAGGACTGAATAACATTCTTTCCAAGAAGAGATATTACCTCCTGATCTAGACTGACGTCACTGTCAGATTCAGAACTATGGTCTGTAAGGATAAATGATGCCTCGCCACTGAGTACATCTTCCTCTAGAATTTTAGAGGTATTGGCGTCGTCTTCGCGCCTATAATTCGAGCTCACAGAGGGAGCGACATAATCTCCCTCTAGATGTTCTCGATCACGTCGCAAAATTTTTGCCAACGACGCCAAAGAGGTCTCATCTTCGAACCCTTCATTTGAAGAAACCTTACGGATGGAAGGTTCACGCAAAACGTCGTGGTGACGGCTGAGACTATCAAACTCAAAATGTTTTTGAGACTTGGCGGCAACATCCTCGTGCCTTTGTCTGACAAGAACAGTTTTGGCAACATCTTCGTGCCTTTGCTTAACAGTTTTGGCAACATCTTCGTGCCTCTGTCTAACAGGAACAGGCTTGGCAACATCTTCGTGCCTTTGCCTAACAGGTTTGGCAACATCTTCGTGCCTGTGTCTAACAGGAACAGGTTTGGCAACATCCTCGTGCCCCTGCTTAGAAGAACTAGCTTCCTCGCCTTGCCGACACAATCGCTTGACAACCTTTCCTCCATTCTCCAAATCTGTCAAAAGTTTCTGTGAAGGAATTAATTTATCAGTCTTCTTACCTTCAGCACGGTCCTCCTCTTCCTCCCTGCACGTCCTCTTACGCTTACCAACATCTTTAGGCATTTTAATGCTTAAACATTCACCATACACGTAAAAAAGCTATAAAATTTAACGCGAATCGTTTGAACGATGCGAATAGTTTGACACGCTGTGAAAGAATGAAATGAAATTGTCACTGGTGACTGGTCAAGCACCGGGACAGGTAAGCAGGGATTTTAAAAATCGATATCTTTAAAAAGCGTGTGATTTGACGTGAAGTGGAAGGTACTACATTATTCTTAATTACGAGACGAGGCGTAATATAATTGCAGGTATTAAAGACACCAAATAGCAAAAAGCTGCTGCCAAATTGCTTATAAAAACAATTTTAATGATTTATCGTGGAAAATCTGCATCTGTGGCTTAGACGTGCCAGGCGATTATTTCATTAAAAAAGGCCACGGCTCCGGTCGTATACAAGCAATTTAAATTAAACAAACTGATATTTTATATTCGACTGGATAATTAGGAAGCTTTGATTGCACGACGATAAATTACAATTCAATCGCTGCACTTGGTCTTTTTGCCGGTTCAAGATAATTACATACTAAATTGAAGTTTTTGAAAAATGAATATACAGGGTGGTCCATTTAACTTGAGACAGTCAAATATCTCGAAAACGGTGCGTTTCTGAAAAAAAAAGTTCAAACAAAAGTTACATGGTGTCATGGGGGAAACAAAATGGCGGCACCGATTTTTGACTTTGACAACGTCTTCAAGGTTATTTCAAGGTCAATTTTTTTTTTTCAATGGAAACGTATTTTTTTTATTGCAGATCCCTATTCTACGGAAAAAAACAAGTAGCTTTTACTTGAAGCATTTTTCGATCAGGTTCCAATTTAAGCTGATAAACAAGAAAGAATAATATTTTTTTTTATTTTCCTCATCACACAATCTAAATTTGATAAATGCCATAGTGAAAAAAATACCTCAAAAACTATAACAAATGTTCAAAGTGATGTCCGCCAACTTCAACACACTTGTCAATTCGCTGTAGAAAGCTTTCATGGCACCGAATTAGAGTATCTCTACTGACAGCTCTACAAGCATTTCTTATGCGTTCCATCATATTTTCCGGTGTTGTGGGAGCCTCTTGATAAACAATCTGTTTGATATTGCCCCATAAAAAAAAATCGAGAGGCGTTAAATCAGGTGACCTAGCAGGCCATGCAACGGGACCACCTCTTCCAATCCACCGATCACGGAAATCACGATTTAACTTCTCTTGGGAAATTCTGGCATAATGAGCAGCGGATTTTTGAATTTCAACGAATCAAGTATAAATTTCAAATAATTTGGACCAATAGGAACAATTCAGCGGAAAAATAGTTCACAATTCGCGTACATGAGGGCTTAGCTTTACAATGCTCTTTTTTTTCTTTAAACGTCAAAAATCCGACATTTTTGCAAGTAAATTGTGACACATATTTTTGATTTTGAAAATCTTTTGGCTCTTTTCATCTGTGAATCCCAAATAGCTAATACCGCCATCAATTTTAAGATTATCCACCAATTAGCAAATATGGAATATCTTTCTATCGCAGCTAAAGTTGAGATGATATTAATTTATGGTGAATGTCAAAGAAGTGTTGTTAATGCCGTCGCATTGTACGCTGAACGTTTTCCAGATAGAAATGCCATATCGCGCGCGTCTTTTTATCGGGTTGTTAAAGAGTTTAAAGAAAATGGAAGTGTACAGCCAAAAAAAAGGAGACGTCGAGCCACGACCACTGGGGAAAATAATGAAGTCGCAGTATTAGCGGCAGTTGCTGTAAATCCATGTATTTCTTCTCGAAGAATTGCAAACGACTCTGGAATTTCTAAAACCAGTATTCTTAGGATTTTAAAGCGGCACAAGTTCCACCCATATCATATCTCTCTACATCAGGAACTTCATGGTGATGATTTCGCAAATAGAGTGACATTTTGTCAGTGGGCACGAGAAAGAACAGATCTAGATGAACATTTTTTCCGTAATGTGTTGTTTTCGGACGAATCCGGTTTTACAAACCATGGGCAGGTAAATCGCCATAATATGCATTATTGGAGTATTGAAAATCCACGGTGGTTGAGAGAAGTAGAACATCAGCGCCCTTGGTCGGTGAATGTATGGTGCGGAATTATTGGAGACAAGTTGATTGGCCCGTATTTTATTGAAGGTACACTGGATGGACCAAAATATCGAAGATTTTTAAGCGATCATTTACCAGCCCTGCTTGCAAATCTAACACGTCAACAAAGAGCAAATATGTGGTATCAACATGATGGTTGCCCTGCTCATTATGCCAGAATTTCCCAAGAGAAGTTAAATCGTGATTTCCGTGATCGGTGGATTGGAAGAGGTGGTCCCGTTGCATGGCCTGCTAGGTCACCTGATTTAACGCCTCTCGATTTTTTTTTATGGGGCAATATCAAACAGATTGTTTATCAAGAGGCTCCCACAACACCGGAAAATATGATAGAACGCATAAGAAATGCTTGTAGAGCTGTCAGTAGAGATACTCTAATTCGGTGCCATGAAAGCTTTCTACAGCGAATTGACAAGTGTGTTGAAGTTGGCGGACATCACTTTGAACATTTGTTATAGTTTTTGAGGTATTTTTTTCACTATGGTAGCATTTATCAAATTTAGATTGTGTGATGAGGAAAATAAAAAAAAATATTATTCTTTCTTGTTTATCAGCTTAAATTGGAACCTGATCGAAAAATGCTTCAAGTAAAAGCTACTTGTTTTTTTCCGTAGAATAGGGATCTGCAATAAAAAAAATACGTTTCCATTGAAAAAAAAAAATTGACCTTGAAATAACCTTGAAGACGTTGTCAAAGTCAAAAATCGGTGCCGCCATTTTGTTTCCCCCATGACACCATGTAACTTTTGTTTGAACTTTTTTTTTCAGAAACGCACCGTTTTCGAGATATTCGACTGTCTCAAGTTAAATGGACCACCCTGTATGTTAAAAATTTAAAGTATGCAGGTCTGAAAGCCAAGTACTTTATGTTCGCAGATGATACAGCTTTAGTTTTAACTGCAGATAATTCCGAGGAACTCGAAAATCTAGCAAACCAAGATTTGAACCTATATTTTAGGTGGTTGTGTAAAAACAAGTTATCAATAAATATAACTAAAACGGTGTATATGGTAGTGAAACAAAAAAACAAACCAAACTGTGATGTAAAACTGTACCTGAATAGAGTAAGACTGAAAGAAGTAACTGAATATAAGTACCTAGGACTTGTGATACAAAACAATTTGAGTTGGAATCTGCATGTTGAAAGTATCATTAAAAAAATTGTGCCCTTTGTTGGAGCTGTCAAGAGGTGTGCTGCAAGCCTAAACAAAAAAACTAGAAACTTGTTATACAATTCATTTATCGTGCCACATATCCGGTATCTTCTACCATGTTGAGGTAATCTACCAAAAAACTTACAAACCAAACTACAAAGAGTGCAAAACAGGGCCATAAAGACTATTTACCATATTGAATATTCTACTCCAACAGAAGAGTTGTATGAACAAATAAAACTATGGGACCTGAATAAAATGAGAATATATGAACAAACTAAATTTATATACCTAATAAACAATAACTTATTAAAATCAAATTTAACTACAAAGCAAGTAAAAGAATGTCACACACATAACGTAAGAAATGCAGCAAATTTTAGAAATGATTTTTCAAGGACACAGAAAGCACAAAGTTCATCCTTATATGGAAGTATTCAAACATACAATTCTATACCACAGGATATTGTAAATATTGAAACTGTAAAAAAATTCTGTCATAGCCTTAAGTTATATTTAAACTAATGTGATTTTTGATAAGTTACTATAAAATTAATATTGTCACAATAAGCTAAACGTCCGCCAGGCTGTCAAGAATCTCTCGGTATTATCTCTTGAGTATACTAGAATCTAGTGAATTATTCTACTTTAATCTGGAAAATTAGATTATCGTGTATTCTAGATTTCACAGGAATAGATTTAGGGATATATAAGAAGGCCGGCATTGATTTGTAAGTTAAGTTTCAGTTCGAGTGTGATACGATTTAAATAGTGATTGTAAAGAGTTGAATTGTTGAGTTTGTTAATAAAGTAATTAGTGTCAGAGTGTTTTGTTAAGTGGAATAAATTATTACTGTGTTAATTGGACTTTGATTTTTGGAATAAACGAAACGAACAACGAACCCAAGAATTTTGTCAGCAGGCAACCCAAAGCCGCGACATTGGTGCCAAGAAGTGGGATATAAAGGACTGCAGAGTGAAATCCAATTGCGGAAGTGTGGGACACTAGTGTAGTGTAAAAACTAAACACTAAGTGAACACTGGGACAGTTAGTGCAGTGCAAACAGTGACAATCACAAAAAGAGACTCAACCGATCGTGTGAATTACCCCGGAAGTGACTCTATCCCCGATTTAGACTGTGATAGTGAACCTTCGAGTGAGTTCTAGAAAATTCTATTTGGAAACTAAGGGAGATATCGAATTTGTGACTTCGCCGACGCATTCGGAACATCAATCGTCATTCAGAAGAACTTTTTCGAGGAGTTTCGGGAAAATTCTAGAACATTCTATTTGGAAACCAAGGGAGATATCGAAATTGTGACTTCACCAACGTGTTTGCTGTATCAATCGACATCTAGAAAAGAAGTTTCAAGAAAATTCCAGAACATTCTATTCTAGAATAAGGCAAGTTATCCAATTTGTGACTTCACCGGCGTGTTTGGAACTTCGAGCAAAGACCAGAAAAGATATTTGAAGAAAGTTCGAGGGAAATTCTAGAACATTCTGTATATGCCTATCACAAGACAACAAGCCAAAATGGACGAACAAAAAGTTGAAGAACTCCTGCGCAAAATGTTGGAACTTCAAGAGACCAAACGACAACAAGAAAAACAAGACGAAGAAGCTAGAAGACAACAAGAAAAACAGGACGAAGAAGCTAGACGACTACAAGAAAAACAAGACGAAGAAGCCAGACGACTACAAGAAAAACAAGACGAAGAAGCTAGACGACAACGAGAAGAGGCCAGACGACAAAAAGAAAAACAAGAAGAAGAAGCTAGGCGACAACAAGAACGGCAAGAAGACCTTGGAAAACTACAGAAGATATTCCAAACCATACAAGGAACTGTCGCTAACCTAGACCAGAAGATTGAAAAAGTTAAAGACGATGTGCAAGAAGTTAAACACGACGTTCAGGAAGTAAAAACTGAAGTCAAAATCGATGTTCAAGAAGTTAAAAACGACGTTCAGGGAGTTAAAGCTGAGGTCAAAGCCGATGTTCAGCAATTAAGACAAGAAGTTGAGGACCAAGTTCAAGCACTCAAAGATAAGATGCGTAGATTAGAAATACAGTCCATCAATCCAGCTAGTGTTGGAGCATTCTCCAGTATGAAGATAAAACCACCAACTTTCGACGGTTCTACGTCCTGGACCATGTATATTCGACAATTTGAAGCTGCTGCAAATACCAACGGATGGAACGACCAAGAAAAAGCTACAGCACTAATAGTGGCGCTACGAGGGCCTGCCTTAGACCTTCTTCAGTCCATTCCTTCAGTCTACCAGCAGAATTACCAGCATCTTAGTCAAACTTTAGAACTGCGCTTCGGAGACCATTACAGACAAGAAGTATTCAGAACTCAAGTTAAATCAAGAGTTCAAAAACCCGGCGAGAGTCTACAAGAATTCGAATCGGAAGTTAAAAGGCTAGTGAGTTTGGCGTTTCCTGCAGCTGGGGAAGACATGCAGGAATGGATGGCGGGGTGCCCAATTTTGTCGCAACCTTGAAGAATAGGTACCTTCTCGGTATTGCGCTGCTTGGCGGTGCTGCTACGGGATATCAGCGATGATATCCTTGAATGGAAACACTTGGACCAATGCTACGTCTAGTGTTTATTAATTGAATAGACCCAGCTCTGAGTGATTGATCTATGTAGGTATTTTTATACAATTAAAAAATCGTGACTAACTTTTTTAAAACTTGAATGACAACTCTATCAACAACGGGTTGTTATGCATTATTTTTCCGATTGTTTCTCATTCTACCTACTCAATTTGATAAAGGTTGTTTATTATTTAAAAAAATGCAAACATACCGCCGCCCTTGAAAGTATCCAACTGAATGCTTTCAATATCATTAACATTAAAGATAGGTATACAATAAAACGGGAAAAGTTCATTATAAAATTTGCAGATACTGGGTAAATTGAGTTGTATATAAAAATATAAATGGTAAAAAGATAATTAAAAAACAAGAAAATCAATCATTTAAATCGTCCTTCGGAAGTAAACATATTTTCACAATGGCTCGTTTAGTGACGCCGTTTTTTGTTAGAACACTAACTACTCTCACCACACCGTCACTACCTGGATGAAGGTCCACTATACGCCCTCGATGCCATTGCAATGAAGGCAGACCATCTTCTTTTAGGAGCACTAGAGAACCTAGCAGGTCATTTTGATGTTGATGAAACTTCCATTTGTTCCGCTGGTGCAATGTGTGTAGATAGTCTGTTGACCACCGTGTCCAGAAACTTTGCGTCATTTTTTGAACATGCGCATATCTGGATAAGTGATTCATGGGTACTTGGGAAATGTCTAATTCGGGTACAGCATTTATCGGACGGCCAATTAAAAAATGACCCGGAGTGAGTACTTCTAAATCATTGGGATCATCAGTCAGTGGAGTTAATGGTCGAGAATTTAAAACCGATTCCACTTGAACCAGGAGTGTATAAAATTCTTCGAAGGTGAGCGGAACGTCATTGAGGATTCGCTTTAGATGCTGCTTGGTAGACCTTACAGCCGATTCCCATATTCCTCCAAAATGGGGTGATCGCGCAGGTATAAAATGCCATTGAATTGTATTCTGAATAAGAAAGTCCTGAAACTTGCTATCTTTAAGAACAGCATAAATTGCAGCAAACTCATTTTTTGCTCCTATAAAATTCGAGCCATTATCAGAATGGAGATTGTGACATAAACCACGTCGAGCGGTAAATCGTTTTAAAGCAGAAATAAAAGAAGCAGTACTAAGTTCAGTAGCTAATTCTAAGTGAATTGCCTTGGTTGATAAACAAACAAAAATGCATAAATAGCATTTAAGAATTTTTTTATTTCTGAACTTGGAATCTTTAAGCAAAAATGGACCGGCGTAATCTACACCAGTGTTGAAAAAGGGATGAAATGGAGTGACCCTTGAGCTTGGTAAATCTCCCATTTGTGCAATTATTGATTTGGGATTGGCCTTGAAGCAGGGAATACAAGACCTGATGACCCTTTTTACCAAGGATTTTCCATTTAAAGGCCAGAATTGTTGTCGAACAAATGATAGTGTGGCATGGGTTCCAGAGTGCAAGTTTCTATTGTGGTCATAAGTAATGATCAATTTTGTTAATGGATGGTTATGAGGAAGTAATATGGGATGTTTCTGTTCGAAACTCAATTGTGCATTTTTCAAACGCCCTCCGACTCGCAAAATGCCAAAGTCGTCAATAACAGGGTTTAATGAACTTAAATTACTGTTTTCCTTTATAGAGTTACGGAATTTTAGATTATAAATATCTTCAGGAAATGCTTTCGCTTGCACTAATTTTACAATAGATTTTAGACTGGCAGATATTTCGGTTTGACACAGCGGTCCGACGGCTCGTTGTTTTGTAAAAGACCGGCTATTTTTCGAAAATCTCAAACAGTACGCTATTACATGCAAAAGTTTATTATAGCTAGAAAATTTATAAAATATTTCATCAAAATCATTTGAATGATTTCCTGCAAGGAATGACATAACAGATTTGGGATTAACTTCCGGCATTTCGGATACGTTACATTGACGAGCCCAGTTAGAAATGTGAGTTTTCGAAGGCCACGCTTCAGAATATTTTGATAGGAATTCAGGGCCGTGCCACCATAGTTTATTGACTCTTAATTCGGGAGGATTAATACCTCTGGAAATCAAATCAGCGGGGTTGTGGGAAGATTTAATATGGTGCCAATTGTTGATGTCAGAAAGTGATTGGATTTCTGATATCCTATTGCCCACAAATGTTTTTAAATAACGAGGCTCCAAACAAAGCCAAGAAAGCACTATTGTTGAATCCGTCCAATAAAAAATTTGATTAATTGGTAAGTCCAAAATAACACAAATGTTTTTAATTAATTTGGTTAACAATAATGCTCCACATAATTCGAGTCGAGGCAGAGATATCACTTTAAGGGGGGCTACACGAGATTTTGCTGAAAGTAAGTTGACAGTTATACCATCATGAAAATCCTCACATCTTATATAAATGCATGCGCCATAGGCATTAATAGAAGAATCGCAGAATCCGTGTATTTGGATGTTTTTTGGATTTTTTGAAGTAACTTGTCTGGATATTTTCAAAGAAATCACATCAGATAATTGCTGGACAAAATGAATCCAAACTCGACAAAGATCATTAGGTATGGGTTCATCCCAGGCGATCTTCAAAAGCCACAGCTTTTGAAGCAATATTTTTACTTGAACAACTATTGGACCCAGAAGACCCAGTGGATCAAAAATCTGAGAAATAGTAGAGAGTATAAAACGTTTTGTAACAGGTTGTTCTGTGGATATGTTTTTGGAGCTGTAAATAAAATTATCACTTTCTGAATTCCAAGAAATTCCTAAAATTTTGGTTGATTGAGAATCGTTTATTACATATTCAGTGGAATTGTCATTAGATAGCCCTGATAAAACATTAGGATTATTTGAAGCAAATTTTCTGAGTTCAAACCCGTAATGCTTGAAGATGGACGATAAATTCTGTCTTATGACTATAAGCTCATCGATAGAATTAGCGCCTGTTATTACGTCATCAACATAACAGTCATTGCAGATTATTTGACTTTCTATGGGAAATTGTGAAGTGCATTCAGTTGTAATTTGTTTTAGACATCTAGTTGAAAGAAAAGCAGCACTGGATGTGCCATATGTTATAGTACTTAACTCGAAATGACTAAGCTCGTCTTCCCTGTTATCTCGCCAAACTATCCGCTGCAGACTCCTTTGAAAAGGATTTATGAGTACTTGACGGTACATTTTGGCAATATCGCCTGTGAGCGCGAAATTGTGTCGTCGAAAACGTATGAGAATAGAAAAAAGGTCATTTTGAATTGTAGGACCGACTTTGAGTACGTCATTTAGCGATAAACCAGATGATGATTTCGCAGAAGCGTCAAACACAACCCTTAGCTTTGTCGTTAGGCTATCAGCCTTTTCGACAGCATGGTGAGGGAGATAGAAAACTGGGTAAATAGGTACTTTGTGGGGATCCACTTTTGACATATGACCTAGATTAATGTATTCATGAATGAAATCGGAATAAGCCATCTTAAAATCGCTATTTCTATCAAACTTTCTCTCTATGGCTAAAAATCGCTTTTTGGCTAATTCGCTAGAATTTCCCAATTTATTAAAATTTTGCTTTAATGGCAGATCAACTTGAAATCTGCCTGACGGTAGACGGACATGGGTTTCTTGGAAATTTGATTCGCATTCAAGTTCTTCTATAGAAAGTTTAATTTTTGGATTTTCTGGGAGCTCTTCAATTTTCCAAAAAGTTTCCAGTTTCTCATATAAATCGTTATTGGTTATCAACTGGTTAAAACAACAATTAATATGATCGTGATTTGGGTTTAACAATTGGATAGGACCGGAAATTATCCAACCAAGTTTAGTTTGTTGAAAAATAGGATTATTTTTCCCTTGTCTGATTTGTCCTGAGCATAATATCTCATAAAATAGACCAGCTCCTAGGAGTAAATCAATGTCTGAAGGTTCGTTAAAATTTGGATCAGCAAGTTGAATATCTACAGGTATATTGATTGAAGTAATATCAACGCGTCGTTGAGGAAGAGGCTCGGTTATTTTTTCAATAACAAGAGAAGACATTTTAAAATTATATTGTTTGTGAATGGATGTAGCATTAAGGGTAATACGTTTAGTTATGAAGCTTGTTTTTTGATTAATTCCGCATATTGGAATATTGATTTTTTCGGAATCGAGCCCTAATTTATTGAATAAATTAAGCGAAATGAAATTGGATTGAGAACCTCCATCCAAAAGAGCTTTACATAAAATAGGCATCTGATTTCTGTCATATACATAAACCATAGCTGTAGCTAATAAAACATACTGATTGGGTTTATTAAAATTTGCGCAGGACAAGTTATAGCTAGTATTTGCATCTTGATTGCATGGTTGAATATTATCAATTTGGACTGAAGATGATGCCAAAGTGTGGCTACTGCGTTGTTGTGTATTTTGATTATCAACAATACTTGGTGTATTGATACTTGGTTGAGGTTCTGGATTGATTAATGAAGAATTCAAATTACTATATCCTTGACAAACTGGCGAAGGAGCCGTCTTATTGTTAAGGGCATAATAATAATTATTATTAGAATTTTTCATGCCCTGCCTAGAATCAGAAAGCGTATGGGCTGAAACACAGGGTTGCTTATAGTTTGAATTGGGTTGCATATGGGTTGAATTGGGTTGCATATGGGTTGGATTAGAATATCCATGCAATTTTGAGTGTGAAGAAGTGGGTTGTTGGTTGCCTGAATTATCTAGAAATTGATGACTCTTGTTGGCCTGAAAAGGGGGTTTGGAATTATTATGAAGCAATGAATGGTGCCTTTTTTGGCAAATTCTGCAACTATGAGTTGATTTGCACTCCGATGCAGAATGACCAGATCGCAAGCAATTAGTGCATAATGTCATGCGTTTGGCTTCATTGTATCGAGCATTTATGGGTAAATTATTGAATTTTTTACAAGCATACACAAAGTGCTTTTCGTCGCACATGGGGCATTGATTGATTACAGATGAAAAATGTGAAAGAGCTTTGTTATTTAATACAGATTTGACAGTGTAATTTTTCAAGTCCATGGATTCTAGCAGTCTACAATGATCAGTCATAAAGTTAATGAAATCAGCCACTGAAGGACTATCTTCATTTTTGGAAAATATTTCCCATTGCTGACGTGTAACCGAATTTAATTTTGATGTCAGTAAATATATAAGCAAAGTATCCCAATGTGCAACAGATTCTCCTAGTTTTTCAAGTGAACGGAAGTGCTTTTGAAAAGTATCTAAAAATTTACGTAAGTTAGTGTGAGTGTCATCTTTTATTGGGATAAGTGTGAATATGGATTTCACATGAGTATGTATAATCGCTTTTTTGTTTTGGTATCTTTCTTTTAACAAGTCCCAAGCAATGCTATAGTTAACATCTGTGGCAGTGAGAGAACTAATGGTTTGAAAAGCATCACCTGTTAAAACAGACTTAAGATAATAAAACTTTTGAACATTTGTTATAGAAGGATTACTATCAACAAGTGAATCAAATGTTTCATAGAATTGTGTCCATTCGTCATAGGAACCAGAGAACTCAGGTAAAGATATGGGAGGTAATTTGACAGGAAATTTATTATAAGGGTTTTGGTCTTGCGAAAACTTGTTATTATCAATTGCGAGTGATTGTGGCTGACTTACCAAGTTCATAAGGTCAGTACCTCTTTTTAGCGATAATTTTCCCCTGGAAACACTGTTGAAAAAGTGTTCTTCAAATTCAGCACGTTCATCATCCTGATCTGCTTTTTCAGGAAAATCATGCTGAATACAAATATGTTCAATGCGTGATTGTACACGATCAAAATCACACAGTGATTGTTGTATTCTTTCGATACGCGCATTTATTTGGGTGAAATTTTCAGGAAGGCCTAGATCTTGATCAGATATTTTTCCTAAAAAAGTATCAAAACGAGTTAATGTGGCTTTAATTTGTCCACGACGATAAACAAGAAATCCAAGTTCTGATTTTGCTTCAATTATCGGATTGGGTACTGGAGGGTCCATTTTTGGCTCGAACTTTACAATAGAGTAGATGATAAATTCGCAGTAGGCACAATTGCACTCTAAAAAATAATATTAGGTGAGAATGATTCAAAACAAGTTTCAGGATTGCGAAATTGCAGGATGATATAAGTATTTTTCGAAATGAGTAGGTAAATTAGGTAAAGTTATATGTAAGTATACGTAATATTTAGAGGAATATGGTTATCGGCCCCAAAGGGAGCAAAACAGCTTGCAAACGAATTATTATTATTAAAAAATCCGGTTTTAGTTCAGCTTGACGTACTCCTCGGATTAATCTGTCAAAAAGCGTCAAGCTTTCAGAAAAATATGGAATGGACTGACCTTGGGTTTTTAGCTGGACTTTTTTACTGATTTTTTCTTCTTTTTCTGGCTAAATCATTCCATATCCGGCTCGAAGGACCATGATGAGGGCGGGGTGCCCAATTTTGTCGCAACCTTGAAGAATAGGTACCTTCTCGGTATTGCGCTGCTTGGCGGTGCTGCTACGGGATATCAGCGATGATATCCTTGAATGGAAACACTTGGACCAATGCTACGTCTAGTGTTTATTAATTGAATAGACCCAGCTCTGAGTGATTGATCTATGTAGGTATTTTTATACAATTAAAAAATCGTGACTAACTTTTTTAAAACTGAATGCACACTTGAATGACAACTCTATCAACAACGGGTTGTTATGCATTATTTTTCCGATTGTTTCTCATTCTACCTACTCAATTTGATAAAGGCTGTTTATTATTTAAAAAAAATTTAAACAGTATCTGCGTTTATTGATGGTCTCAGAGATTCGAAGATCCAGGAAAACCTAAGAATGTCCAAGTTCAGACAAAGTAGCGAAGCCCTTGTCCGAGCATTAGAACTGGAAGCAATCTTTGGTGTCTCACGACCCAGAATACGAGCAGTGTCCATTGAGGACCCAAAGGAAAAACAATCATCAAAAGAGGATGGCAGTTTCGAGAACCTTATGAGTAATTTCATGGAGGAAATAAAGAAAATATTACGAGAAGACAGAAAAACGGGAAACGACTCCAGACAAACACCAACACAAAGAAATCGATTAGAATGTTATCGCTGCCATAAGGTTGGACACATTCAACGAGATTGTAGAGTAAGAATGCCCTCTCCATCAAGGGATCGTTTCCAACGCTTTTCGAGATCAAGAGACGCCAGCCCTAATAACAGACAGGAAAACGAGAACTAACCAGTATGGAGGGGCGAATGCTGGTTAGTAACGACGAAGCCCCCAGGGTTGTTAACATAAAATCATTGGGCAGTCATTATAGAGGATTAACATTCGAAGGACAAATTAATGGAGAATTGAAAACTATCACTTTTGATACGGGTGCTGAAGTTTCCATAATTAAAAGAACATTAGTCAAGTCTCGGGCAATCTAACCGCTCACTAGAAACCTGTCACTACGAACAGTCACCGGCGAATCTGCACCAGTTCAAGGAGAAGCTATGGTTGAGCTCACTTTTGGATCTACCACCTTCAGGCACAAAACATTAGTCGCCGATATAGGAGATGATTTTATTTTGGGAATGGATTTGATCGGCCAACATGGGTTCTCTTTTGACCCTTCCATGAACATCCTTAAATTTGGTAATGAAGAAATTATCCTAACAACACAAGAAGAATCCGATGACGTTAAGATCTTGGCCACAACCCCAGTGAGGATTCCTGGAAGTATTGAGAAGATCATTTGCGGAAGATTAGAAACAAACCCTGGGTGCTGCGTTGGGCTAACACGTAATTTCATTGGAGATAAACTAGAAAGGTTTCTTGTTGGAAAGACTTGTTAGGAACCATTCCTAAGCTTCAGCTAATTGTTGTTGACACTTTTTTGTAATAAACACTCGAAAATTTCAATCAAAATTACATTTTATTTGCACTGCCACTTTTTACAGCCTTTCGCCAGACGGCCACACTCAAAAGACAAAGACATATTCCCCCTTCCCTTTTTTCTCCCCCAATAGCAATCTCCCAGGGCAGCCGATATTACAGAAATCTGCAATATAGGTTTGGCGTTGCCACATTTACCATTCGTTAACAGAAATCATTTTATACTTTAGAAACATATACCCCCCACCTTGAAAGGGTTGAGACTTTCAACACAAAATAATATATAAAAAAAAAAAAAAATACAAAGGTGGCTAAGCTGAAACAAATACAATTCCTTATCCAAAACATAGATGGACGCAAATAGTTAAATCCAAACTTAAAAACTAATTTCAATGATTCAAACAAGTTTTCCTAAACCTAATAAATAATCAAGTCCCTAATCATTGTCAATGGGCAAAGGACAAATCTTAGAGATAGGTCTCTTTAGTATACCCCGCGAAGTTTTTACAGACACTACGCGGCACTGCTTATCACGTCCTAAATGAATTTCACTTACACGTCCAATTCTCCAATTGAGAGGAGGGAGATTGTCCTCACGAAGTATCACTAGTTCACCCACTTGAATATTCTTCTGAGGATGTTTCCATTTAAAACGTTGTTGAAGGAGGATTACATATTCCTTCGACCAACGCGCCCAAAAATGTTGATAAAGCTTTTGAAGGTACTGATATTTAGAAAGACGATTGTCAAACTTTTCTTTAACATCGAGATCAGGTAAAGCTGTCAATCGCCTACCAACCAAAAAATGGGCTGGTGTTAATACGTCATAATCACTTGGATCACTAGCAAGTGGAACCAAAGGGCGCGAATTTAAAATGGCTTCAATCTGGGTGAGCAATGTATAGAAATTCTCAAAAGTTAATGAGGCATTGCCCATGACACGTTTCATGTGGAATTTGCAAGACTTTATTCCTGCCTCCCAAATTCCGCCAAAATTAGGAGCTCGAGAAGGGATAAATTTCCAGCTAACGCCTTCGTTTTCAAAAGTTCCTACAAATTCTTCGCTATGCCCCTGCAAAAACTTACTAAGTTCCTTCAGCTCAGAATTGGCACCGACAAAATTTGTACCATTATCAGACCATATTAAAGCAGGCTTTCCTCGGCGAGATACAAAACGCCTGAAAGTGGAAATGAATGCCTCAGAAGTTAATTCTGATACCAATTCTAGATGAATTGCACGAGTCGAAAAACAAATGAACAGGCACACATAACACTTTGATATCTTGGCACCTCTTCCACTCTTGGACTTTATAAGAAAGGGGCCCGCATAATCTACTCCAGTTACATGAAAAGGAGGCGTAGGGGAGATACGTTCTTGAGGTAAGTCACCCATCATTTGCCCAATTGCTCTTGGTTTCACCTTAAAACATCGTATGCATTTGTGAACTATATGCCTGGACAAATTTCGCCCACCAATTGGCCAATAGTGTTCTCTAATTGAAGCAAGCAAATGAAGAGGCCCAGCGTGTAATAATGTTTTATGCTCAAAAGAAAACAGCAATCTTGTAAAATGATGTTTACATGACAAAACAGCTGGATGCTTTTTGGCATAGTCTAAATTTGACAATTCTAATCTACCCCCCACCCTCAAGACACCCTTTATATCAATAAATGGGTTTAGTGCACTGAGAGGGCCCTTAAGACATTGTTTATTTTGCAACAGCAATGAATATTCACTAGGAAAGGATTCCTTTTGGGATACTACAACTAATTTTTCCAATGCATCGTTCATTTCATGGACTGTGAGCTTACCAAAATTTCTAGATGCCCTATCAGTTTTGCAATTTTTGAAAAATCTTAAAACATAAGCAAAGCTACGTTTCAAGCGTGAAAAGTTGGAAAATTCTTTAATTGGAAAATATTCAGGGATAACCTGGCAATTATAGGTTTGTTTCTTTAATTCAGGTAATATATCAATTTCAATTATTGACTTAGGCCATTCTGAGCAATCTTTAGTCAACCAAACAGGTCCATTCCATCATATTTTGTTGTCAACCAATTGTTCAGGATAACAACCCCTTGACAATATATCTGCAGGGTTATCTTTTGATGAAACATGATGCCAATCTTGACTTGAAGTCAAAGATTGTATTTGAGATACACGATTTCCAACAAATGTTTGTAAGTTGTGCGGTGAGTGAGATAACCAACCTAATACCACTGAGGAATCAGTCCATAGATAGGTTTTGTGAATAGTTAGATTGACTGACCTTTTGAAAGTACTAACCAATTGTGCAAGAACCAATGCGCCACTCAATTCCAGTCGAGGAAATGTTATTACCTTCAATGGGGCCACCTTAGCCTTAGCATAGACAAGAGAGATTTGAGACTGACCACAAGTGATTGTGCTTTTCAAGTACAAACAAGCACCGTAAGCTTCTACAGAACTGTCACAAAAACCATGTAATTCAATAATGCTAGCATTAAAACAAACCATTTTCCTTGGGATAACCATGTCATTTAAAACCAACAATTCTTGCCGTAACTTATGCCATGAGGAGTGAATACTTAATGGCAAAGAATCATCCCAACCAATCTTGGTACACCATAATTTTTGCAAAATAATCTTTGCAATGATTATGCATGGACAAACTAGACCTAATGGATCGTAAATTTTGGCTATGGATGAAAGAATAGTTCTTTTAGTATATTTTCCAGGCTCGGTTAAAGATATACGATACATGAGATGATCATTCTTGAATGACCAATACAAACCAAGAGTCTTATTCTCCTCGCTGAAATGGATGTCACGATTACTGAAAGCATTGTTGGAAACATCTCCAACAATTTGCCTAATCACCTCAGGGGAATTTGATACCCACTTTCTCAGGGAAAAACAACCAGTTTCCAGTATTCTAGCTACCTGAATACTTAAAGTTACTGCTTCTGCAACAGTATCTGCTCCACATAACAAATCATCTACAAAGAAACTATGTAAAATTACATTACATGCCTCTGGATATTCATTTTCAAATTCCAAACCCAACTGTTTGAGACACCTAATAGCTAAAAAGGATGCAGAGGTCGTACCGTAAGTAACGGTATTGAGAGAATAGATCTTTAACTCATCATTTGGACTCGCCCTCCAATAAATTTTTTGCAGACTTCTCTGGTGCTCACTCACCATCACCATGTGATACATTTTTGCCACATCGGCACAAACGACGATATTGTGAACTCTGAACCTTAACAATATTTCCAACAAGTCATCTTGTATATTTGGCCCAGTATATTGAATATCGTTGAGGGATATTCCATTATCTGTGGGAGATGAACCATTGAAAACGACACGCAAACGAGTTGTTGAACTATTCTCATTTATGACTCCATGATGAGGTAAAAAGTAGGAAGTCTCACCAGAATTATCTTTTGACTCAGACATATGACCCATGGCCTCGTACTCTTGCATGAATTCAATATAAAGTTGTCTCATTTGAGGATTTTTCTGCAGTCTCCTTTCCAACGAGAAAAATTGCCTTTTAGCGGAAAAACTTGAATTACCTAATACAGATGGATGCTGTTTGAGAGGAATTTGAACAACAAATCTGCCATCTTCATTTCTTTTTGTACTTTGAACAAAAATACTCTCGCATTCCTTCTCGTCATGTGAAAGTATAGGTTTCAAACTATTTGGGGGTTCCTCAATTGACCAAAATTTTTCTAACTGATTCTGAATGTCCAAATTGATATTTAATCCACAATAAGTTGGAGATTGCACTGTATTGCCATAGCTACATGGACCAGATAAAATCCATCCGAACCTTGTTTTTTGCATAATGGGTTGATCATTCCCTAAACTAAACTGGCCAATGCACAAAAGTTGATAAAATATATCAGCTCCTAGGAGAAGATCAATGTTGCCAGAAATAGCAAAACCGGGGTCTGCCAACTTGAAATGTTTTGGAATCTGCAACTGAGAAACATCCATAGTTTTACCAGGAAGAAATCCAACAATCCTAGGTACCACCAAGCAAGAGATATCCTTGGTAAACTCGTTATGAAGAGATTGTACAGTTAGGTTACATTTATATTTAATGCAAGAAACTGTTTGATTCACACCAATAATTGAAACATTGATTTCTTGCTTACCAATATCCAGTTTATCGCAAAGTTCTTCAGTTATTAGATTCGACTGGGAGCCTGAGTCAAGCAAAGCTCTAGCAGTAATTGATTGACCATTTGAATCAAATAACTGCACAAGTGCAGTGGAAAGTAACATATCTTGCTGACCAACACAAGATGAAGACATGTTTACACTTACACTTTCCACTCTATTTTGAGGTACAACATTTGAATTTTGATCTGGATGAACTTGCTTTTCATTTGAAGATTTTTTATCATAATGAAGTAAAGTATGGTGGCTAGTAGAACACTTTCTACACTTACTTGAACGACAATCTTTACTCATATGATTAGCCTTCAAACAATTCAAGCAAAGTCTAAGATATTTTGCCTTTGTATATCTGTCATAAACTGATAATTTAAGAAATTCAGGACAATTCATTATACTATGATTACTTTTACAAAATGAACAATTTTCATTGATATTCACGAGAGAATTGAAATGTTTGTTTTTAGTATCCGACCGATTACTTACCTTGGTCTTCCTCGACTGGCCCTCAAGCGTTTCCAGTAGTTCAGTTTTAGTTTTCAAAAATGAATTAAATTCAGCCAGTGCAGGCAACCTGTTCTTTGGTTTCTTCTCTTGCCACTCTCTGGCCGTAACCGAATCTAACTTCTCACACATGAAATAAATAATAACCAAATCCCAGCTATCGACCGGAATGTTAAGTGCTTTGAGTGATCGTAGTCCCCTAATAATACCATCTAATAGTACACGTAGCTCTCCAGCTGATTCCTTACTCATAGCAGGGAGACCAAAAAGTGATTTGAGATAATTATTAACCAGTATGGACTTGTTGTCATACCTTTCACAAAGTAAATCCCAAGCAATAGAGTAATTTGTTGAACTAATATCAAGATTTTGCAGCACATCCTTTGCACCACCTTCCAAAGAACCACGCAAGAAATGAAACTTTTCAATATCTGAAATATTGCTGTTATCATGCACCAATGATTTATAAGTGTCTCTAAACTCGAGCCATTTTTCAAAGTTACCGGAAAATTTTGGCAAAGGAATTGATGGTAGTTTTGGGCCTGCTGTATGAAATCTGACATTTGGAAAACCTACACCTACACCACCCACTGCATTAGTTCTGCCCAATTGAGAAACACTATCATCATTACTGGAACTGTCAGAATGTTTTTTCAGTAAGTCATTTGCAGAGGCAAGCAATTTATAATAAAAATTTTCAAATTGTTCCCTCTCTGCAAGTTGTTCGTCTAAATTCTCATGACTTATCTCTATTTCCCTTTGATAAGTTTCAAATTCAGTTAATATTTCTGGAAGTTTATCCGCTCTGCTTTCCAATTCAACTAGTTTTACGCTATCTATGTTATCTGTTGCTAAGTCAACAATTGAAGTCAAGAATTTATTAAAGTTTGTCAATTTTGACTTGCAAATTCCACGCCTTTTTATGTTTGTCTTAAGTTCAACCTCATCAGTCATCTTTACAACTATTTAACAAACACTAATACCAAAATATAATAGATACAATGTTTATTTTCATTCAACGACCTGCCTACCAATATATTATATACTAATATGAAATATCCGAGGAAATATCAATAAAAATACCGATTTGTTTACAATAAAACTAGACTAAATGATAAAAAATACAAGTTTTCTTTTTGTTTATCAATACCAACCAGCAATATACAAACTAATGAGTATATATTAGTCAAAACAGGATAAATCCTAGCAAATAAACTGAAAGTTTAGTGTATGAAGTAACACAATTTCAATTTACATTGCCAACCAAACCGAAGCCACCTTAATAAGCGTATTTTTGTAACCAAGAAGTAAATAAAACAACAATGAATAAGTTATATTAATAATTTCTCTTTTTTTTTTTTTTTGAAAAGGATACCACTTACCAGGTTTATTTAATTATCTTTACCAATCACCAAACAAAAGCTTTACCTACCAACAATTGTAAAACCAATAACCAATCCAGTATTTTAAATCCTGTGATCCAATTATAAATAGCAGTTATTTTCCAATTTCCAAATGAAAGAAGAAAAGATCCAATCCAAATCCACTTTTTCACATCTGTGTACCAAAACCAATGACCAAAACAATAAACAAACTTCATCTGCTGCTGTCAGCGAACAGCTGATCCTCGGAGTGTGCTCCTTTTTTACCAATTTGACATTTGATGTGTGTTGCAACGGTTGCAACTGTTGCTATGCGACCCACCATATACGTCACGATCGATATTGATCGATACGATGATGGTGCCGGTGCCTGATGCCAATATGGACGCCGTCCTTTGCTTTACGGGCCCATCTTGCCAATTACAATTTGTGCAATATTACCAGTACATCCGGGTTTCGAAGGACCATTTTATGTTAGGAACCATTCCTAAGCTTCAGCTAATTGTTGTTGACACTTTTTTGTAATAAACACTCGAAAATTTCAATCAAAATTACATTTTATTTGCACTGCCACCTTTTACAGCCTTTCGCCAGACGGCCACACTCCCAAGACAAAGACATGTTCCCCCTTCCCTTTTTTCTCCCCCAATAGCAATCTCCCAGGGCAGCCGATATTACAGAAATCTGCAATATAGGTTTGGCGTTGCCACATTTACCATTCGTTAACAGAAATCATTTTATACTTTAGAAACAAGACTCTAGTAAGAACAAATGGAGACATTATGATAAGAATTGCCAATGTTTCTTCCGAAACAGTACGAATAAAAGAAGGAGACATTATTGGAGCTCTCGAACCAGTGAAGCAAATATCGAACTGTGACCTACCAGATAAGCGACACTTTGTAAAATCCAAATTGGATACAGACACCTTGATGCAGACTTTGGCGAAATCATGGAAACATCTGGATCCAGATAGACTTCAAGAAGCCACAGACTTCATTGACGTATTTGTGATGGACAATCAAACCGGACGAACCAGTTTAATTCAACACAAAATTGATACTGGATTGGCACACCCAATTAGACAACCACCACGACGTATGCCAGTAGCTAAGCAACAGGAAGTGGAAAACCAAATTGATAAAATGCTTCAAGAGGGAGTCATTGAAGAGTCAAATAGTCCATGGTCCGCGCCAGTAGTACTATGGTTACGAAGAAAGATGGGAGTCTTAGATTTTGTGTGGACTACCGAAAGCTCAATGACGTCACCAAGAAGGACAGCTTCCCTCTTCCAAGAATAGACGATACACTAACAACTTTATCGGGCTCCAAATGGTTTTCCACCTTGGATCTCAAAAGTGGATACTGGCAAGTGGCAATACATGACGATGACAAAGAGAAAACTGACTTCAGTACCGGAAGCGGGCTATACCAGTTTAATGTAATGCCTTTCGGATTGTGTAATGCTCCAGCTACGTTTGAGCGACTGATGCATCTTGTTTTGCGAGGTCTTACATGGAGAACTTGCCTGGTATATTTGGATGATGTCATGATTATGGGAAATTCGTTCCAAGAACATCTCAATAACCTGAAAGAAGTTTTTGACCGCTTCCGGAATGCCAACTTGAAACTCAATCCAAATAAGTGTTTCCTATTTCAAAAGAAAGTGGAATTCTTAGGTCACGTGGTATCTGAAGAGGGCATACAAGTTATGGAAGGAAAAATAGATGCTGTCAGGGACTGGCCAAAACCACGCGACAAACATGAACTAAGGAGTTTTCTAGGATTATGTTCTTATTATCGAAGATTTCTGGAAGGATTCGCCAATATAGCTGCTCCACTTCATCGATTAACAGAAGAAAAATCAACATTCAATTGGACCCAAGAATGCGATTCTGCATTTAGAAGATTGAAAGGAGCATTATGTACGAGCCCAGTATTGTCCTATCCTGATCACAAAGGCATGTTGATTTTGGACACAGATGCAAGTAACACCAGTGTTGGAGCTGTCCTTTCACAAATCCAAAACTCACAAGAACATGTCGTGGAGTACTACAGCAGAACATTATCAAAGCCGGAACGAAATTATTGTGTCACCAGAAGAGAGTTGCTTGCCATAGTAAAAGCAGTCGACCATTTTCATAAGTATCTCTACGGACGCAAGTTTCTAATTCGAACAGATCACGCAGCTCTAAAATGGCTTTTAGAAATGAAAACTCCTGAAGGACAGCTTGCTAGATGGATTGAGAAATTGCAGCAATACGATTTCCAAATTAAACATCGCCCTGGAAACCTGCATAAAAATGCTGACGCTCTGTCTAGACGGCCATGTAAAGAAGATTGCAAACATTGTCAAAGAATCGATATACATGAGAAAAACACTAGTCCAGCTGTAAGAAGAACGGACCTGATCGTCGATGATAAATGGACTACCAAGCAAATAAGAGAAGATCAGAAGGCAGACCAGGACATCGGGCAAATTCTACATCTTAAAGAAAACGATGAATGTAGGCCAAAATGGAGGGAAGTGTCAAACAAGAGCTTGATTTACAAAGCGTTGTGGGCCCAATGGAACTCTCTGGCTGTAGAAAATGGTTTGCTCAAAAGAGTTTGGGAAAGTGCCGATGGGAAATCCACTAAGAGCCAACTGGTTATCCCAAAAGACCGAGTGGAAGATGTATTAAAAGAAATACACGACGGAACCTCACGGGCACATTTCGGAGTTAACAAGACTTTGGACAAAATTCGGGAACGTTTTTACTGGGTTCACTACCATGAAGACGTTAAAAGCTGGTGCCGAAAATGCGACATCTGTGCTACCAGTAAAGGCCCTAAACTAAGATCTCGAGGGCCCATGAAACAGTACAACGTTGGTCTTCCATTTGAGAGAATAGCGATAGATGTAGCAGGACCGTTCCCAGAGTCAGAGCGTGGTAACAAATACATCTTAGTTATCATGGATTACTTCAGTAAATGGCCAGAAGTTTTCGCTATTCCCAATCAAGAAGCCATCACTGTTGCCCAGGTGCTAGTGGACGAAGTTTTTAGTCGTCATGGTGTGCCACTAGAGTTACATTCAGACCAGGGACGAAACTTCGAATCTGCTATCTTTAAGAAAGTTTGTGAGATCATGGGCATTCGTAAGACAAGGACAACACCTTTACACCCTCAATCTGATGGCATGGTGGAACGATTCAATAAGACCATAGAGGAACACCTGACAAAAGTGGTCGCAAAGAACCAACGAGATTGGAACAAGCATTTGCCTCTATTTTTAATGGCTTACAGAGCGGCTGTTCACGATTCAACAGGTGAAAGTCCGGCTAGAATTGTTTTTGGAAGGGAACTCAGGTTACCTTGCGATCTGATGTTTGGAGTACCCGAAGAAGAACGAAGAGAAATCCGAGATTATGCCGACGAAGTAAGGGCACGACTTCTGGGTATCCATGATTTTGCTCGGGAGCATATTCAACTAGCCAGTGACCGAATGAAGACCAGATACGACTTGAAGGCCAATTCGGTCGGATTTCAAAAAGGTGATTTAGTGTGGTTATATAACCCAGTAAGGAAGAAAGGAGTATCACCGAAATTGTCTTCAGCATGGGAAGGACCCTATAGAGTAATCAAGAGGATCAATGATTTGGTTTATCGAGTCCAGCGCAACACTAGAAGTAAGATGAAAGTTGTACATCTGGACAGGTTGACGAAATATCATGGGCGAGAAGTTGATCGGGACGATCAACCTTAAGAGGAGGGCAGTGTCACAATAAGCTAAACGTCCGCCAGGCTGTCAAGAATCTCTCGGTATTATCTCTTGAGTATACTAGAATCTAGTGAATTATTCTACTTTAATCTGGAAAATTAGATTATCGTGTATTCTAGATTTCACAGGAATAGATTTAGGGATATATAAGAAGGCCGGCATTGGTTTGAAGTTAAGTTTCAGTTCGAGTGTGATACGATTTAAATAGTGATTGTAAAGAGTTGAATTGTTGAGTTTGTTAATAAAGTAATTAGTGTCAGAGTGTTTTGTTAAGTAGAATAAATTATTGCTGTATTAATTGGACTTTGATTTTTGGAATAAACGAAACGAACAATGAACCCAAGAATTTTGTCAGCAGGCACAAGCAAGCCGCGACAATATATATAGATTGAATAAATAGGAAAGAGACGGAAATAAAATGGGATATGAAAAAGTGTGACACGAATTTTAATTATTCCCAGCGCTTCAATGAGCTTATGTATTTTTTGTATTTGGCCAATAAAAAGTCTAGACTAAAAGAGTAGAACAAAGAAAACGACACAAGAAATTTAATGATTATGAAAAAGACAGAGATAAAATGGGATAAATCAAATAGTTTCACAGCGTTGCCACTGTTTGTTTTTTTTCTTGGAATTTTTAAATTTCGTGTTATAGTCGTTTTCGTCTTTGAGATATCAGCTGTCAAAGTTGAAATTCTTTGTAAAGAAGGAGGCAAGATTTACATTGAAAATATGTAAATTTTAACCAAATTTCAATATTTTAAAGGTATCATTATTGCAAAAGAAAATTTGAAATGTAAAGAGGATCGTATGTCTGTGATAGCAGATATAGCATGTCAAAGTACGTAGGTCCTGCTATGCTATGCATAGGAAATATCCTAGAAAATATTCTTACGTAGATTTTCTTGAAAAATAGTAATCCGATTTTGATATTTTTGGGGTTTGATACCTACAAAAAGACCCCAAAACCGTCAAAATTGGATTAGTATTTTTCAAGATATTCAAGAAAATCTACGTAGGAATATTTTCTAGGATATTTCCTATGAATAGCATAGCAGGACCTACGTACTTTGACATGCTATATCTGCTATCACAGACATACGATCCTCTTTACATTTCAAATTTTTTTTTGCAATGATGATAGCACGCTCGTAGAAAAAATATTAAAATTTGGTTGGAATTTACGGGGGCCTATTTTCAATGTAAATCGTGCCTCCTTCTTTAATCTCCGGTTAAGTTCAAAGTTGGTGTCAAATGATAGTTTATCAAAATCTAAGATAGGAATGTGAAATCGGTTTTCCTCTAAAATTAACCAATTAGGTTTTACAGTCTGTCAAAGTTGCAAAAAGTCAATTTTCAACTGTCAATATTTCCAAAACAGTTGAACTTAGGTATAGGGTATATCACAAGAACTTTACGTAGAATCCAAATAATATGCAATTTAATACGGGGTGTTCCATTTAAAATAGCGATGTTGCCACTACTTTAAAGTAGAAGCGGCAACACCGCATGGTCAAAAATATTTTTAAAGTGTAGATCATCGTCGTTTATCCCGGTTGCCAAATTTATCCGTGTTGCTTATTATTTACGGTTGCAACAACAAAAGTTCCTAAAAGTTGCTTATTTTACAAATAACTGTAGTGACGCGGAAATAAACTACCAAAAAACCAGTTGAAAGTTTTGCCTGCGAATTCTATTTTACGAGTCGACTCGATTATAGTCTGTTAAGACACTCGATATTGAATACGACAGCTCCGGACGTATCATGTAATATGTATGGAAGAATCGAAAAATAGAATTGCTATTTTGACAATTCGATACAAATTTTGACTCGACTCGTATAATTATTCTAAACAACTAAAAACCTAGGATTCAACTACCGAAAATTAATCAAGAATAACAAAAACTTACCAAACAACCATCCCAGGAGATAGCACAACCAGAAACTTTAATTAAAAATTATCTGAACATCGATATCCAGAAATTATTGAAAGCCGATACCCTATATTGACTAATACATTGGAATGTAAATAAAGCTAAAGTTCATGGACTTTTTTTTTTTAAATGCTTTCAACAATTAACATTCCAAAGGAGCCGAAAAATTTCTAAAAGGATCAATAAATCATGCACGAGCCTTTATGATGATACTCACTCAATAAACCACTTAATAATTAATTAAAAGAAGACCAAATACACTAATTGATTGGATGATTCAACACGAATCAAGGTCAGAAAGAATAAAAAGATTCAATTAAAACAATGGAGGGACCAATGATATAAAAAGGCAACTTTGGCAGGAAAAAATGAATGTTCGAGAAAGAGCGAGTAAACCGGCAAAACTACGGCGTAAAAAATCAGTGTCAGTTGAATAATCAAGAGACAAGTAGTAATCGAGAATCGAGAGATCTGTTTCGAGAAAGTCAGAACTACGGCGTGAAAATGTCGAATTAACAGCGCGAAAATTTCTAAAATATGAAAAATAAAAATTTTGCGTTTTTGATTGATTTGACTGAAACCCCCCATAAGCAACGCCACTGGCCAAACAAAATACATGTTGCCAACTTGAAAAATAATCGGCCAATAGCAACAAGAGCCTGGAATAAACAGAAATTGAAATATAAAAAAGGAAACATATAAAAATATATCAAAAGAACAAATACAAATTTATATAAAAATTACACACCACTTATGGATATTTGCTTTTCTGTCAAACAAATGAAATTTATATGTTAATGAATTAAAATTTTAATAAAATACGAGGGATATTTATAAAGTGTATGCTATTGTTAAAAATATTCAAAATTGTGGAAATTTCAAAATCACCAGAAATTTTCATTTTTCAAAAAGTTTTTCACCAATCACCAGATTTTTCATAAAAATCACCAGATCTGGTGAGATTTCACCAGACCTGGCATCACTGCTTATAGATAAAATTATTGATATCGACAAAAAAAACAATATTGTATTTTACAGTTTAAAGAAAATCGATAAAGCAATTAAAAAATAAATTTGACAAAAAATCATCGATATCGACAAAAAAAATAATATCTATTTATCGATAAAAAAAATTGACATTAACAAAAAAATTGTAATATTGTTGTTGCGGAAATAACCCACAACAAGTTTAAAATGTTATTATTTGTAGTTTATCAATATAATCAATTTCTATTATTTATCATAAAAATAATATTCTAAAAAAAGATTCCTGTAAAACTGGCAACAGCAGCCCTTTTGAATCGGTAAAATTACAGATTTCTTCATTACCCTATGAGCAATGGATCTATTTTGTTGTTGTGATTGGTCAGTTGCCACCCAACATCCCTGATTTATGCGACCTGCTCCGAAAAAGGCAGTCGACTCGACGCACGGCACGGTACACAACAGTAGTAATCAAGAAGCAGAAGAGTAAGCAAAGACTCTGCACCCTCTCGCCTCTGAACGCTCTACAGAGGAAAAAACCCCCAGAAAACCCCCGTTAGTACGCGAATTATAGTAAAATACTACTCCCAGTGTCTCAAGGCCTGACATGGTCTATATTATCAACGATATTATTGATTACAATTCATGTAATTAACCCCTAAATTGTTGCAAGTCATCTCGGACCTAGCAAAATTCTCTACTACGCCTGTTTAAGGTTATTCCTGTCTCACTCTCGACAGGCTTCAACTCTGTATATCATTGTGTTCTCTCTCTTAGTGGAAAATCCCTTAGCTGACAGTGCAAATTACTACGAATAGTGATAAATGGATAAATAATCACTATATGGATTTACCGGTATGAACTGGATTAAGCAAGTAAGACCGTTTCAATTTCTCAAAACAGTCGAACAATAAATTAATAAATACTGAATACTGATTCGGTTGAAATGCACTATAAATTGAAGTGTTTGTTCTAACCTTTAATACAGAAATTTGGTTTTCACACTCGTGAAATGAACATTAATTTGTAAATTTGTATATAGAAACTGAGCATATATATATAGACTTTTCTTGCACTTATTGCTTACACACTTCAGCAGAAAAGTGCTCAAATTATTAACTCTCAATAAACAAAAGAACTTTCAAGGATTATAAACATTTTGTGAATACAGTGAGCTGATTGAAGTTCACGAATTATTTGTGTTGTGCTCTCGTAAACCTAATTAGTTAATTTGTGTTCTCGTTCATTGAACATTTAACCATAATTGATATTATTATTATGAAATTTCACTATTTTTTATAAATCAAGATACTTATTTACTCGCTTATTTACTTTAGATTAGTATAAAATTTGTAGTTCGACTGGACGTCCAAATAGGAATTATTAGATAGGATTTGATTGCTGATTAAACCGAATTAACTTCATTTATTAATTAAATTGATAACTATTCTATTTCAGCGTTTTATTTGTATAAATGAGAATCAAGGCACCCCTAGTTCAATACAAGGCTTAAATGATCCAACACCTAATGGTTAATTTTTACAGTCAGTCAAAGTAAAAACTTTTGACATCCCTGGTGCGGTAATGACTAGAGTCCACAAAAGGGTAATAGCTAGTTCCGTTACATTGGTCCTTCGAGCCGGATTAAAGCCTTGATTGAAATGTAATTAATTAAAAAATTTAATGTTTTTTTTATGCCTCTATCTCTGACTGCTTTAAGATTCTCATTTCTACACTGCTCAATAAAAACTTGTGTTTTTATTATATATTGAAATTTGCCTACTCGAATCCCTGTATTGCTCGTACTTGGTAAGTACATTCTCTGTTGTAAATATTCTATATTGTAAATAGGTACATTGTGTATTGATTTGTATAGGTACAATTTATTAATTAGCTTGTTTGGCTCTCTTAATTCATTTTAAATTAATTGATTATTATTGGTGGAGTTATTTAAAGGCTATTTCTCAATATGGATTTTGATGCTATGAAGCAGGTCCGTACTCGCGCAAAAAGCGCTATTACTCGCATTGCCAATTGGGTGAAAAACAATAAGGATGTTGAAGTAGATCCAACTCAATTTGAAAATCGTATAGTTAACTTAAAAGATAACTTTGAAAAATACTCAATGACTCAAGATGAAATTGAAACTTATCTTGAAGAATTCACTGCAAATGATAACGAAAATAGAGATATTGTTGAAAATCAATTCTATGATACTCTCTCTCTGATACAAAAATGTATTAAAACATTGTCTCCGGTTACCCTGAACACTCCACCAATAAGCCAAACTAGTTTGCCACAGCTGAATTTGCCACCACATATGGAAGTGAAACTCCCTCAAATAAATATAAACCCCTTTAAAGGTGACACCGCTGAGTGGACTTCCTTTTTTCAAATCTTCTCTGCTCTGATAATTGATAATACTCACCTGAGTAAAATACAAAAATTTATTTATTTAAAGTCATTTTTGAGAAACGAACCATTGAAATTGATCGAAAACTTGGCTGTGACAAACGATAATTTTGATATCGCTCTAGAAATATTGCAGAAACGATATGAAAACAAAATCTCTGTAATAAACGCTCATTTTGTTGCTCTCTTGGAACAAAACACACTCAGTAAATGTAACGCTCAAACTCTCAGAGAGTTTGTTACAAATTGTAGAAAAAATTTACTTTCTTTAAAGAATTTGCACTATTCTTACGAACAGCTTTGGGAATTTTTGATAATATATTTAATGGGAAAAAAACTTGATTTTGGCACGCGCAAGGCGTTCGAGAATGAGCGCGATTTAAATCAACTCCCTCAACTTGATGACCTTTTTGAATTCCTCGAAAAAAGATGCTTAGCTTTGGAAAATCTCTCAAGTACGGAAGTGCCTTCAGCACAAAACGGGCAACGAAAAGTAAACAAAACCCCAAACTCTGGCGCTGCTCTGTTCGCTCAAAATAATATAAGTAAAGTCACTACACACTGCTTATATTGCAATCAAGACTCTCACAAAATTTATATTTGTAATAAGTTTAAAGGTTTACAGGACTCGGAAAGGAAGACTTTTGTTTATTCAAAACAACTCTGCTTTAATTGTCTTGGTTCCAAACACACTCTTGCCAATTGCCCAGCAACCAAAGGTTGTTTTATCTGCTCTCAAAGGCATCATACATTGCTCCACAATGCTTTTGTCCCTCAAAATCCTCCAGCTCAAGGTCACAGACCCCAACAAAGACCCCATCATAATAACCCTTCGATTGCTAGACCAAATTATTCTAATGGTCAGCAGCAACCGTCTCAGCATCCTCCCAAAACACAGACACAAGGTTCAAGACCACAAAATCAAGCTGACTCACAACCAAACCAAAATGAACTTCCCAAAGTCTCCACTCCGTCTCAGCACTCTCTACAAAAAACTCACAAACTCTTTTAGCAACCGCATGCGTGACACTTTATGACGCAGACAGGCGGCCCCTTCAAGCCAAAGCCATTTTGGATAATGGCTCGCAACACTCCTTTGTAACTGACAAACTAGTTAAAAGGTTAAAACTAGTCCCCTATGTCAAAACAACATATGTGTCTGGCATAGCTCTTAGTAACAATGTTACTAATAAGATGATTGATTTGAAAATATACTCAAATTTGTATCCTCATAGGAAATTTGAGATTTCCTGCGCCGTTCTCCCTGTAATAACAGGACCCCTCCCCTCTATACAAATAAATGTCAGTTCGTGGAATATACCGAGCGACATTGTTCTTGCTGATCCTAGTTTCACTCGTCCTTCGGAAATTGACCTTCTGATTGGTTCAGACCTCTATTACAATCTCCTGACAAAAGGCCTGATTCATCTAGGTCATGGCCTGCCCACAGTCTTAAACACTCATCTCGGTTGGATTCTTGGAGGAACGTTTCCCCAAAATTCACACCATAATAACTGCTCTCATTTAGTCACTAGTAGCCCTGCACAACAAGTGCACTCCTCTGTCTCTATGTTTGTTCAAAGCCCGGACAATAGCTCTCTCGAAAATATAGTGACTAAATTTTGGTCCATGGAAGAAATTCATACCAAAGCCCCTCTCTCCCTTGAAGATGCAAAGGCTGAAGCTTGTTTCAAGGAAACAACTCAAGTATTAGAAAATGGCTCTTATCAAGTTAACTTACCCTTGAAATCTCCCTCTGAAAATCTCAAACTCGGTGATTCTTTGTCTATAGCCACAAAAAGATTTCACAATCTCGAGAGGAAATTTGTAAAGGACCCAGATTATTTTCATGAATATCAGAAATTTATTCATGAATATGTTAACCTTGGACATGCCAGGTTCGTACCCCTTTCCTCTGCTAATGAAAATCTGGAGCTCAAATGCTTCCTCCCTCATCATGCTGTGGTTAGAGAAGGTGCGTGCTCAACGAAGCTGCGTGTGGTCTTTGACGCCTCTTGCAAAACCACAACGGGCCTTTCCCTAAATGACATAACTCTCAAAGGCTTTCAGGTCCAGCCTGACCTTTATGACATATTGTTACGCTTCAGATCTTTCAAATATGCTCTCATCTCTGATATTGAGAAGATGTTCAGACAAATAAAGATAAATCCCACTCAGACCTTTTTATTAAATATTTTATGGAGAGACGAGCCTGAAAAACCACTTCAGTGCATCGAATTGACCACTGTCACGTATGGCACTAACAGTGCTCCATTCCTCGCAACTAGAGTCTTAAACGATGTTGCATTAAAAAATAGCTCAGATTATCCCCTCGCGTCTCATTCTCTATTGAAACAATGTTACATGGATGATATCCTAAGTGGATGTGATGACCTTAAGGATTTAGAAATACTCTATAGCGAACTTATCTCTTTATTAAAGGCTTCTGGATTTGAATTACACAAATGGTGTTCAAATTCAAAGGAATTTCTAGACAAAATCTCTCATAAAGAAAAAATAGTCGAAGTAGATATGAATTTTGACGAAAACCCGAATAAGGTACTTGGCCTTATTTGGAACCCAATTCTCGACTTCTTCTGCGTCTCTATTCCTGAAGTAAAATTAACAACCCCTATTACGAAAAGAAAAATTGTCTCTGTAATAGCTCAATGTTATGATCCCCTTGGTTTTTTATCTGTAGTCATTGTGACAGGAAAAATAATTGTACAAAGACTTTGGACTTTGAAGTTGGATTGGGACACCCCAATTACTGATGACTCACTCTTGCAAGAATGGAATGGTTTCATACATGATCTTCCTCTCCTCAAAACGCTCAAGATCCCTAGATACCTTTTTTCTGACAAAACATTAAGTTCCATGGAATTCCACGGATTCTCTGATGCCAGCCTCAAGGCATACGCCGCTTGCGTTTACGTTCGCGCCCTATATACTGATGGAACAGTATCTTGTCATTTGATTACCTCTAAATCTAGAGTATCTCCTCTGAAAACAGTTACATTGCCTAGGCTAGAATTATGCGCCATGGTTTTGCTCTCAAAGTTGGTTTCAAAGTTAATCGCAATCTTCGAAGATCGATTCTCATTGAGTTCTGTAAATTTGTGGACAGATTCGCAAATTGCGCTCTGCTGGATAAATTCCCATGCGTCGCGCTGGACTGTTTTTGTGGCTAACAGAGTAGCACAAATTCAAGAACTCACCTCAAATCACAAATGGCGTCATATAAATTCTTCAGACAACCCCGCTGATTACCCATCTAGAGGTTTGCCAATACCCCAAGTCCAGGAGTGCCATACTTGGTGGCAAGGCCCTAAATTTCTTCATGACCCTGAATTAAATCTCTCCCAATTTGGCAACACTCCCAGTTTGTCTGATGTCCCTGAGGAAAAGAAAATAGCTCTAGTAGGAACTGATAAGAAAGATCAAGATCTGTTTTGGCCCGGAATATTCAATCGAGCTTCTAAATTTCGTAAGCTCCAACGCACAGTAGGGTACATGTTGAGATTTGCACATAATACAAAATGTAAACATCTCGATAGAACAAAAGATTCTCTCGAAGTCCAAGAGCTGAAAGCAGCCTTGAACTTGATCACAAAAATTCTCCAGTCAATTCATTTTTCAAAGGAAATCTCAGAGTTGAATCAAAACATATTTTTGAGCAACAAATCACTGATTAAACTCAAACCCTTCTTAGATAAGGATGGTTGTTCAGTGTTGTGTCGTCGGCTCTGTTCAGTATCGTGCAACCGCGGCTCACCTTCGATTGGAACTCATTCCTAATCGTGGAGCCCATTCCTAACCGTCCTCGGTCCCCAATAAAGAAAAGAAGAATATGACAGAAGACAAAAAAAGAAGAGAAGTTTTTGACATATGAAATTTGTTTTTTACGAATTTACGATTGTTATTATTGACACACACACATGCTTGACATGTTTTATAAGTTTCTATAACTTTGTACAATTATTTAAATAAATAATTGCTTGAAACGTGAAATTCAGATAATTTAAACTCTACGAACAACATATTGGTCCTTCGAAACCGGATACATCAGCTCAACATCGAAGAAAATCACATAACCACACTTCGGGCCAAGGCCCTAGAACATAGCAAGTGAAGGCAACTTCAAGCTTGGACCTTGGAAGAGGCCTACAACTGAAAAAACTCCCTTTTGAGGCTGAACAACTTCTTTGACGGCGGACGATCATCAGGTCAGTGCGTTCCTTTCTCATTACCTCTCCCATAATCCCAACCATAATTTCCCTAACCTACAAGCCTTCATTTAGTTATTTTTCATCTTTTATTTTAAAACAGCACTTCGCTTAACTTAGACACATTTTTCTTTGATGGTTACTTATATTGATTTCACATTTGTTTACTACTTTCACATAACCTTACGATTTTCTTGATTTACTGATCATACACTCCCTTGCCATACCTATTGGTTTTTCTTGCTGTTTGACATGGCAGAGGAGGCTAAAAACAAGCGTAAGGCCTTAAAAAGTGCCCTCACTCGATTTGAAAACTATTTTAACACTCTGAAAATAACCTATCAAGTAACAAATATAACAACTATTGATTTAGTGCAGTTAGATGCACGTTTGCAAAAACTACATTCTTCTTTAGAGGAATTTAACACTGTTCAATTAATTATTGAAGCCTCAGATCCCGACGACCAAGAACATGAAGACTTACATTCCGTAGAAAGGGAAAATTTTGAAAATAAATTTTATCGACTCGTCTCTGAGGCTCGAAAATTCTTGATTGATCAAACACCTAGAGAGCCAACGACGAATGTGGGAAATACAAGCAACTCATCACCTAATCAGTCAAATAATGATGATGATTTAATCAATATTAAACTGCCACAAATTAATTTGCCCACCTTCGACGGATCCTATGATCAATGGTTTTTCTTCAGGGACACTTTTAATTCTTTAATACACAATAATAGTAAGCTTACACCTGTCAGAAAGTTCCACTACCTACGCCTATCTTTAAAGGGCATAGCTGCTGAGACAGTTGCTTCTCTAGAAATCTCTGACAGCAATTACAATATTGCTTGGAACATTTTGAATGATAGGTTTGAAAATAAAAACATTTTGGTAAACAATCATGTAAGTGCTATTTTTAATTTGCCAGCTATGGTACGTGAATCTCACAAGGGGGTCAGAGAATTACTTGACGGTATTCAAAAACACATTGGTGCCTTGAAAGTCTTAAAACTGCCAACAGAACACTGGGATGTTTTAATTTGTCACATTGTAACATCAAAATTTGACAATGTCACTAGGCGGGCTTGGGAATCTGAAGTTGTTTCAGACAACCTACCCACCTACAAAGACCTTATTGATTTTTTGAAGGATAAATGTCGTATGTTGGAGTCTGTTGAATCCAGCATGCCAAAAGGTGCCAAACAAGCAAAAAACTCACTTCCATTTCAAAACAAGGGCACTACTCATTCGTTTGTGACAACCGAGAATAGAAAATGTTCCCTCTGTAAAAAGGAGCACCTTATTTACGCTTGTCCTAAGTTTCTTCAACTTTCAGCTGTTGACAGACTAAATGTTGCCAAGCAAAACAGACTATGTGTAAATTGTTTATCTTCGGGTCATTCCACAAAACAATGCCGATCTTCTGGTTGTAGAAAATGTGGACGGATCCATCACACCCTTTTACATTTTAATAAACCTGACACTACAAACTTCCATGCTGACTCTGCTGATTCCTTTAACGCCAACCATGATGAAGATCAATTACAAAACCCACCTACAACTTCCCTGTCCACACAAACATCTATACAAGCCCCCTGTAGTCTAGTTGTCAATCAGCACTGTACCACAAACATCATCTTACTTTCCACAGCTTTGATTAAAGTCTTTGATGCTACAGGCAACCCTGTAGCATGTAGAGTGCTTTTGGATAGTGGAAGCCAATCCAACTTCATTTCCCAAAGATTATGTAACTTGTTAAAATTACCTCTAGAAAAAATACAATATTCTGTGACAGGTATCAGTCAGAAAACTGAAACTATATCTTCTAGAGCCGTGGTCAGGATTCAATCTAACTATTCCCACTTTGACATAAAATTATCTTGCTTAATACTGCCAGCCATTACTGGAAACGTTCCTGCTGTGTCCTTCAACTACACTTCACTAAAAATTCCTGAAAATATTGTATTAGCTGATCCATACTTCAATTCTTCTAAACCTATTGACCTGCTTATTGGGGCAGATACTTTCTGGGAACTGATTAACATTGGACAAATCAAGCTAGGAAAGGGTCTTCCCATACTACAAAAAACACTGTTCGGATGGATCATTTCAGGGCCGATGCAAATCAAGTCAGATCCTCATTCACATTCGCAATGTCTTTATTCTACTAGTATAGATAACCAACTGAATAAGTTTTGGGAATTGGAGGAATACTCTAAAACAAAATTTCTTTCACCTGAAGAGAACCTATGCGAAGAACATTTTTCTCAGCACACGGTAAGAGCTTCTGATGGTAGGTTCGTGGTACGTCTTCCTCTCAAAATTCCTGTTGACCGCCTTGGTGATTCAAAGGCAATTGCTCTGAAGCGTTTTTTGACCCTAGAAAGGAAGCTAGATGGAAATTCTGATCTTAAAAATTCTTATCAAAAATTCATTTCAGAATATGAAACACTTGGTCATATGTACTTGTCTAAGAATCAAAATGATGATTCTGGTTACTTCCTGCCGCACCATTGTGTGCTTAAAATGAGCTCAACCACCACCAAACTTCGCGTCGTTTTTGACGCCTCCTGTAAATCTGATTCAGGATATTCACTAAACGACTTACTGATGGTTGGCCCCAACGTCCAAAATAGTCTTTTTTCTATCTTATTACGATATCGTATGCATCCTGTGGTCCTGAGCGGGGACATTGAGAAAATGTACCGGCAAGTCTATGTGGCAGAAGATCAACATAATTTACAGCGCATACTCTGGCGTTCTAACAGCAATGAAAAAATTATGACATATGATCTGTCCACAGTTACATACGGTACTGCATCTGCAGCATTCCTTGCTACAAGGGCTCTTCAGGAAGTAGGCAAATTGCATCTTAAGGATGAGCCTAAGATTTCTCACATAATAGATGGTGATTTTTACGTCGACGATTTACTTACTGGTGGCCAAACTGTCGAAGAAGTCAAACAGATAAAGGAAACTATTCATGAACTACTCTTAAGATATGGTTTTCCCTTGAGAAAATGGGCTTCCAATGTAGCGTCACTCACTTCTGATCCCTCCACAAAATGCATTTCGTTTGATACAGGCAGCCCTTGCAAAACTTTGGGGCTATTTTGGAATCATAGTTCTGATACATTGGAATATGACATAGGCATAGGTACTGGTGAACACAACGAACGCGTTACAAAGCGCACAATCCTCTCCTCAATTGCGCAGATCTTTGACCCGCTTGGTCTTCTTTCTCCTGTGACGATCTCTGCAAAGATTATCTTACAGCAATTGTGGAAACTCAAAATATCATGGGATGAATCCATACCTATGGACCTACACACGATTTGGACTATTTTTAGGACTCAGCTGGTGCAGCTGAACAAGCTTCGAATACCTCGACTCACTCTTTGTGGTAACCCCATTGAAATTCAAATACACGGCTTCTCAGACGCCGCTGAACCAGGTTATGGAGCATGTATTTACATACGTTCTACTGATTATCTTGGCAACAGCTGCTCCCAACTTCTTTGCGCCAAGACCCGCGTCTCGCCACTTAAACTAGTTACCATCCCGAGGCTCGAGCTCTGCGCAGCTGTACTTCTAGCCGACTTAATGAAAACAATATTATCATCCATAACGATTAAATTCAGCGCCACGTACTATTGGTGTGACTCTACCATAGTGTTGTCTTGGATTAAGTCATCTCCTCATCTTCTAAAAACGTTTGTTGCAAATCGAATTTCGCAAATTCAATCTATGACCACCTACGATGAATGGAGATATATTAAAACTACTGACAACCCAGCTGATATGCTCACCAGAGGATTGTCTCCCTTGAAATTATTGGATTCAGACTTGTGGTTTCATGACCCTCCTTGGTTATGTCATACCGAAGATCAGTGGCCAAATTACGTTTTCAATGTTTCAAAGGAAGATACTTCTGAGTTGCGAAATGTTTCTTCAGCTCATATAGCTTTGGAGGAACAAAGATCCAATGACTTTTTAACTCTTATTGACAAACGTTCTAGTTTAACCAAAATTTCTCGCATAGTTGCGTACGTATTGCGTTTTAAGATGATCTTAAAGTCAAAATCAACAGTTCACCTTAAGGAGAGGCTTCAGGTCACAAGTGAACTATCTGCTCAAGAGATAACTGATGCTCTTAACTTTCTCATTAGTATGGTACAAGCTGAAACGTTTCCTGAGGAATACTCTGCTTTACAGAAGGGGCATAAAATTTCTAATAAATCCAAACTTTTGACTTTGAATCCATTTTTTGATCATCCCAACAACGTGATACGAGTTGGAGGTCGCCTTCAAAATTCTGATTACGATTTTCAAAAAAGACACCCTATCATATTACCTCCTAAACACAGACTTACGCTTCTGATTGCTCAACACGAGCACATCAAGTTACTACATTCAGGACCACAATTAACCCTTGCATCATTACGTGAACGTTATTGGCCAGTTAGTGGAAGAAATTTAGTGAAAAGCGTGTATCACAATTGCACAATTTGCTTCCGTTTTAATGCCAAATCCACACAATACATTATGGGTAACTTACCAAAGGCTCGCATAACACCATCTAGACCATTTTCTGTCTCAGGGGTTGATTATGCCGGTCCCTTCATTCTTAAAGACCGCAAAGGGCGGGGTTCTAAGACTTCCAAGGCTTACATAGCCTTATTCATTTGTTTCGCCACGAAGGCATTACATTTAGAACTTGTAAGTGATTTAACTACTGAGAGCTTTTTGGCTGCCTTGTACAGATTCATGTCTCGTAGGGGCAAATGCGCACAGATATATTCAGACCAAGGTACGACCTTTGTTGGTATTAATAATGAGCTCAAGGCTTTTCTTGAGCATAACTCCTCTGCCATCTCAAATAGTTTGGCGAACTCTGGTATACAATGAAGTTTCATACCTCCTCGCGCACCCCACTTTGGGGGACTTTGGGAATCCAATGTGAAATCAGTAAAGTACCATATAAAGCGTGTTATTGGTAATTCATGTTTAACATTTGAAGATTTTATTACTGTTTTAAACCAAATAGAGGCTTGTCTGAATTCCAGACCTTTATGTCCACTTTCTGACAACCCCAATGATCCTAATTCCCTTACCCCTGCGCACTTCCTGATTGGAGAGCCTCTTACCACAGTTCCGCAACCAAATCTGCTAGGAGTTGCAGAAAACAGACTGTCAATCTACGAGCATCGGCAGCAGATGGTCCAACATTTTTGGTCCCGTTGGGCCAAGGAATACATAACCGAGCTTCAGATTCGCACAAAGTGGAAACAGCATTATCCACAATTGTTGAAGCCAGGCATACTTGTCATCAGTAAAGAAGACGGACTCCCACCTTTGAAATGGCGAATCGGCAGAGTGACCGAAGTTTTCCCAGGAGAAGATGGCGTGATCCGCACAGCATCTATCAAGACAGCCACTGGAGTGTTCAAGCGTCCAGTGACCAAGCTAGCCATTATACCCAACCAAGACTATTAAAAGCCTATGGGCTTTCAAGGGGGGCGGTATGTTCAGTGTTGTGTCGTCGGCTCTGTTCAGTATCGTGCAACCGCGGCTCACCTTCGATTGGAACTCATTCCTAATCGTGGAGCCCATTCCTAACCGTCCTCGGTCCCCAATAAAGAAAAGAAGAATATGACAGAAGACAAAAAAAGAAGAGAAGTTTTTGACATATGAAATTATTTTTTACGAATTTACGATTGTTATTATTGACACACACACATGCTTGACATGTTTTATAAGTTTCTATAACTTTGTACAATTATTTAAATAAATAATTGCTTGAAACGTGAAATTCAGATAATTTAAACTCTACGAACAACAATGGTTTTTTAAGAGTGGGTGGAAGATTAGACAACGCTAATGTCTCCTTCGATCAAAAACACCCCATTTTGCTCCCTTCCCATAATCATATTGTCTCATTAATGTTAATCCAAGAACATGAGCGTTTAGGTCATGCAGGCGCACAAACAGTGTTATCGAATTTTCGCCTAAGGTTCTGGCCACTCGATGGTTTAAGGGAGACAAAACGTATAATCAACAATTGTATTACCTGTTTCCGATTCAGAGCTCAACCAGCAGAGCAAATTATGGCAAGTCTGCCAAAGGAGCGTGTGAATGTCTCCCGCTGTTTCAGCCAAGTTGGAATAGACTATGGCGGACCCTTCTTAATAAAATCGTCCAAGCTACGCAAAGCTCCCCTAATTAAATGCTATATTGCAATTTTTGTCTGCTTGGCCACCAAGGCAATTCATATTGAATTGGTGACAGGGCTCTCTACCGAACATTTCATCATGACATTGAAAAGATTTATTGCCCGGAGAGGTAACCCAACCGTGATACATAGTGACAATGCCACCAATTTCCAAGGCGCCCAAAATCAATTGAAGGAATTGCATAACTTTTTTAGAAATAGAACCCATTTGAACTCAATCAGGGACTTTCTCTCTCAAAATGAAACTGAATTCAAGTTCATCCCTCCAAGAAGTCCTCATTTCGGTGGCATTTGGGAGGCAGCAATTAAAAGCGCCAAATACCACATCGTCAGGCTGGTTGGGGAAACCCGCTTCACGTTTGAAGAGTTCTATACAATTTTAGTGCAAATTGAAGCCATATTGAACTCACGTCCCCTATGCGTTCTTTCAAACGACCCAAACGACTATCAAACTCTAACCCCTGGTCACTTCTTAATTGGTTCAAGCCTTACGGCTCACCCAGATAAGGATTTAAGTCATCTTAATGAGAACCGCCTTTCTATGTGGCAGAAAATTTCACACATCCAACAAGTGTTTTGGAAGCGTTGGTCAGTGGACTATTTGAACAGACTCCAAAATCGACCTAAATGGTTCCGGAATTCTCTAGATCTAACCCCCAATACATTAGTACTTTTAAAGGAAGATGACACTCCACCTCTAAGATGGCCTTTAGCCAGAGTCTTAGAGGTATTCCCTGGACGAGACAATAAAACCAGAGTGGTAAAATTGAAAACACAAAGTGGTGTTTTTACTCGAGGAATAGCAAAGGTATGTCCTTTACCAATTCAGGATTAAAACCTGCTACTTTCTCTATTGTAAATATGTTGTTTATTTTTTTTGTTAATGTTTCGTCTCTCATTGAAGTTTGGAAACTTCAAGGGGGGGAATATGTTGCGGAAATAACCCACAACAAGTTTAAAATGTTATTATTTGTAGTTTATCAATATAATCTCAATTTCTATTATTTATCATAAAAATAATATTCTAAAAAAAGAATCCTGTAAAACTGGCAACAGCAGCCCTTTTGAATCGGTAAAATTACAGATTTCTTCATTACCCTATGAGCAATGGATCTATTTTGTTGTTGTGATTGGTCAGTTGCCACCCAACATCCCTGAATTATGCGACCTGCTCCGAAAAAGGCAGTCGACTCGACGCACGGTACACAACAGTAGTAATCAAGAAGCAGAAGAGTAAAAAGACTCTGCACCCTCTCGCCTCTGAACGCTCTACAGAGGAAAAAACCCTCAGAAAACCCCCGTTAGTACGCGAATTATAGTAAAATACTACCCCCAGTGACTCAAGGCCTGACATGGTCTATATTATCAACGATATTTTTGATTACAATTCATGTAATTAACCCCTAAATTGTTGCAAGTCATCTCGGACCTAGCAAAATTCTCTACTACGCCTGTTTAAGGTTATTCCTGTCTCACTCTCGACAGGCTTCAACTCTGTATATCATTGTGTTCTCTCTCTTAGTGGAAAATCCCTTAGCTGACAGTGCAAATTACTACGAATAGTGATAAATGGATAAATAATCACTATATGGATTTACCGGTATGAACTGGATTAAGCAAGTAAGACCGTTTCAATTTCTCAAAACAGTCGAACAATAAATTAATAAATACTGAATACTGATTCGGTTGAAATGCACTATAAATTGAAGTGTTTGTTCTAACCTTTAATACAGAAATTTGGTTTTCACACTCGTGAAATGAACATTAATTTGTAAATTTGTATATAGAAACTGAGCATATATATATAGACTTTTCTTGCACTTATTGTTTACACACTTCAGCAGAAAAGTGCTCAAATTATTAACTCTCAATAAACAAAAGAACCTTCAAGGATTATAAACATTTTGTGAATACAGTGAGCTGATTGAAGTTCACGAATTATTTGTGTTGTGCTCTCGTAAATTTAAATTAATTAATTTGTGTTCTCGTTCTTTGAACATTCAACCATAAATGATATTATTATTATGAAATTTCACTATTTTTATAAATCAAGATACTTATTTACTCGCTTATTTACTTTAGATTAGTATAAAATTTGTAGTTCGACTGGACGTCCAAATAGGAATTATTAGATAGGATTTGATTGCTGATTAAACCGAATTAACTTCATTTATTAATTAAATTGATAACTATTCTATTTCAGCGTTTTATTTGTATAAATGAGAATCAAGGCACCCCTAGTTCAATACAAGGTTTAAATGATCCAACACCTAATGGTTAATTTTTACAGTCAGTCAAAGTAAAAACTTTTGACATCCCTGGTGCGGTAATGACTAGAGTCCACAAAAGGGTAATAGCTAGTTCCGTCACAAAACGAGAATCGAGATTATTTTTGTTGTTTATTTCGTGATATTTAAGTTAAACAATTTTTAACTCCACGCGGTGCATAAGGTTATTTGTTTCACGGTTGAAATAGTAATAAAAATTAAAAGGAACGACCTAACCTGTTGTGTTTCGTGATGGCGAGCATATGACGAGCGGTTCGGAGGCAACCGTATTTGTTTCCTTCGATTTTTTCTTCGATTTTCTACAAGCACTTGCACTAATTCTATCGGGTTCGAAGGACCATGTTGCTGGGTTCCTTCGACAGGTAATATTTTGCAGAAATAAGAACCCACTTGTTCAACTTTACGTTTTTAATTACGAGAAAATAAATGCTTGCAGAACAGTACAATTTTACGAGGCAGAATGGCTGACTATTTACTAGTAACGGCCCTCGGCAACCGCTCCAAGCTCCGCCCTTCAGCTCCAATATTCCTACGCCGAGTGACATATGACAAGCGCGGTCGCGCCAAGTTTTCAGGGCTTTAGCCGTGTTGCCATATCTAATAATATGATACTAATACAAATAAATGAAATAAATCCTTAACTCTAACAAGGGTGAAGTGACAACGTTGAAAATATGTGCAAAAGATTTCCCCTTCCGAATAAAAATCGACGGGTCCGAGCGATTTTTTTCAATGAACGATGAATACGAGATATCGGCCTTGTTTCGTTGTCGCTGGCCCACCCGGTATAAATATATCAAAAGAACAAATACAAATTTATATAAAAATTACACACCACTTATGGATATTTGCTTTTCTGTCAAACAAATGAAATTTGTATGTTAATGAAGTAAAATTTTAATACAATACGAGGGATGTTTATAAAGTATATGCTATTGGTAAAAATATTCAAAATTGATGAAATTTCAAAATCACAAGAAATTGTCATTTTTCAAAAAGTTTTTCACCAATCATCAGATTTTTCATAAAAATCACTAGATCTGGTGAGATTTCACCAGACCTGGCATCACTGCTTATAGATAAAATTATTGATATCGACAAAAAAAACAATATTGTATTTTACAGTTTAAAGAAAATCGATAAAGCAATTAAAAAATAAATTTGACAAAAAATCATCGATATCGACAAAAAAAATAATATCTATTTATCGATAAAAAAAATTGACATTGACAAAAAAATTGTAATATTGTGAACAATATAATCGATATCGACTAAAAAAAAATATCGATATCGACTAAAAAAATCGATTCAAAATTTCTTACCTGCGTCTTGTAGAGCCAAAATGTTGTCGATGTAGTCAAACATCTCAATCGACATGTCAAAACTGAAAAAAAAAAAAAAACAATTCATATTATCGATGTTAATAAAAAAACACTAAATTTGAAAAATTATACCAGATTTAGTACATTTTCGAATTTTTATTTCAATTGTACTAAAAATAATATAATTAATTTAGGGTTGCTTAAAAATTCATAATTGTACTAAAAAAAAAAAAAAAAAACAACTCACTAATTATTGACGTCATTACCGCCAATGCTCTCTAACTCTTCAGGCGTGACGCCCAAATGTCCAGGAAACCTTGGATTCCTCCGATGAAATTCCAGCTTATTAATCAGTAACGTCGTATAAATCCTAATCATTTTCCCATAACCCTCCTTAAGATGTCCCCATAATTTACCAATTTCGTCTAAATCCGCACGATGGCGCTGGCTGTCAACCAAACACAGTGGATGTCCTTCGCGCAGCACTTTATGTGCCACGTGGCACAATTTCCAGGCAACAATCCGGTCGTCCATGACCGGTAAGCGGAGGCCGTAAGCCCAAAAGATTTTCGCGCTTTGGGTTTGAAAAGTTCCGATGATGGCCGAACGGACATGTTTTTGTTTGACTGGGCATTCGTGGCCGTTGATGGCTTTTTGAAGGGCTTGAGCCTAAAAAAAATAAATAAAAATTTTGACTTTAAGATGACGTAGCTGCCAAACTATTAAAGCTATAGTAAAATGATCTTCTAGAAATTTCAAGTGAATTTAATTGGCTTTCGTTTAAGCTTAATTTCGTTGAAATCGAATTGAAATTAACCAAGTTATGAAACAAAATGTGGATCGATGTCCTCATTTTTTTTTTAATCAATCAATAATTACAATTATCAACAACTGTCAATGATGTTATTTTTGACAATAATTGTCAATAGTTGTAATTTTGAAAATTTACAATTTATTACAATGACAAATGGAAAATGTGATTTTAACAGTTGTCAACAATAATTATGGATTCTGATAGTTGTCAATAATTGCAATTTTGACATTGCGATTTTTTGTTGACAGTCGGTAATAGTTGCAATTTTGATTGTTGTCAAATTGCAATTTTTTTTGACACTTGACAAATTTGATTTTGACAGTTGAGAAATGTGATTCTAACAGTCGTTAATAATAACATTTTAACAGTTAACGAAGGTGATTATTATTAATGGCGATTTTGACATTGTGTCAATAATTGCGAATATTGACAATAGTTAATAACGTAATTTTTGACATTTGTCAATGATTCAAATTTTTAACAGAGTTGACAAATTTGATTTTGACAATTAACAAATATTATTTTGATAGTCATCAAATAACTGCGATTTTGACAATAGTCAATAATGTTGACAGTAATTGTAATTTTTACACAAATCCATCGTGACTTTGACAACTGTTTGGTAATTTAATTGTCAATTTTTTTTTTCTACAAAAATCAAATACGAATTTAATTGTACCTACTAAAAATTCATAACTGGAAAAATGTAGTGTAAATTGTACTTAAAATTGAATGTACTAAAATCTAGTACAATTTATTTAGGAGTAAATTTAATCACGTACAACTTTTTTTTTAGGTAAATACAAATTGTACTTAATTATTTTTAGTTCTAGTACAATTTTCAACAATAGTTCATGATTGTGTAAAATTTGTAATTGTACTAAAACTAGTACAATTTCAATTCAGGGTTGCTTAAAATTCATAATTCTATTAAAAATTCATGGCTGAAAAATTATACTGTGCAAATTGTACTTAAAATCAAATGTACGAAATCTATTACAATTTGTTAAGGAGATGATTTCACCACGTGTACGATTTTTTTAAAAGTAAATACAAATAGGATGGAAAATGAATTTTTGTTAATAAAATATTTATTTAAATTGTACTAAATTCAGTACATTTTTTTTATAGCCAAGCCATGATGCACGGATTGCAAGAAGTGGACAAATTGAAAGCGCAAATGCAAGACGTCCATGTCCCTTTGGAAATTTTCGAGTGAGTACAATTTTTACCATATAAACACTTTTTTAAAAACTGTACTAGATTTAATACAATTATATTTTTTTCAATATAATTCATTTTTATAAAAATTTCAACATCAATATCAATTAAAGACTAGACTTAGTACATTTATAAATTTTTTATTATAATTAATGTTTTTGAAAATTTTAATATCAATCAATATCGATGTAAAACATATTTTTCACAAATTATAGTAAATTTAATACATTTTTAAAAAAAATTAATACAATTCATGTTTTTGAAAATTTTGACATAATAATATCAATATAAAATATAATTTTCAGAAATTGTACTAAAATTAGTACATTTCTAATTTCTTTGATACAATTCATGTTTTTGAAAATTTTGACATCAATATCGATATAAAACATAAAAATTGTACTAGATTTAGTAAATTTTTAAATTTTTTCATATACCTACATAATTCATGTGTTCGTAAATTTTGACATCAATATAAACATAAAATATATTTTCCAAAAATTGTACTAAATTTGGTACATTTATAAATTTTTTAGTACAATTCATGTTTTCAAAAATTTTGACATCAATATCGACACTAAAAATATTTTCTAAAAATTGTACTAGATTTGATACATTTATAAATTTTTTAATATAATGCATATTTTTGAAAATTTTGACATATTAATATCGACATAAAACATAATTTTCATAAATTGTACTAGAATCAGTACATTTGTAATATTTTTAATACAATTCGTATTTTTAAAAATTTTGACATCAATATCGATTTAAAACATATTTTTAAAAGTTGTACTAGATTTAGTAATTTATAATTTTTTTCGTACAATTCATGTTCTTGAAAATTTTGACATATCAATATCAACATAAAACATAATTTTCAAAAATTGTACTAGAATTAGTACATTTGTAATTTTTTTAATATAATTCATGTTTTTGAAAATTTTGACATTAATCTCAAAAGAAAACATATTTTTCAAAGATTCTACTAGATTCGGTACATTTATAAATTTTTTAGTACAATTCATATTTTTGTAAATTTTGACATCAATATCGATATAAAACCTATTTTTCAAAAATTGTACTGGATTTAGTACATTTATAAAATTTTCAGTATAATTTATGTTTTTGAAAATTTTAACATCAATATCGACATAAAATATGATTTGCAGGAATTATACTAGAATTAGATCATTTATAAATTTTTTAGTACAATTCATGTTTTTGAAAATTTTGACATCAATATCGATATAAAACATAATTTTTAAAATTGTACTAGATTTAGTACATTTATAAATTTTCTAGTACAATTCCTGTTTTTAAAAATTTTAACATATCAATATCGACATAAAACATAATTTTCAAAAATTGTACTAGAATTAGTACATTTGTAATTTTTTCAATTCAATTCATGTTCTTGAAAATTTTGACATATCATTATCGACATAAAACGTGATTTTCAAAAATTGTACTAGACTTGGTACGTTTATAAATTTTTTAGTACCATTCATGTTTTTAAAAATTTTGACATCAATATCAACATAAAACATGATTTTCAGAAATTGTACTAGAATTAGTACATTTATAATTTTTTTAATATAATTCATGTTTTTGAAAATTTTGTCATTAATATCAAAGGAAAACATATTTTTCAAAAATTCTACTAGATTCGGTACATTTATAAATTTTTTAGTACAATTCATATTTTTGTAAATTTTGACATCAATATCGATATAAAACTTATTCTTCAAAAACATGAATTGTATTAAAAAAATTGTAAATGTACTAAGGCTAGTACAATTTTTGAAAAACATATTCTACTGTAATAATAGTGATGTCAAATTTTTCAAGAACACGAATTGTACTAAAGAAAATACAAATGTTCTAATTTTAGTACAGTTTCTGAAAATTATGTTTTATGTTGATATTGATATTGCAGAATTTTCAAAAACATGAATAGTACTGAAACATTAATTTATAAATGTAATAAATCTAGTATAATTTTTGAAAACCATGTTTTATGTCGATATTAATATGTTAAAATTTTTAAAAACAGGAATTGTACTAAAAAATTATAAATGTACTAAATTTAGTACAATTTTTGAAAATTATGTTTTACATCGATTTTGATGTCAAAATTTTCAAAACATGAATTGTACTGAAAAATTTATAAATGAAATAATTCTAGTATAATTTCTGCAAATTATGTTTTATAACGATATTGATGTGTCAAAATTTTTAGAAACATAAATTGTACTAAAAAATTTATAAATGTACCAAATTTAGTACAATTTTTGGAAAATATATTTTATGTTTGTATTGATTCCAAAATTTTTGAACACATGAATTATACTAAAAAATTTATAATAATACTAATTGTAGTACAATTTTTGAAAAATATATTTTATGTCGATATTGATATTATGTTAAAATTTTTAAAAACAGGAATTGTACTAGAAAATTTATAAATGTACTAAATCTAGTACAATTTTAAAAATTATGTTTTATATCGATATTGATGTCAAAATTTTCAAAAACATAAATTATACTGAAAATTTTATAAATGTACTAAATCCAGTACAATTTTTGAAAAATAAGTTTTATATCGATATTGATGTCAAAATTTACAAAAATATGAATTGTACTAAAAAATTTATAAATCTACCGAATCTAGTAGAATTTTTGAAAAATATGTTTTCCTTTGATATTAATGTCAAAATTTTCAAAAACATGAATTATATTAAAAAAGTTACAAATGTACTAATTCTAGTACAATTTTTGAAAATCATGTTTTATGTTGATATTGATATGTCAAAATTTTTAAAAACATGAATGGTACTAAAAAATTTATAAATGTACCAAGTCTAGTACAATTTTTGAAAATCACGTTTTATGTTGATATTAATATGTCAAAATTTTTAAAAATATGCATTATATTGAAAAATTTATAAATGTATCAAATCTAGTACAATTTTTAGGAAATATTTTTAGTGTCGATATTGATGTCAAAATTTTTGAAAACATGAATTGTACTAAAAATTTATAAATGTACCAAATCTAGTACATCCTTTGGAAAATATGTTTTATGTTGATTGATGTCAAAATTTTCGAAAATATGAATTATACTAAAAAATTTATAAATGTACTAAATCTAGTACAATTTTGAAAAATGTTTTACATCAATATTGATGTCAAAATTTTCAAAAACACGAATTGTGTTAAAAAAAATACATATTATGTAGTAATTTTAGTACAATTTTAGAAAATCATGTTTTACATTGATATTAATGTCAGAATTTTCAAAAACATAAATTGTACTAAAAAATTTATAAATGATCTAATTCTAGTATAATTTCTTCAAATCATATTTTATGTCGATATTGATGTTAAAATTTTCAAAAACATAAATTATACTGAAAATTTTATAAATGTACTAAATCCAGTACAATTTTTGAAAAATAAGTTTTACATCGATATTGATGTCAAAATTTACAAAAATATGAATTGTACTAAAAAAATTATAAATGTACCGAATCTAGTAGAATTTTTGAAAAATATGTTTTCTTTTGATATTAATGTCAAAATTTTCAAAAACATGAATTATATTAAAAAAATTACAAATGTACTAATTCTAGTACAATTTTTGAAAATCATGTTTTATGTTGATATTGATATGTCAAAATTTTTAAAAACAGGAATGGTACTAAAAAATTTATAAACGTACCAAGTCTAGTACAATTTTTGAAAATCACGTTTTATGTCGATATTGATATGTCAAAATTTTCAAGAACATGAATTGTACGAAAAAAATTATAAATTACTATATCTAGTACAACTTTTAAAAATATGTTTTAAATCGATATTGATGTCAAAATTTTTAAAAATACGAATTGTATTAAAAATATTACAAATGTACTGATTCTAGTACAATTTATGAAAATTATGTTTTATGTCGATATTAATATGTCAAAATTTTTAAAAATATGCATTTTTTTAAAAAATTTATAAATGTATCAAATCTAGTACAATTTTTAGGAAATATTTTTAGTGTTGATATTGAAGTCAAAATTTTTGAAAACATGAATTGTACTTAAAATTTATAAATGTACCAAATCTAGTACATCTTTTGGAAAATATGTTTTATGTTGATTGATGTCAAAATTTTCGAAAATATGAATTATACTAAAAAATTTATAAATGTACTAAATCTAGTACAATTATGAAAAATATGTTTTACATCGATATTGATGTCAAAATTTTCAAAAACACGAATTGTGTTAAAAAAAATACATATTATGTAGTAATTTTAGTACAATTTTAGAAAATCATGTTTTACATTGATATTAATGTCAGAATTTTCAAAAACATAAATTGTACTAAAAAATTTATAAATGATCTAATTCTAGTATAATTTCTGCAAATCATATTTTATGTCGATATTGAGGTTAAAATTTTCAAAAACATAAATTATACTGAAAATTTTATAAATGTACTAAATCCAGTACAATTTTTGAAAAATAAGTTTTACATCGATATTGATGTCAAAATTTACAAAAATATGAATTGTACTAAAAAATTTATAAATGTACCGAATCTAGTAGAATTTTTGAAAAATATGTTTTCTTTTGATATTAATGTCAAAATTTTCAAAAACATGAATTATATTAAAAAAATTACAAATGTACTAATTCTAGTACAATTTTTGAAAAATAAGTTTTACATCGATATTGATGTCAAAATTTACAAAAATATGAATTGTACTAAAAAAATTATAAATGTACCGAATCTAGTAGAATTTTTGAAAAATATGTTTTCTTTTGATATTAATGTCAAAATTTTCAAAAACATGAATTATATTAAAAAAATTACAAATGTACTAATTCTAGTACAATTTTTGAAAATCATGTTTTATGTTGATATTGATATGTCAAAATTTTTAAAAACATGAATGGTACTAAAAAATTTATAAACGTACCAAGTCTAGTACAATTTTTGAAAATCACGTTTTATGTCGATATTGATATGTCAAAATTTTCAAGAACATGAATTGTACGAAAAAAATTATAAATTACTATATCTAGTACAACTTTTAAAAATATGTTTTAAATCGATATTGATGTCAAAATTTTTAAAAATACGAATTGTATTAAAAATATTATAAATGTACTGATCTAGTAGAATTTATGAAAATTATGTTTTATGTCGATATTAATATGTCAAAATTTTTAAAAATATGCATTTTTTTAAAAAATTTATAAATGTATCAAATCTAGTACAATTTTTAGGAAATATTTTTAGTGTCGATATTGATGTCAAAATTTTTGAAAACATAAATTGTACTAAAAATTTATAAATGTACCAAATCTAGTACATCTTTTGGAAAATATGTTTTATGTTGATTGATGTCAAAATTTTCGAAAATATGAATTATACAAAAAAATTTATAAATGTACTAAATCTAGTACAATTTTGAAAAATATGTTTTACATCGATATTGATGTCAAAATTTTCAAAAACACGAATTGTATTAAAAAAAATTACAAATGTACTAATTCTAGTACAACTTTTGAAAGTTATGTTTTATGTCAATATTAATAAGTCAAAGTTTTCAAAAATATGCATTGTATTAAAAAATTTGTGAATGTACTAAATCTAGTACAATTTTGAAAAATGTTTTACATCAATATTGATGTCAAAATTTTCAAAAACACGAATTGTGTTAAAAAAAATACATATTATGTAGTAATTTTAGTACAATTTTAGAAAATCATGTTTTACATTGATATTAATGTCAGAATTTTCAAAAACATAAATTGTACTAAAAAATTTATAAATGATCTAATTCTAGTATAATTTCTGCAAATCATATTTTATGTCGATATTGATGTTAAAATTTTCAAAAACATAAATTATACTGAAAATTTTATAAATGTACTAAATCCAGTACAATTTTTGAAAAATAAGTTTTACATCGATATTGATGTCAAAATTTACAAAAATATGAATTGTACTAAAAAATTTATAAATGTACCGAATCTAGTAGAATTTTTGAAAAATATGTTTTCCTTTGATATTAATGTCAAAATTTTCAAAAACATGAATTATATTAAAAAAATTACAAATGTACTAATTCTAGTACAATTTTTGAAAAATAAGTTTTACATCGATATTGATGTCAAAATTTACAAAAATATGAATTGTATAAAAAATTTATAAATGTACCGAATCTAGTAGAATTTTTGAAAAATATGTTTTCCTTTGATATTAATGTCAAAATTTTCAAAAACATGAATTATATTAAAAAAATTATAAATGTACTAATTCTAGTACAAGTTTTGAAAATTATGTTTTATGTCAATATTAATAAGTCAAAGTTTTCAAAAATATGCATTGTATTAAAAAATTTGTGAATGTACTAAATCTAGTACAATTTTGAAAAATGTTTTACATCAATATTGATGTCATTTAATGAAATTTAAATTCATTTAAATATCAAATATTTAAATGAATTTAATATATATATATATATATATATTTTTTATTTAACATGAAAATGGGAATTTCAATTATTCAATTTGATCGTAAAAAATTTGAATGTAATTGATTTAATGTTAAATTTAATTTAATTTTAATTAAAATAAATCTGATTTTCAATAAAATTTATGTAATTGAATATTGATAGTCGTGTGTTAAACGATTTTTTCTTACTTCAAAAATCAATATCGATAAAAAAGTCGATATTGACGAAAAAATCGATATTCGACAGAAAAAATCGATACATATTGACAAATAAATCGATATTGAAAAAAAAAAAAAAAATACTTACATACTTTTCATAATCCCTATCGTTATACTCCTTTGCCATATTTCAAACGACTCAAAAATTGCATGCGATTTAAATAATTAAAAAATAAAATAAATAAAAATACAAAAAATTTTAAAAAAATAAAAATTAGAAAAAGTTTCCATGCAACATGCAACCTTATTGGTTAGTATTATTTTTTTACATGCAGATCTGAAATAAAAAAATAAATAAATAATATAAAACAAAAATAACTAATAAATAAATAAATAATTAATTATTTACTGAAAATAATAACTATAAACTCACTTTTACTCGGTAACAAAATTGAAAAACTTAAATGTGAAAAAAAAAAAAAAAAAATGTTTTTCAAATTTATCTTATCAATAAATTATTATCAATAAATAATCTATTTTTGCGATAAATTAAATAAACAAAACACTTGAGAAGTCTGAGAAGATAATTTTTTTTTAATCAGTGGCGTCCCGTAACTTTTATTTCAAGGGGAAAAAAAAAATAATATTCCTTACAATTTCATTGATTTTTTTTTAAAAATAAATAATGAAATTATGTAAAAATACATTTTGTAGAATTTTTACAGGAAAGGCACTACATCCCTTGACGAGCCGCCACTGGTTTCAATTCAAAATAAATTTTTAGGTTGTGTTTTTTTTTTTTTTTTAAATTACAAAACCAAAACAGCGAGAAAAAAGTTGTGCTTTCCAAAAGGCCAAAATTAGTGTTTGAATAATTTAATTATTGCACTAGTGCTGTAATATTAATAATTATTATTAAATTAACTTTACCTGGGCCTTTTCGAAATTCTCCCTTTCCAATTCCAGGCTGGTCTTTTTCGGTTGCAGGACGCGCTGCAACGATAGTGACGTCATCTTATTAGGTCACCTTAATAATTAATTAATTTAAACAATTAAAACATTTGGTTTTTAATAACTAGAAATAATATAAATAAATAAAATGCAAGGCAACACCCTTTTAAAAAAATTGCAAAATAATTGACAACAAACAATACTGATTCGGCAACGTTGCTTTGTTTATTATGTCGATGTCAAAAGTTTTTTAAAGTTTGGCAACGTTGCAAATTTTTAGTTTGACGCTTGTTTCATAGATGGCGACAGTACTAAAAGATATATATTGAAATAAATTTTAACAAATCAATTGTATTGGATTTTTCAATTAATATTAATTATTTATTAATTTAATAATTAAATATTTATTAATTTTCATAAAAATTGTTACGGAAAAGCGAAATTTTAACAAAACAATTTAAAAGCAAAATGGCGGAACTATAAAGATAAATAGAATTCTATCGAGGAATCCTATTTCAAAATATGGAAGGAAAAACATTTTTTAACTGAAATAGAATTCTATTTATTGCAAGTGCAAAGTTGGAACAGTTAGAGTAAAATTCAATTCAAATTTAAAGCAGTTAGCGCAATAAGTTTTTTTTATTAGATATCAACCATAAATAGAATTCTATTGGATATACGTCAAAATACCATAAATTCTATAAAAATAGAATTCTATTTGTTGTGTTCTGGACTGATTTTATGTGCTCCAGGTGAAGTTCTGAACACTTTAGAGCTACTTTTTGCTGTTTTTTCATCCTATTCTGTGATTCCGAACAGTCTTGAAGCTCACTCTGGAGCAAGAATCTTTTTATTAGAAAAACACTTTTTGTAAGGTTACTCTAAATTTTTTATTGTTCTAAGTTATTTAGGACTTTTATAAAGTCACTCTAGAACAGTTTCGAGTTGACTTTTCAATTTATAGGGCTGGGGTTCCTTTAAATAATTTTAGTTATAGTTTCTACGGAGTAATTAGAGTGTCTACAGATAAGTTAGAGTACCTAAATTGTACTTTTTTTTCGACTCTTCTATGTTCCACTGATTCGAATATTGCGTTCGGAGTAAGTAAAGTAAAATTATTTGGGCTTGCTTAAAACCTAGCTCTAGACACTTCCAAGTCTCTATTCTACTACTTTTTTTGACTCCGGGTAAAAAGACAAGAGTAAAAAGAGTATTACTCGAATCATTTAAAATTATACTCTTTTTGACTTTTTTATATTCTACTTATTATTTTGGAGTAAGTAGTGTAATAATAATTGTATCCGGGTAACAAAGAATAATCGAATAGTTAGAGCGAATATGGATGGAGTACTCTGGAGAGCCAAAGTCGTTCAAAATTTTACACTTTTTAGCTATTCTATACTTTATTAGTTCAGAGTAGTGTTCGAGTATCAATAAAAGAGTACACTCTAAGATTAATAATAATTCTGCTCCAATTGTGAAAAATCTATATTTAAAGATTTGTGAAAATTTTGGAGTAAGTTTTGGTTACTCTACTACTCTATTTACACTAAAAATTTATTTTCGAACAGTTGGAGTATCTGCTTCATTGGTTCGGTTACAGTATTAGAGTAAAGATAGTAAGGTTTTTGGCGTAAACAGAGTGACTCCAAAAGTTCTATTGTACAGATTAATTTTAGCTTGGCGACTCTTTCAACACTTTTCACTCTGAAATCCTTCCGGTTTAGAGCCAGAGTAAGATTTATTTACTCTATTTTGTATAAACGAACATGCACTTAATCACTCTATTCACTCTAAGAAGCCATATTCGAACAATTGGAGTGAAAAAGGCGAAGTTAAATTGCACAACTTCCATATCTATTGCACCAGAACATCTGCACTAGAACAATAAATGGAGTAACTTTCACTTTAACAATTTTTATTTTTCGAGTTGATACTTTTGGAGTAAAATTTATTTACTCCACTCCGTGTAATTGAATATGTCTATAGTTACTCTATTTACTCTAAAAGGGCATATTCGAACAATTGGAGTGAAAAGGCGAACTCAAATTTAATTAAATTTCAATTTTATTATTTCAGAACATTTACTCTAGAACAATAAATAAGGCAACTGTCACTTTGAAAACCTTTATTTTCGTGCTGGAAGTTTTTGGAGTAAGATTTATTTACTCTACTCCGGGTTATCGAACATGCATTCAGTTACTCTATTCACTCTAAAATTCCATAATTAAACGGTCAGAACCTACAGAATACTTGAAGTGAAAAAGCCGAACACAACTCTAGACGTTCTTAGTTTAGAATCTATTTACTCAAATTACTTATGGAGTACTTAGAGTAAATTGCACTTTTTTTAAAACTATTCGGAGTAAGTGGAGTAAAATTATTTGAACTAAATTTAATTAATAAAAAAAGAGTAAAAGGAGTAAACTCTAGAAGTTTTGAAAAATTACGTGGTGGAAAAAAGAATAATCGAACAGTTAGAGTGAATATGGAGTACTCTGGAAGGCCCTCAATTAAATTCAATTTGACTCTTTTATACCCCACTAATTGATTTCGGAGTAAATAGAGTAAGATTATTTGCATCTGCAAGTGTGTTTTAGTTACTCTAACTACTGTATCAACACTGAATAAAAAGTTAGTTCCGAACAGTTAAAGTATCTACTTTATTGGTTCCTAAAGTTAATAGGTTATCTAATAATGGGTAATTTGATGACGTCATCTTAGGTGCCTTATGGAGATTTGCATTATGATAGGGCACCACAGGTGACGTCATAAAAGCTATCCGGCAACAACACAACCTACCTTTATCAAACAAATTTGGGTAGGGTTCCATATTGGAGTAAACGGAGTAGCATTATTGGCGTGCGGCGTGAAAAGAGTAGATTCCAAAAGTTCTCTTTGATAGGCAACTCTTTTGACACTTTTCACTCTAAGATCGTTCAGGTTTGGACCCAAAGTAAGATTTATCTACTCCACTCTATATAAACGAACATGCACCGAGTTACTTTATTTACTCTAACAAGCCGTAATCGAACAGTCAGAGTGCCATTGCTAATAGAGTATTTGGAGTGAAAAAACCGAACGCTAACCCAAACTTCTGAAAAATCTTTTTACTCGAACAAATTTGACTCTTGTGTACTAAGAGTACTCAAAATTGCACTCTTTTTAACTATTTTATAATTCATTGATTCGGATCTTGTGTTCAGAGTGAGTGGAATAAGATTATTTGCACTTGTTAACAAAAAAAGAGTAAAAGGAGCAGATTCTAGAAGTTTCAGATTACGTGGTAGAACTTTGAGAGGGAGTTCTTATTACTCTTAAATATATAAATTCACGTTGAAAAAAATAGTTGAACAATTAGAGTGAATACGGAGTACTCGAGAGGGCACAAATTGTATGAAATTTTATTCTTTTATACTTCAATAATTATTTCTAGAGTAAGTAGAGTAAGATTATTTGCACTTGGGTAGCAAAAAAGAGTTGAAAGAGTCAACTCCAAAAGTTTCAGATCACGATTGAAATTTTTGGAGTAAGTTCCAATCACTCTATTTCGTATATTTACGCTAAAAAAAGGATAATCGAACAGTTACGAGTGAATACGGAGTACTTTAGAAGGTTCTTAATTGAACTCTATTTGTTTATTTTATACTACACTAATTTTTTTTGTACTAAATAGAGTAAGATTATTTGCACTCGCAAGTATGTTTAGTTACTCTAACTACTCTTTTTACACTTAAAAAAGTCATTTCCGTACAGTTGGAGTAGCCATTTTATTTGTTTGGGTACCATTTTTGAGTGAACGGAGTAAAAAGAGTGGACTCCAAAAGTTTCATTAAAAAGTGCACCTTAAATTGATTTTTACGCTTGGCGCCATCTAGTAAATAAAATGTAAAATCACATTGATTTTTACAGAAATCTGTAATTTGTAAACAGGATAAATAGAATTCTATTTTAGTGACGTCACGGTACAGTATTTGATTGTTATTCGAAATGGAACATTTTCTGAAGTAATTGCTCGTTTTGCATTAACTGCACTGATTCTACACTAACTGTTCTAGCTCGGAAAAAACGGAAATTATGGAATCGCGTGAAAGCTGAACAGTTTTGAGTAATTTGCACCGGACAGTGCAAAAAGTGTTACTCTACCTACTCCGTACATTCCAAAAGACTACCATTCCAGAACTGTTCACTCATTCAGTGCATTTTAATTATTACTCCAACCATTCGAACATCACTTTTTAGAACAAAAAAAGTAACTACTTTCACATTTGGTTATACGAAGTAGAGTAAATGGAAGTTACTCCAAAAAAATTGTTCTGGTGCAATTATAAAATTGAAATCTTAACAAAGTTACACCAAGGTTGAGTTCGGTTTGTTCACTCCAAGTACTCCGTAGACATGCAATCCATATCTTTATCATTTTTCACTCCAATAAAAAATATGGAACTTACACTATCTGCTCTAATATCCAAACCTGAAGAGTTGCCAAATTGAAGTTTCAGAGTCATTTAAATCTTGCTCTGTTTACTCCAAGAACAAACAAAGCCAAAAAGAGTAGTTACTCTAATTACTTCAAGTTTGTCCTTCGGCACTTTTTTGCTCCAAGCTCACTTGTAAACATATGCTCTTTTTATACTAAAGTGATCAAAAAACTGCTCCGAATCGGTATTAAGACGATTTCATTAGTTCTAATACAGAAATTAAAATTCTGGAGTATGCTCTTTCAACTCTAATTTTGCTAGCTTAATGATCAGAGTAAATAGAGTAAGTTTATTAAGAATGGAGTAGAATTTAAAAGTTGTACTCCAACAAACCTAGCGATTATTCGTGATAATTTTGTGCACTAAACTTATTTTTCTTGATTCTAAACTCCCGGAGTGAGCTCCAATTACTCGCAGCTCTGTATAAATAATATGAATATAGTAGCTCTATCTACACTAAATAATCAAATTCGAACATTGTGAGTGCTCACAGAGTAGTTAGAGTGAGAAGCTTGTTCATTCGCTTTAATAAGATTAATAAGATTTCAAAATTCCGAACGACTTGTTCACTCAGAACACTCCGTAAACACGCTAGATGCTCTTTTTAAAATAAAATATGATTCAAGAGCCTAGACAAATAGAATTCTACTTTAATGACGTCAGGTTGCCTAGGAATAGTCATCATCACTTGTACTGGGATGTGATAAGGTTATATCATGAAACTAGAATTCTACTTGTTGTGATCCCAGTACTGGAGGAAAATTCAAACGACTGTAATACTCCATCAAGACGAGAATTTAAAACAGAGTAAATAGAGTACTCTATTTACACTAAAAAGCCATTTTGAAACAGTTAGTTATTGGTTCGCGTTAAATAGAATTCTATTTATTGCAAATGCAGAGTTGGAACAGTTAGTGTAAAATTCAATTCAAATTTAGAACAGTTAGTGCAATTATTTTTTTTATTAGAAATCAAACAGACTTAAGATAAATAGAATTCTATTGCATATACGTCAAAATACCATAAATTCTGTGAAAATAGAATTCTATTTGTTGTGTTTTAAGGCGTTTTCTCACGGGGCGAATGGTTCGAACTACGGGTCAAATCAATTTCTAGATGACGTCATTACTAGTGAACACAAGAAAATAGAAGGTTTGAATCACACAGTCTTATGTCAACGGAGAACAACTCAACAGGCCGGTTCGAACTTTTTTGAACCAGGTTCAATGTGACGTCACTGGTTCAATGAAGAATGTACAGGTTCGAACCTAATCGAACTGGGTCGAATTTGTTCCACAGCTTAGATCTAACAATTATTACTCTACTTACTCTAAAAATCTTTTCTCTGGAAGAGAAACTTTTTTTAGAGTGACTCCAACAATGTTCCGATTCTACTCCAATATTTCAAATATTAACTCCAAGAGTTCGGATTAATTTGAATAGAATTCTATTTTAGTAACTTTATTTTTGACATTTCTATTTATCTTACGTCAAAACGAATAGAATTCTATTTATCGCGAACCAATAATAATAGAGTACTCTATTCACTCTGTTTTAAATACTCATCTTGATGGAGTATTACACTCGTTTGAATTTTACTCCTAAATACTGAGATCACAACAAGTAGAATTCTAGGTTCATGACGTAACCTTAGCACGTCCAGATGATGACTATTTCTAGGCAACCTGACGTCATTAAAGTAGAATTCTATTTGTCTAGGCTCTTGAATCATATTTTATTTTAAAAAGAGCATCTAGCGTGTTTACGGAGTGTTCTGAGTGAGCAAGTCGTTTGGAATTTTGAAATCTTATTACTCTGTTCGGGTTTTTGGAGTAAAGCGAATGAACGAGCTTCTCACTCTAACTACTCTGTGAGCACTCCCAATGTTCAAATTTGATTATTTAGTGTAGATAGAGCTACTATATTCATATTATTTATACAGAGCTGCGAGTAATTGGAGCTCACTCCGGGAGTTTAGAATCAAGAAAAATAAGTTTAGTGCACAAAATTATCACGAATAATCGCTAGGTTTGTTGGAGTACAACTTTTAAATTCTACTCCATTCTTAATAAACTTACTCTATTTACTCTGATCATTAAGCTAGCAAAATTAGAGTTGAAAGAGCATACTCCAGAATTTTAATTTCTGTATTAGAACTAATGAAATCGTCTTAATACCGATTTGGAGCAGTTTTTTGATCACTTTAATATAAAAAGAGCATATGTTTACAAGTGAGCTTGGAGCAAAAAAGTGCCGATCGACAAACTTGAAGTAATTAGAGTAACTACTCTTTTTGGCTTTGTTTGTTTTTGGAGCAAACAGAGCAAGATTAAAATGACTCTGAAACTTCAATTTGGCAACTCTTCAGGTTTGGATATTAGAGCAGATAGTGTAAGTTCCATATTTTTTATTGGAGTGAAAAATGATAAAGATATTGATTGCATGTCTACGGAGTACTTGGAGTGAACAAACCGAACTCAACCTTGGTGTAACTTTGTTAAGATTTCAATTTTATAATTGCACCAGAACAATTTTTTTGGAGTAACTTCCATTTACTCTACTTCGTATAACCAAATGTGAAAGTAGTTCCTTTTTTTGTTCTAAAAAGTGATGTTCGAATGGTTGGAGTAATAATTAAAATGCACTGAATGAGTGAACAGTTCTGGAATGGTAGTCTTTTGGAATGTACGGAGTAGGTAGAGTAACACTTTTTGCACTGTCCGGTGCAAATTACTCAAAACTGTTCAGCTTTCACGCGATTCCATAATTTCCGTTTTTTCCGAGCTAGAACAGTTAGTGTAGAATCAGTGCAGTTAATGCAAAACGAGCAATTACTTCAGAAAATGTTCCATTTCGAATAACAATCAAATACTGTACCGTGACGTCACTAAAATAGAATTCTATTTATCCTGTTTACAAATTAGAGATTTCTGTAAAAATCAATGTGATTTTAAATTTTATTTACTAGATGGCGCCAAGCGTAAAAATCAATTTAAGGTGCACTTTTTAATGAAACTTTTGGAGTCCACTCTTTTTACTCCGTTCACTCAAAAATGGTACCCAAACAAATAAAATGGCTACTCCAACTGTACGGAAATGACTTTTTCAAGTGTAAAAAGAGTAGTTAGAGTAACTAAACATACTTGCGAGTGCAAATAATCTTACTCTATTTAGTACAAAAAAAATTAGTGCAGTATAAAATAAACAAATTAAGAACCTTCTAAAGTACTCCGTATTCACTCGTAACTGTTCGATTATCCTTTTTTTAGCGTAAATATACGAAATAGAGTGATTGGAACTTACTCCAAAAATTTCAATCGTGATCTGAAACTTTTGGAGTTGACTCTTTCAACACTTTTTTGCTACCCAAGTGCAAATAATCTTACTCTACTTACTCTGGAAATAATTATTGAAGTATAAAAGAATAAAATTTCATACAATTTGTGCCCTCTCGAGTACTCCGTATTCACTCTAATTGTTCAACTATTTTTTTCAACGTGAATTTATATATTTAAGAGTAATAAGAACTCCCTCTCAAAGTTCTACCACGTAATCTGAAACTTCTAGAATCTGCTCCTTTTACTCTTTTTTTGTTAACAAGTGCAAATAATCTTACTCCACTCACTCTGAACACAAGATCCGAATCAATGAATTATAAAATAGTTAAAAAGAGTGCAATTTTGAGTACTCTTAGTACACAAGAGTCAAATTTGTTCGAGTAAAAAGATTTTTCAGAAGTTTGGGTTAGCGTTCGGTTTTTTCACTCCAAATACTCTATTAGCAATGGCACTCTGACTGTTCGATTACGGCTTGTTAGAGTAAATAGAGTAACTCGGTGCATGTTCGTTTATACAGAGAGGAGTAGATAAATCTTACTTTGGATCCAAACATAAACGATCTTAGAGTGAAAAGTGTCAAAAGAGTTGCCTATCAAAGAGAACTTTTGGAATCTACTCTTTTCACGCCGCACGCCAATAATGCTACTCCGTTTACTCCAATATGGAACCCTACCCAAATTTGTTTGATAAAGGTAGGTTGTGTTGTTGCCGGATAGCTTTTATGACGTCACCTGTGGTGCCCTATCATAATGCAAATCTCCATAAGGCACCTAAGATGACGTCATCAAATTACCCATTATTAGATAACCTATTAACTTTAGGAACCAATAAAGTAGATACTTTAACTGTTCGGAACTAACTTTTTATTCAGTGTTGATACAGTAGTTAGAGTAACTAAAACACACTTGCAGATGCAAATAATCTTACTCTATTTACTCCGAAATCAATTAGTGGGGTATAAAAGAGTCAAATTGAATTTAATTGAGGGCCTTCCAGAGTACTCCATATTCACTCTAACTGTTCGATTATTCTTTTTTCCACCACGTAATTTTTCAAAACTTCTAGAGTTTACTCCTTTTACTCTTTTTTTATTAATTAAATTTAGTTCAAATAATTTTACTCCACTTACTCCGAATAGTTTTAAAAAAAGTGCAATTTACTCTAAGTACTCCATAAGTAATTTGAGTAAATAGATTCTAAACTAAGAACGTCTAGAGTTGTGTTCGGCTTTTTCACTTCAAGTATTCTGTAGGTTCTGACCGTTTAATTATGGAATTTTAGAGTGAATAGAGTAACTGAATGCATGTTCGATAACCCGGAGTAGAGTAAATAAATCTTACTCCAAAAACTTCCAGCACGAAAATAAAGGTTTTCAAAGTGACAGTTGCCTTATTTATTGTTCTAGAGTAAATGTTCTGGAATAATAAAATTGAAGTTTAATTAAATTTGAGTTCGCCTTTTCACTCCAATTGTTCGAATATGCCCTTTTAGAGTAAATAGAGTAACTATAGACATATTCAATTACACGGAGTGGAGTAAATAAATTTTACTCCAAAAGTATTAGCTCGAAAAATAAAAATTATTAATGTGAAAGTTACTCCATTTATTGTTCTAGTGCAGATTTTCTGGTGCAATAGATATGGAAGTTGTGCTATTTAACTTCGCCTTTTTCACTCCAATTGTTCGAATATGGCTTCTTAGAGTGAATAGAGTGATTAAGTGCATGTTCGTTTATACAAAATAGAGTAAATAAATCTTACTATGGCTCTAAACCGGAACGATTTCAGAGTGAAAAGTGTTGAAAGAGTCGCCAAGCTAAAATTAATCTGTACAATAGAACTTTTGGAGTCACGTCAAAAACCTTACTATCTTTACTCTAATACTGTAACCGAACCAATGAAGCAGATACTCCAACTGTTCGAAAATAAATTTTTAGTGTAAATAGAGTAGTAGAGTAACCAAAACTTACTCCAAAATTTGCACAAATCTTTAAATATAGATTTTTCACAATTGGAGCAGAATTATTATTAATCTTAGAGTGTACTCTTTTATTGATACTCGAACACTACTCTGAACCAATAAAGTATAGAATAGCTAAAAAGTGTAAAATTTTGAACGACTTTGGCTCTCCAGAGTACTCCATCCATATTCGCTCTAACTATTCGATTATTCTTTGTTACCCGGATACAATTATTATTACACTACTTACTCCAAAATAATAAGTAGAATATAAAAAAGTCAAAAAGAGTATAATTTTAAATGATTCGAGTAATACTCTTTTTACTCTTGTCTTGTTACCCGGAGTCAAAAAAAGTAGTAGAATAGAGACTTGGAAGTGTCTAGAGCTAGGTTTTAAGCAAGCCCAAATAATTTTACTTTACTTACTCCGAACGCAATATTCGAATCAGTGGAACATAGAAGAGTTGAAGAAAAAGTACAATTTAGGTACTCTAACTTATCTGTAGACACTCTAATTACTCCGTAGAAACTATAACTAAAATTATTTAAAGGAACCCCAGCCCTATAAATTGAAAAGTCAACTCGAAACTGTTCTAGAGTGACTTTATAAAAGTCCTAAATAATTTAGAACAATAAAAAATTTAGAGTAACCTTTCAAAAAGGGTGAAAAGAGTGAATAGATTAATTTCATTTGCGTTCAGGTATTAAAAATGGAGTTAGAGAGTGAATAGTGCAAGCTCCATATCTCGTTTAAGAACAACTAGAGTGTTCTTAATTTGTTTTCGAATTTAAATTATTTTGCACTAGGATCAAGTTAATAGTTCAATTTGCACTCGTTACTTGAAATTATTCAATGCTTTCCGCAATTATTTGCTGTTCTGGGGCAGTTATTTGCTGTTTTAGGACAGTTGTACTCTATTTAGTCTGAAAACAGTACCCGAACTAGTGGAGCATAAAAGAGTACGAAAAGAGAGTACCATTCTCGGACTGTTTGTTCATTTATTGCACTCTTATTACTCCAAACATTCGGGGAATGCTTTTTAGAGTAGAAAGAGTGATTACGCTTACATATGGCCGTTCTTTGGAGCAACTTACTTTTTATAAAATGGAACTCGGAGTATGTTCAAACTCACTCCAATCAAAAAAAAACTAAAAAGAGTTTCATTCCTGAGCGGAGTGTACTCTAGTTACTCCGCTTGTTCGAGAAACGGAAAAATATTACATTTATATTTGGCTATACAGAGTAGAGTAAATGGAGCTCACTCTAAAAATTTCTGCTCGAAGATAAAGTTGTCGTCGCTGAGTTCAGAACTGTATTCTGCCTCAGAGTAGATTTCAGCTTCGAATTCGCTCCCATTTGCTATTCGAACAGTTTGTGGAGTGAAAAGTGTCAATAAACTCGAGTATGCTGGGTTATCTAATGTGTCAATTATTATGTCATACTCTCCTAACTCTCTCACCATTAAATATTGGGACGACGAGTGACGTCACTATCAGCAGCTTATAATGATGACGTCAGCTGCAGACCTCGATGGAATGCTTTGTTCTAGTGAGTTAATTTCTTCGTCAATTTAGAAAAAGTGATTTTTGGTCTATTCTCACAGAAGAAATTGACTGTTCTTTAATTACTCTATTTACTCCAGGCTGCACTAACTGTTCTAACTATAACAAAAACTGTTCTGAATTTACACTAAGTGCAAGAATGTTTCTAACTTTATTGTTCTAATAGCTCTAGAACTCAAATAAGAATGTATTTTTGTGAACAGAATCAATAGAATTCTATTTTAGTGACGTCACAGTAAAGCAATAGCATCAAAATTCACACTATTTGATTGTCATTCGAAATGGAACATTTTCAGAAGTAATTTTTCGATTTGCACTAACTGCACTGATTCTACACTAACTGTTCTAACTCGAGAAAAACAGTTCTGATTTTGCACTAAGTGCAAGAAAACTTCTAATAAAATGTTTTAATACAATAGAATTCTATTTATTTGCACTCTCAAGTGTGTTTTAGTTACTCTAACTACTCCATTTACACTAAAAAAAAGCCATTTCCGAACACTTAGAGTAACTACTTCAAAATATCGATACTGTCAAGAGTTTTTTTTATGTTTACGATAAATAGAATTCTATTTGATCAACGTTAAAAATCGATTTCAAATGACAAATAAAGGAAATACTATATTTTGTATAAATAGAATTCTATTTATCGTGTTTCAGAATTCCAGTCAAAACTGTACCGGAATACTCAATGGCACTCTAACTGTTCGACTACGGCTTTTTTGACAGGTCCATAAAAATTCAAACATTTCTGACATCTTCTTGTCACTTTTTTCGGGGAAAACAAAGACAAAATGACACCTGTCAAATTTCTTGACAGTCCAAAAAATTTTAAACATTTTTTTACATAGATACCGCATAAATTATTCGAGAAATTAAAAGAAAAAAAATTGACAGGTGTCAAATGTCAAAATCGATTTTAACAGATTAGGACGTCACCTGTCGAACGCACTTTATTTTGAATTTTTCTGACATTTCCTTGTCACTTTTTTCGTGGAAAACATAGAGAAAATGACACCTGTCAAAGTTTCTGACAGGTCCAAAAAAAATTTAACATTTTTTTACATATCTATCACATATATTATTCGGAAAATTAAAAGAAAAAAAAATTGACAGGTGTCAAATATCAAAATCGATTTTAACAGATTAGGACGTCAGCTGTCCGACGCACTTTATCTCGAGTTTTTCTGACATCTCCTTTTGTTACTTTTTTCGGAGAAAACATAGAGAAAATGACACTTGTCAAATTTTTTGACAGGTCCAAAAAATTTCAAACATTTTTTTTACATATCTATCACATATATTATTCGAATATTGAAATGAAAAAACATTTGACAGGTGTCAAATATCAAAATCGATTTTGACAGATTAGGACGTCAGCTGTCGAACGCACTTTATCTCGAATTTTTCTTACATCTCTTTGTCACTTTTTTCGAGGAAAACATAGACAAAATGACAACTGTCCAATTTTATGACACGTCCAAAAAAAATTAAACATTTTTTAACATAGGTACCGCATAAATTATTCGAGAAATTGAAAGAAAAAAATTTGACACGTGTCAAATGTCAAAATCGATTTTGACAGATTAAGACGTCAGTTGTTGAACGCACTTCATCTCGAATTTCTCTGACATCTTGTTACTTTTTTCGGCGAAAACATAAACAAAATGACACCTGTCAAATTTTTTGACAAGTCCAAAAAAATTTAAACATTTTTTTACATAGGTACCGCATAAATTATTCGAGAAATTGAAAGAAAAAAAATTGACAGGTGTCAAATGTCAAAATTGATTTTGACAGATTAGGTCGTCAGCTGTCGAACGCACTTTATCTCGAATTTTTCTGACATCTTCTTGTCACTTTTTTCGAGGAAAACATAGACAAAATGACAACTGTCCAATTTTATGACAGGTCCAAAAAAAAATTAAACATTTTTTTACATAGATACCGCATAAATTATTTGAGAAATTAAAAGAAAAAAATTTGACAGGTGTCAAATGTCAAAATCGATTTTGACAGATTAGGACGTCAGTTGTCGAGCGCACTTCATCTCTAATTTCTATGACATCTTGTTACTTTTTTCAAGAAAAACATAGACAAAATGACACCTGTCAAATTTTATGACAGGTCCAAAAAAAATTAAACATTTTTTTACATAGATACCGCATAAATTATTCGAGAAATTAAAAGAAAAAAAATTGACAGGTGTCAAATGTCAAAATCGATTTTAACAGATTAGGACGTCACCTGTCGAACGCACTTTATTTTGAATTTTTCTGACATTTCCTTGTCACTTTTTTCGTGGAAAACATAGAGAAAATGACACCTGTCAAAGTTTCTGACAGGTCCAAAAAAAATTTAACATTTTTTTACATATCTATCACATATATTATTCGGAAAATTAAAAGAAAAAAAAATTGACAGGTGTCAAATATCAAAATCGATTTTAACAGATTAGGACGTCAGCTGTCCGACGCACTTTATCTCGAGTTTTTCTGACATCTCCTTTTGTTACTTTTTTCGGAGAAAACATAGAGAAAATGACACTTGTCAAATTTTTTGACAGGTCCAAAAAATTTCAAACATTTTTTTTACATATCTATCACATTATTATTCGGAAAATTAAAAGAAAAAAAAATTGACAGGTGTCAAATATCAAAATCGATTTTGACAGATTAGGACGTCAGCTGTCGAACGCACTTTATCTCGAATTTTTCTTACATCTCTTTGTCACTTTTTTCGAGGAAAACATAGACAAAATGACAACTGTCCAATTTTATGACAGGTCCAAAAAAAATTAAACATTTTTTAACATAGGTACCGCATAAATTATTCGAGAAATTGAAAGAAAAAAATTTGACACGTGTCAAATGTCAAAATCGATTTTGACAGATTAAGACGTCAGTTGTTGAACGCACTTCATCTCGAATTTCTCTGACATCTTGTTACTTTTTTCGGCGAAAACATAAACAAAATGACACCTGTCAAATTTTTTGACAAGTCCAAAAAAATTTAAACATTTTTTTACATAGGTACCGCATAAATTATTCGAGAAATTGAAAGAAAAAAAATTGACAGGTGTCAAATGTCAAAATCGATTTTGACAGATTAGGTCGTCAGCTGTCGAACGCACTTTATCTCGAATTTTTCTGACATCTTCTTGTCACTTTTTTCGAGGAAAACATAGAGAAAATGACACTTATCAAATTTTTTGACAGGTCCAAAAAATTTTAAACTTTTTTTTACATATCCATCACATATATTATTCGAAAAAATAAAAGAAAAAAATTTGACAAGTGTCAAATGTCAAAATTGATTTTGACAAATTAGGACTTCAGCTATCGAACGCACTTTATCTAGAATTTTTCTGACATTTCCTTGTCACTTTTTCGTGGAAAGACAAAATGACACCTGTCAAATTTTTTAATAGGACCAAAAAGTTTAAAAAAAAATTTAAATATCTATTACATAGATTATTCGAAAAATTAAAAGAAAAAAATTTGACAGGTGTCAAATGTCAAAATCGATTTTAACAGATTAGGACGTCACCTGTCGAACGCACTTTATTTTGAATTTTTCTGACATCTTCTTGTCGCTTTTTTCGAGGAAAACAAAGAGAAAATGACACTTATCAAATTTTTTGACAGGTCCAAAAAATTTTAAACTTTTTTTTACATATCCATCACATATATTATTCGAAAAAATAAAAGAAAAAAATTTGACAAGTGTCAAATGTCAAAATTGATTTTGACAAATTAGGACTTCAGCTATCGAACGCACTTTATCTAGAATTTTTCTGACATTTCCTTGTCACTTTTTCGTGGAAAGACAAAATGACACCTGTCAAATTTTTTAATAGGACCAAAAAGTTTAAAAAAAAATTTAAATATCTATTACATATATTATTCGAAAAATTAAAAGAAAAAAATTTGACAGGTGTCAAATGTCAAAATCGAATTTAACAGATTAGGACGTCACCTGTCGAACGCACTTTATTTTGAATTTTTCTGACATCTTCTTGTCGCTTTTTTCGAGGAAAACATAGAGAAAATGACACTTATCAAATTTTTTGACAGGTCCAAAAAATTTTAAACTTTTTTTTACATATCCATCACATATATTATTCGAAAAAATAAAAGAAAAAAATTTGACAAGTGTCAAATGTCAAAATTGATTTTGACAAATTAGGACTTCAGCTATCGAACGCACTTTATCTAGAATTTTTCTGACATTTCCTTGTCACTTTTTCGTGGAAAGACAAAATGACACCTGTCAAATTTTTTAATAGGACCAAAAAGTTTAAAAAAAAATTTAAATATCTATTACATAGATTATTCGAAAAATTAAAAGAAAAAAATTTGACAGGTGTCAAATGTCAAAATCGATTTTAACAGATTAGGACGTCACCTGTCGAACGCACTTTATTTTGAATTTTTCTGACATCTTCTTGTCGCTTTTTTCGAGGAAAACATAGAGAAAATGACACTTATCAAATTTTTTGACAGGTCCAAAAAATTTTAAACTTTTTTTTACATATCCATCACATATATTATTCGAAAAAATAAAAGAAAAAAATTTGACAAGTGTCAAATGTCAAAATTGATTTTGACAAATTAGGACTTCAGCTATCGAACGCACTTTATCTAGAATTTTTCTGACATTTCCTTGTCACTTTTTCGTGGAAAGACAAAATGACACCTGTCAAATTTTTTAATAGGACCAAAAAGTTTAAAAAAAAATTTAAATATCTATTACATATATTATTCGAAAAATTAAAAGAAAAAAATTTGACAGGTGTCAAATGTCAAAATCGAATTTAACAGATTAGGACGTCACCTGTCGAACGCACTTTATTTTGAATTTTTCTGACATCTTCTTGTCGCTTTTTTCGAGGAAAACATAGAGAAAATGACACTTATCAAATTTTTTGACAGGTCCAAAAAATTTTAAACTTTTTTTTACATATCCATCACATATATTATTCGAAAAAATAAAAGAAAAAAATTTGACAAGTGTCAAATGTCAAAATTGATTTTGACAAATTAGGACTTCAGCTATCGAACGCACTTTATCTAGAATTTTTCTGACATTTCCTTGTCACTTTTTCGTGGAAAGACAAAATGACACCTGTCAAATTTTTTAATAGGACCAAAAAGTTTTAAAAAAAATTTAAATATCTATTACATAGATTATTCGAAAAATTAAAAGAAAAAAATTTGACAGGTGTCAAATGTCAAAATCGATTTTAACAGATTAGGACGTCACCTGTCGAACGCACTTTATTTTGAATTTTTCTGACATCTTCTTGTCGCTTTTTTCGAGGAAAACATAGAGAAAATGACACTTATCAAATTTTTTGACAGGTCCAAAAAATTTTAAACTTTTTTTTACATATCCATCACATATATTATTCGAAAAAATAAAAGAAAAAAATTTGACAAGTGTCAAATGTCAAAATTGATTTTGACAAATTAGGACTTCAGCTATCGAACGCACTTTATCTAGAATTTTTCTGACATTTCCTTGTCACTTTTTCGTGGAAAGACAAAATGACACCTGTCAAATTTTTTAATAGGACCAAAAAGTTTAAAAAAAAATTTAAATATCTATTACATATATTATTCGAAAAATTAAAAGAAAAAAATTTGACAGGTGTCAAATGTCAAAATCGAATTTAACAGATTAGGACGTCACCTGTCGAACGCACTTTATTTTGAATTTTTCTGACATCTTCTTGTCGCTTTTTTCGAGGAAAACATAGAGAAAATGACACTTATCAAATTTTTTGACAGGTCCAAAAAATTTTAAACTTTTTTTTACATATCCATCACATATATTATTCGAAAAAATAAAAGAAAAAAATTTGACAAGTGTCAAATGTCAAAATTGATTTTGACAAATTAGGACTTCAGCTATCGAACGCACTTTATCTAGAATTTTTCTGACATTTCCTTGTCACTTTTTCGTGGAAAGACAAAATGACACCTGTCAAATTTTTTAATAGGACCAAAAAGTTTTAAAAAAAATTTAAATATCTATTACATAGATTATTCGAAAAATTAAAAGAAAAAAATTTGACAGGTGTCAAATGTCAAAATCGATTTTAACAGATTAGGACGTCACCTGTCGAACGCACTTTATTTTGAATTTTTCTGACATCTTCTTGTCGCTTTTTTCGAGGAAAACATAGAGAAAATGACACTTATCAAATTTTTTGACAGGTCCAAAAAATTTTAAACTTTTTTTTACATATCCATCACATATATTATTCGAAAAAATAAAAGAAAAAAATTTGACAAGTGTCAAATGTCAAAATTGATTTTGACAAATTAGGACTTCAGCTATCGAACGCACTTTATCTAGAATTTTTCTGACATTTCCTTGTCACTTTTTCGTGGAAAGACAAAATGACACCTGTCAAATTTTTTAATAGGACCAAAAAGTTTAAAAAAAAATTTAAATATCTATTACATATATTATTCGAAAAATTAAAAGAAAAAAATTTGACAGGTGTCAAATGTCAAAATCGAATTTAACAGATTAGGACGTCACCTGTCGAACGCACTTTATTTTGAATTTTTCTGACATCTTCTTGTCGCTTTTTTCGAGGAAAACATAGAGAAAATGACACTTATCAAATTTTTTGACAGGTCCAAAAAATTTTAAACTTTTTTTTACATATCCATCACATATATTATTCGAAAAAATAAAAGAAAAAAATTTGACAAGTGTCAAATGTCAAAATTGATTTTGACAAATTAGGACTTCAGCTATCGAACGCACTTTATCTAGAATTTTTCTGACATTTCCTTGTCACTTTTTCGTGGAAAGACAAAATGACACCTGTCAAATTTTTTAATAGGACCAAAAAGTTTTAAAAAAAATTTAAATATCTATTACATAGATTATTCGAAAAATTAAAAGAAAAAAATTTGACAGGTGTCAAATGTCAAAATCGATTTTAACAGATTAGGACGTCACCTGTCGAACGCACTTTATTTTGAATTTTTCTGACATCTTCTTGTCGCTTTTTTCGAGGAAAACATAGAGAAAATGACACTTATCAAATTTTTTGACAGGTCCAAAAAATTTTAAACTTTTTTTTACATATCCATCACATATATTATTCGAAAAAATAAAAGAAAAAAATTTGACAAGTGTCAAATGTCAAAATTGATTTTGACAAATTAGGACTTCAGCTATCGAACGCACTTTATCTAGAATTTTTCTGACATTTCCTTGTCACTTTTTCGTGGAAAGACAAAATGACACCTGTCAAATTTTTTAATAGGACCAAAAAGTTTTAAAAAAAAATTTAAATATCTATTACATATATTATTCGAAAAATTAAAAGAAAAAAATTTGACAGGTATCAAATGTCAAAATCGATTTTGACAGATTAGTACGTCAGTTCTTGAACGCACTTTATCTCGAATTTTTCTGACATCTCTTTATTACTTTTTTCGGGGAAAACATAGACAAAATGACACTTGTCAATTTTTTTCACATATCTATCACGAAATTATAATATTCGCAAAATTTAAAGAAAAAAAAATTGACAGGTGTCAAATATCAAAATTGATTTTGACAAATTAGGGCGTCAGCTCTCGAACGCATTTTATCTCAAAATTTTTCTGACATCTCTTTGTCACTTTTTACGATAGTAAAATGGTCAAAATGACAGCTGTCAATTTTTTTGACATGTGAACATAACTGTAAATAATTTTTTACACATAAGTCTAAGAGCAAAGTTAGAACAGTTAGTGCAGAATCAGTGCAAGAAATTGTGTTTGAATAGAATTCTATTTATTTTTTGAAACGAAACTTGCAATAGAATTTTTTTTCTAATTGCGATAAGTAGAATTCTATTCAATTGAGAACTATTAGAACATAAAATTAGACACTTTCTTGCACTTAGTGCAAAGTTAGAACAGTTAGTGCAAAATCAGGGCTCGATGTTTTTTTTCTTTGAAATCGATATTTTGAAAAAATATATCGATATTAATCCAAAATATCGCTACTGAAATTACGATAAATAGAATTCTATTTTATCCATACCGGAAATCCCATTTCAAACGAAAAAAGAAACTTTGTGTAAATAGAATTCTATTTATCGTGTTCCAAAATTCAAGTCAACTTTCAAAATCGATTTTTTCAAATCACGATAAATAGAATTCTATTTATCGCGAATTATTAGAACAATAAATTAGAATTTTTCTCGCACTAATTGCAATGTCAGAACAGTTTAGTGCAACTAGAGCAGATACATATTTCAAAAAGATTAATTGGTGCACTCAGTGCAGTATTCAATAAAATGGGAACAATTGGTGCAAATTAATCCAAAATATCGATACTGAAATTACGAGAAATAGAATTCTATTTTATCAATGACAGAAATCCCATTTCAAACGAGAAAAAGAAACTTTGTGTAAAGAGAATTCTATTTATTTCTATTTATCGTGTTCCATAATTCAAGTCAATTTTTAAAATCGATTTTTTCAAATCATGATAAATAGAATTCTATTGAATCGCGAACAATAAAGTAGAATTTTTCTCGCACTTATTGCAAAGTCAGAACAGTTTAGTGCAACTAGAGCAGATACATATTTCAAAATGATTAATTGGTGCACTTAGTGCACATTCAATAAAATTGGAACAGTTGGTGCAAATTATTCCAAAATATCGATACTGAAAGTACGATAAATAGAATTCTATTTTATCCATGCCGGAAATCCCATTTCAAACGAAAAAAAAGAAACTTTGTGTGAATAGAATTCTATTTATTGTGTTCCAAAATTCAAGTCAACTTTTAAAATCGATTTTTTTCAAATTACGATAAATAGAATTCTATTGAATCGCGAACAATAAAGTAGAATTTTTCTCGCACTTATTGCAAAGTCAGAACAGTTTAGTGCAACTAGAGCAGATACATATTTCAAAAAGATTAATTGGTGCACTTAGTGCAGTATTCAATAAAATTGGAACAGTTGGTGCAAATTAATCCAAAATATCGATAAATAGAATTCTATTTTATCTATGTCGGAAATCCCATTTCAAAAGAGAAAAAAAGAAACTTTCTATAAATAGAATTCTATTTATCGTGTTCCATAATTCAAGTCAACTTTTGCAATCGATTTTTTTCAAATCACGATAAATAGAATTCTATTGAATCGCGAACAATAAAGTAGAATTTTTCTTGCACTTATTGCAAAATCGGAACAATTGGTGCAACTAGAGCAGATACAAATTTCAGTGCAATAATCAAATTAATTGTTGCACTTAGTGCAGAATTCAGTAAAATTGGAACAGAAATTACGATAAATAGAATTCTATATTAGATTGACGTCAAGATATGTCAATAATGTCAGAAAACGAAATTGTCTTTTTTGAAGTTTGACGTTTGTTTACGTCAATTGGAATTTTCTTCTTCCTTTTTTATATTTTTTGGTGTGAAAAAGTGTGTTTTCCCAAGTTAGAAAGAAAAGTGAAAATTATGGCGAAATTCGATTTGACGCCGAAAATCGGCCAGTATTTGGACCGCCATTTGGTCTTTCCGCTTTTGGAGTTTCTTTCCGCCAAAGAGGTGAGTTGTTTCCACGATTTTGAGGTTAGAATTTTTCCTCGCTTGGTGATTTTAAAACGGATTTTTCGAGGTTTTTGGGTCAAGTTTCTCAATATTTCTTTATATGGGTTTGTAGAGAATTTAATCAGCTTCATTTTGAGACTAATTACGTCAAAATCGGATTGAAATTAAGAAAGTTATGAGGCAAAATGTGTCTTGATGTCATTTTTTTTTAAATTTTGACTATAGAGAAAAAGTGAGTGCACGTCACTGTGCTAATCAATTTTCTCCAAATATCGATATCGACATGATGTTTCTTTATATGGGTTTGTAGAAAATTCAATCAGCTTCAATTTGAGACTAATTACGTCATAATCGGATTGAAATTAAGAAAGTTATGAGGCAAAATGTATGTCGATGTAATTTTTTTTTTGGACTATAGAGAAAAAGTGAGTGCACGTCACTGTGCTAATTAATTTCCTCCAAAGATCGATATCGACATGATGTTTCTTTGTATAGGTTTGTAGAGAATTCAATCGGCTTCAATTTGAGCCTAGTTTCATCAAAATCGGATCCAAATTAAGAAAGTTATGAAGCAAAATGTGAGTTGATATCATTTTTGGAAAAAATATAAAAATTCTGAGAAATCGGATTGAAATTTCCGAAAAATCAGATTGAAATTATGCATTAAAAAGAGATTGAAATTTCAAGAAAAAAAACAATTCCTATTAATTTTTTTTTGAGAAATCGGATTAAAATTTTGAAAAATTCGGATTGAAATTTTTTTTGAGGAATTGGATTGAAATTTTCAAAAATCAAATTGAAATTTCAAGAAAAAAAAACAAATTTTTATCAATTTTTTTTCTGTGAAATTGGATTGAAATTGTAAAAAAATCGGATTGAAATTTTGGATTGTGAAGAGGTTGAAATTTCAAGAAAAAAATGAAATCTTTTTATTTATTTGTTGAAGAATCGGATTGAAATTTTGAAAAAATCAGATTGAAATTTTAAATTGAGAAGAGATTGAAATTTCATGAAAAACAACAAATTTTTATCAATTTTTTTCTGTGAAATTGGATTGAAATTTTGAAAAAATCGGATTGAAAAGAGATTGAAATTTCAAAAAAAAAAAAAAAATATTTTTTTGTTAAAGAATCAGATTGAAATTAAAAAAAAAAAATCGGATTGAAATTTTGGATTGTGAAGAGGTTGAAATTTCAAGAAAAAAATTAAATCTTTTTATTTATTTGTTGAAGAATCGGATTGAAATTTTGAAAAAAATCAGATTGAAATTTTAAATTGAGAAGAGATTGAAATTTCAAGAAAAACAACAAATTTTTATCAATTTTTTTCTGTGAAATTGGATTGAAATTTTGAAAAAATCGGATTGAAAATAGATTGAAATTTAATTTTTTTTTTTTTTTCATAATTTTTTTGTTGAAGAATCAGATTAAAATTAAAAAAAAAAACTGGATTGAAATTTTGGATTGAAAAGAGATTGAAATTTCAAGAAAAAAATCAAATCTTTTTATTTATTTTTTGAAGAATCGGATTGAAATTTTGAAAAAAATCAGATTGAAATTTTAAATTGAGAAGAGATTGAAATTTCAAGAAAAACAACAAATTTTTATCAATTTTTTTCTGAGAAATTGGATTGAAATTTTGAAAAAATCGGATTGAAAATAGATTGAAATTTAATTTTTTTTTTTTTTTCATAATTTTTTTGTTGAAAAATCAGATTACGAAATTAAAAAAAAACTGGATTGAAATTTTGGATTGAAAAGAGATTGAAATTTCAAGAAAAAAATCAATTTTTTTTATTTATTTGTTAAAGTATCGGATTGAAATTTTGAAAAAAATCAAATTGAAATTTTAAATTGAGAAGAGATTGAAATTTCAAGAAAAAAAAACAAATTTTTATCAATTTTTTTTCTGAAATATCGAATTGAAATTTAAAAACTCGGATTGAAATTTAAGAAATTGAAAATTTGAGAAATCGGATTGAAATTTTTAATTGTGAAAAGATTAGAATTTCAAGAAAAAAAAATATTCTCGAAATCGGATTGAAATTTAAAAAAAAATCGGATTGAAATTTTAGATTGAGAAGAGATTGAAATTTTTCTTTTTGAGAAATTGGATTCAAGTTTTTAGAAAAATTGGATTGAAATTTCAAAAAAAAAAACACATTTATTTAATTTTATTTTCTAATAAATTAAAATGAAATTTTTTTTTTTAATAATTTTTTTGTTGAAAAATCAGATTAAAATTAAAAAAAAAAACTGGATTGCAATTTTGGATTGAGAAGAGATTGAAATTTTAAGAAAATCGGATCGAAATGTCAAATTGTGAAAACATTGAAATTTCAGGAAAAAATATAAATTTTTATTTATTTTTTCTGAGAAATAGGATTGAATTTGTGAAAAAATCGGATTGAAATTTTGGATTGTGAAGAGGTTGAAATTTCAAGAAAAAAATTAAATCTTTTTATTTAATTGTTGAAGAATCGGATTGAAATTTTGAAAAAAATCAGATTGAAATTTTAAATTGAGAAGAGATTGAAATTTCAAGAAAAACAACAAATTTTTATCAATTTTTTTCTGAAAAATTGGATTGAAATTTTGAAAAAATCGGATTGAAAATAGATTGAAATTTAATTTTTTTTTTTTTTCATAATTTTTTTGTTGAAGAATCAGATTAAAATTAAAAAAAAAAACTGGATTGAAATTTTGGATTGAAAAGAGATTGAAATTTCAAGAAAAAAATCAAATCTTTTTATTTATTTTTTGAAGAATCGGATTGAAATTTTGAAAAAAATCAGATTGAAATTTTAAATTGAGAAGAGATTGAAATTTCAAGAAAAACAACAAATTTTTATCAATTTTTTTCTGTGAAATTGGATTGAAATTTTGAAAAAATCGGATTGAAAATAGATTGAAATTTAATTTTTTTTTTTTTTCATAATTTTTTTGTTGAAGAATCAGATTAAAATTAAAAAAAAAAACTGGATTGAAATTTTGGATTGAAAAGAGATTGAAATTTCAAGAAAAAAATCAATTTTTTTTATTTATTTGTTAAAGAATCGGATTGAAATTTTGAAGAAAAAAAAATTGAAATTTTAAATTGAGAAGAGATTGAAATTTCAAGAAAAACAACAAATTTTTATCAATTTTTTTCTGAGAAATTGGATTGAAATTTTGAAAAAATCGGATTGAAAAGAGATTGAAATTTAAAAAAAAAAATTTATTTTTTTGTTAAAGAATCAGATTGAAATTAAAAAAAAAAAATTGGGTTGAAATTTTGGATTGTGAAGAGGTTGAAATTTCAAGAAAAAAATGAAATCTTTTTATTTATTTGTTGAAGAATCGGATTGAAATTTTGAAAAAAATCAAATTGAAATTTTAAATTGAGAAGAGATTGAAATTTCAAGAAAAAAAAACAAATTTTTATCAATTTTTTTCTGAGAAATTGGATTGAAATTTTGAAAAAATCGGATTGAAAAGAGATTGAAATTTAAAAAAAAAAATTTATTTTTTTGTTAAAGAATCAGATTGAAATTAAAAAAAAAAAATTGGGTTGAAATTTTGGATTGTGAAGAGGTTGAAATTTCAAGAAAAAAATGAAATCTTTTTATTTATTTGTTGAAGAATCGGATTGCAATTTTGAAAAAAATCAAATTGAAATTTTAAATTGAGAAGAGATTGAAATTTCAAGAAAAAAAACAAATTTTTATCAATTTTTTTCTGAGAAATCGGATTGAACTTTTGAAAAAATCGGATTGAAAATAGATTGAAATTTAATTTTTTTTTTTTTTCATAATTTTTTTGTTGAAAAATCAGATTAAAATTAAAAAAAAAACTGGATTGAAATTTTGAATTGAAAAGAGATTGAAATTTCAAGAAAAAAATCAAATCTTTTTATTTATTTTTTGAAGAATCGGATTGAAATTTTGAAAAAAATCAGATTGAAATTTTAAATTGAGAAGAGATTGAAATTTCAAGAAAAACAACAAATTTTTATCAATTTTTTTCTGTGAAATTGGATTGAAATTTTGAAAAAATCGGATTGAAAACTTAGATTGAAATTTAATTTTTTTTTTTTTTTCATAATTTTTTTGTTGAAGAATCAGATTAAAATTAAAAAAAAAAACTGGATTGAAATTTTGGATTGAAAAGAGATTGAAATTTCAAGAAAAAAATCAAATCTTTTTATTTATTTTTTGAAGAATCGGATTGAAATTTTGAAAAAAATCAGATTGAAATTTTAAATTGAGAAGAGATTGAAATTTCAAGAAAAACAACAAATTTTTATCAATTTTTTTTCTGAGAAATTGGATTGAAATTTTGAAAAAATCGGATTGAAAATAGATTGAAATTTAATTTTTTTTTTTTTTTCATAATTTTTTTGTTGAAAAATCAGATTAAAATTAAAAAAAAAACTGGATTGAAATTTTGAATTGAAAAGAGATTGAAATTTCAAGAAAAAAATCAAATCTTTTTATTTATTTTTTGAAGAATCGGATTGAAATTTTGAAAAAAATCAGATTGAAATTTTAAATTGAGAAGAGATTGAAATTTCAAGAAAAACAACAAATTTTTATCAATTTTTTTCTGTGAAATTGGATTGAAATTTTGAAAAAATCGGATTGAAAACTTAGATTGAAATTTAATTTTTTTTTTTTTTTTCATAATTTTTTTGTTGAAGAATCAGATTAAAATTAAAAAAAAAAACTGGATTGAAATTTTGGATTGAAAAGAGATTGAAATTTCAAGAAAAAAATCAAATCTTTTTATTTATTTTTTGAAGAATCGGATTGAAATTTTGAAAAAAATCAGATTGAAATTTTAAATTGAGAAGAGATTGAAATTTCAAGAAAAACAACAAATTTTTATCAATTTTTTTTCTGAGAAATTGGATTGAAATTTTGAAAAAATCGGATTGAAAATAGATTGAAATTTAATTTTTTTTTTTTTTCATAATTTTTTTGTTGAAAAATCAGATTAAAATTAAAAAAAAAACTGGATTGAAATTTTGAATTGAAAAGAGATTGAAATTTCAAGAAAAAAATCAAATCTTTTTATTTATTTTTTGAAGAATCGGATTGAAATTTTGAAAAAAATCAGATTGAAATTTTAAATTGAGAAGAGATTGAAATTTCAAGAAAAACAACAAATTTTTATCAATTTTTTTTCTGAGAAATTGGATTGAAATTTTGAAAAAATCGGATTGAAAATAGATTGAAATTTAATTTTTTTTTTTTTTCATAATTTTTTTGTTGAAAAATCAGATTAAAATTAAAAAAAAAACTGGATTGAAATTTTGAATTGAAAAGAGATTGAAATTTCAAGAAAAAAATCAAATCTTTTTATTTATTTTTTGAAGAATCGGATTGAAATTTTGAAAAAAATCAGATTGAAATTTTAAATTGAGAAGAGATTGAAATTTCAAGAAAAACAACAAATTTTTATCAATTTTTTTTCTGAGAAATTGGATTGAAATTTTGAAAAAATCGGATTGAAAATAGATTGAAATTTAATTTTTTTTTTTTTTCATAATTTTTTTGTTGAAAAATCAGATTAAAATTAAAAAAAAAAACTGGATTGAAATTTTGGATTGAAAAGAGATTGAAATTTCAAGAAAAAAATCAAATCTTTTTATTTATTTTTTGAAGAATCGGATTGAAATTTTGAAAAAAATCAGATTGAAATTTTAAATTGAGAAGAGATTGAAATTTCAAGAAAAACAACAAATTTTTATCAATTTTTTTCTGAGAAATCGGATTGAACTTTTGAAAAAATCGGATTGAAAATAGATTGAAATTTAATTTTTTTTTTTTTTCATAATTTTTTTGTTGAAAAATCAGATTAAAATTAAAAAAAAAACTGGATTGAAATTTTGAATTGAAAAGAGATTGAAATTTCAAGAAAAAAATCAAATCTTTTTATTTATTTTTTGAAGAATCGGATTGAAATTTTGAAAAAAATCAGATTGAAATTTTAAATTGAGAAGAGATTGAAATTTCAAGAAAAACAACAAATTTTTATCAATTTTTTTCTGTGAAATTGGATTGAAATTTTGAAAAAATCGGATTGAAAATAGATTGAAATTTAATTTTTTTTTTTTTTTCATAATTTTTTTGTTGAAGAATCAGATTAAAATTAAAAAAAAAAACTGGATTGAAATTTTGGATTGAAAAGAGATTGAAATTTCAAGAAAAAAATCAAATCTTTTTATTTATTTTTTGAAGAATCGGATTGAAATTTTGAAAAAAATCAGATTGAAATTTTAAATTGAGAAGAGATTGAAATTTCAAGAAAAACAACAAATTTTTATCAATTTTTTTTCTGAGAAATTGGATTGAAATTTTGAAAAAATCGGATTGAAAATAGATTGAAATTTAATTTTTTTTTTTTTTCATAATTTTTTTGTTGAAAAATCAGATTAAAATTAAAAAAAAAACTGGATTGAAATTTTGAATTGAAAAGAGATTGAAATTTCAAGAAAAAAATCAAATCTTTTTATTTATTTTTTGAAGAATCGGATTGAAATTTTGAAAAAAATCAGATTGAAATTTTAAATTGAGAAGAGATTGAAATTTCAAGAAAAACAACAAATTTTTATCAATTTTTTTTCTGAGAAATTGGATTGAAATTTTGAAAAAATCGGATTGAAAATAGATTGAAATTTAATTTTTTTTTTTTTTCATAATTTTTTTGTTGAAAAATCAGATTAAAATTAAAAAAAAAACTGGATTGAAATTTTGAATTGAAAAGAGATTGAAATTTCAAGAAAAAAAAACAATTCCTATTAATTTTTTTCTAAGAAATTGGATTAAAATTTTGAAAAATTCGGATTGAAATTTTTTTTGAGGAATTGGATTGAAATTTTCAAAAATCAAATTGAAATTTCAAGAAAAAAAAACAAATTTTTATCAATTTTTTTTCCGAAATATCGAATTGAAATTTAAAAACTCGGATTGAAATTTAAGAAATTGAAAATTTGAGAAATCGGATTGAAATTTTTAATTGTGCAAAGATTAGAATTTCAAGAAAAAAAAAATTCTCGAAATCGGATTGAAATTTTAAAAAAACCGGATTGAAATTTTAGATTGAAAAGAGATTGAAATTTTTCTTTTTGAGAAATTGGATTCAAGTTTTTAAAAAAATTGGATTGAAATTTCAAAAAAAAAAACACATTTATTTAATTTTATTTTCTAATAAATTAAATTGAAATTTTGAAAAAATCGGATTGCAATTTTGGATTGAGAAGAGATTGAAATTTCAAGAAAAAAAATTAATATTTTTATTTATTTGATGAAGAATCGGATTGAAATTTTGAAAAAAATCAGATTGAAATTTTAAATTGAGAAGAGATTGAAATTTCAAGAAAAAAAAACAAATTTTTACCAATTTTTTTCTGAGAAATCGGATTGAAATTTTGAAATAAACTGGATTGAAAAGAGATTGAAATTTCAAAAAAAAATCAAATCTATTTATTTATTTGTTGAATAATCGGATTGAAATTTTGAAAAAATCAGATTGGAATTTTGAATTGAGAAGAGATTGAAATTTGAAAAAAAAATATATTAATTTTTTTCTGAGAAATCGGATTGAAATTTTGAAAAAATCGGATTGAAAAGAGATTGAAATTTAATTTTTTTTTTTTCATAATTTTTTTGTTAAAGAATCAGATTAAAATTAAAAAAAAAAACTGGATTGAAATTTTGGATTGAAAAGAGATTGAAATTTCAAAAAAAAAATCAAATCTTTTTATTTATTTGTTGAAGAATCGGATTGAAATTTTGAAAAAAAACAAATTGAAATTTTAAATTGAGAAGAGATTGAAATTTCAAGAAAAAAAAACAAATTTTTATCAATTTTTTTCTGAGAAATCGGATTGAACTTTTGAAAAAATTGGATTGAAAAGAGATTGAAATTTCAAGAAAGTTTTTTTTTTTAATTCTTTTGTTAAAGAATCAGATTGAAATTTAAAAAAAAAAAAAAACTGGATTGAAAAGAGATTGAAATTTCAAAAAAAAAATCAAATCTATTTATTTATTTGTTGAATAATCGGATTGAAATTCTGAAAAAATCAGATTGGAATTTTGAATTGAGAAGAGATTGAAATTTGAAAAAAAAAATATATTAATTTTTTTCTGAGAAATCGGATTGAAATTTTGAAAAAATCGGATTGAAAAGAGATTGAAATTTAATTTATTTTTTTTTCATAATTTTTTTGTTAAAGAATCAGATTAAAATTAAAAAAAAAAACTGGATTGAAATTTTGGATTGAAAAGAGATTGAAATTTCAAAAAAAAAATCAAATCTTTTTATTTATTTGTTGAAGAATCGGATTGAAATTTTGAAAAAAATCAAATTGAAATTTTAAATTGAGAAGAGATTGAAATTCAAGAAAAAAAACAAATTTTTATCAATTTTTTTCTGAGAATCGGATTGAACTTTTGAAAAAATTGGATTGAAAAGAGATTGAAATTTCAAGAAAGTTTTTTTTTAAATTCTTTTGTTAAAGAATCAGATTGAAATTTAAAAAAAAAAAAAAACTGGATTGAAAAGAGATTGAAATTTCAAAAAAAAAATCAAATCTATTTATTTATTTGTTGAATAATCGGATTGAAATTTTGAAAAAATCAGATTGGAATTTTGAATTGAGAAGAGATTGAAATTTGAAAAAAAAAATATATTAATTTTTTTCTGAGAAATCGGATTGAAATTTTGAAAAAATCGGATTGAAAAGAGATTGAAATTTAATTTTTTTTTTTTCATAATTTTTTTGTTAAAGAATCAGATTAAAATTAAAAAAAAAAAACTGGATTGAAATTTTGGATTGAAAAGAGATTGAAATTTCAAAAAAAAAACCAAATCTTTTTATTTATTTGTTGAAGAATCGGATTGAAATTTTGAAAAAAAACAAATTGAAATTTTAAATTGAGAAGAGATTGAAATTTCAAGAAAAAAAACAAATTTTTATCAATTTTTTTCCGAGAAATCGGATTGAACTTTTGAAAAAATTGGATTGAAAAGAGATTGAAATTTCAAGAAAGTTTTTTTTTAAATTCTTTTGTTAAAGAATCAGATTGAAATTTAAAAAAAAAAAAAACTGGATTGAAAAGAGATTGAAATTTCAAAAAAAAAATCAAATCTATTTATTTATTTGTTGAATAATCGGATTGAAATTCTGAAAAAATCAGATTGGAATTTTGAATTGAGAAGAGATTGAAATTTGAAAAAAAAAATATATTAATTTTTTTCTGAGAAATCGGATTGAAATTTTGAAAAAATCGGATTGAAAAGAGATTGAAATTAATTTTATTTTTTTTTCATAATTTTTTTGTTAAAGAATCAGATTAAAATTAAAAAAAAAAACTGGATTGAAATTTTGGATTGAAAAGAGATTGAAATTTCAAAAAAAAAATCAAATCTTTTTATTTATTTGTTGAAGAATCGGATTGAAATTTTGAAAAAAATCAAATTGAAATTTTAAATTGAGAAGAGATTGAAATTTCAAGAAAAAAAACAAATTTTTATCAATTTTTTTCTGAGAAATCGGATTGAACTTTTGAAAAAATTGGATTGAAAAGAGATTGAAATTTCAAGAAAGTTTTTTTTTTTAATTCTTTTGTTAAAGAATCAGATTGAAATTTAAAAAAAAAAAAAACTGGATTGAAAAGAGATTGAAATTTCAAAAAAAAAATCAAATCTATTTATTTATTTGTTGAATAATCGGATTGAAATTCTGAAAAAATCAGATTGGAATTTTGAATTGAGAAGAGATTGAAATTTGAAAAAAAAAATATATTAATTTTTTTCTGAGAAATCGGATTGAAATTTTGAAAAAATCGGATTGAAAAGAGATTGAAATTTAATTTATTTTTTTTTCATAATTTTTTTGTTAAAGAATCAGATTAAAATTAAAAAAAAAAACTGGATTGAAATTTTGGATTGAAAAGAGATTGAAATTTCAAAAAAAAAATCAAATCTTTTTATTTATTTGTTGAAGAATCGGATTGAAATTTTGAAAAAAATCAAATTGAAATTTTAAATTGAGAAGAGATTGAAATTCAAGAAAAAAAACAAATTTTTATCAATCTTTTTCTGAGAAATCGGATTGAACTTTTGAAAAAATTGGATTGAAAAGAGATTGAAATTTCAAGAAAGTTTTTTTTTTTAATTCTTTTGTTAAAGAATCAGATTGAAATTTAAAAAAAAAAAAAACTGGATTGAAAAGAGATTGAAATTTCAAAAAAAAAATCAAATCTATTTATTTATTTGTTGAATAATCGGATTGAAATTCTGAAAAAATCAGATTGGAATTTTGAATTGAGAAGAGATTGAAATTTGAAAAAAAAAATATATTAATTTTTTTCTGAGAAATCGGATTGAAATTTTGAAAAAATCGGATTGAAAAGAGATTGAAATTTAATTTTTTTTTTTTTTCATAATTTTTTTGTTGAAGAATCAGATTAAAATTAAAAAAAAAACTGGATTGAAATTTTGGATTGAAAAGAGATTGAAATTTCAAGAAAAAAATCAATTTTTTTTATTTATTTGTTGAAGAATCGGATTGAAATTTTGAAGAGAAAAAAATTATTAAGTGTTTTTTTGAGAAATCGGGTTGAAATTTTGAATTAAGAATTGAAATTTCAAGAAAAAAAAAACAAATTTTTTATATTATTTTTTTTTTTGAGAAATCGGATTGAAATTTTGTATGGAGAGGAGATTGAAATTTTAAGAAAAAAAAAACGAATTTTTATTATTTTTTTTTTTGAAAAATCGGATTGAAATTTTGGATTGTGAAGAGGTTGAAATTTCAAGAAAAAAATCAAATCTTTTTATTTATTTGTTGAAGAATCGGATTGAAATTTTGAAAAAAATCAAATTGAAATTTTAAATTGAGAAGAGATTGAAATTTCAAGAAAAAAAACAAATTTTTATCAATTTTTTTCTGAGAAATCGGATTGAACTTTTGAAAAAATTGGATTGAAAAGAGATTGAAATTTCAAGAAAGTTTTTTTTTAAATTCTTTTGTTAAAGAATCAGATTGAAATTAAAAAAAAAAAAAAACTGGATTGAAAAGAGATTGAAATTTCAAAAAAAAAATCAAATCTATTTATTTATTTGTTGAATAATCGGATTGAAATTTTGAAAAAATCAGATTGGAATTTTGAATTGAGAAGAGATTGAAATTTGAAAAAAAAAATATATAAATTTTTTTCTGAGAAATCGGATTGAAATTTTGAAAATATCGGATTGAAAAGAGATTGAAATTTAATTTTTTTTTTTTTTCATAATTTTTTTGTTAAAGAATCAGATTAAAATTAAAAAAAAAAAACTGGATTGAAATTTTGGATTGAAAAGAGATTGAAATTTCAAGAAAGTTTTTTTTTTTAATTCTTTTGTTAAAGAATCAGATTGAAATTTAAAAAAAAAAAAAAACTGGATTGAAAAGAGATTGAAATTTCAAGAAAAAAATCAAATCTTTTTATTTATTTGTTGAATAATCGGATTGAAATTTTGAAAAAATCAGATTGGAATTTTGAATTGAGAAGAGATTGAAATTTGAAAAAAAAAATATATTAATTTTTTTCTGAGAAATCGGATTGAAATTTTGAAAAAATCGGATTGAAAAGAGATTGAAATTTAATTTTTTTTTTTTTTTCATAATTTTTTTGTTAAAGAATCAGATTAAAATTTAAAAAAAAAACTGGATTGAAATTTTGGATTGAAAAGAGATTGAAATTTCAAGAAAAAAATCAAATCTTTTTATTTATTTGTTGAAGAATCGGATTGAAATTTTGAAAAAAAACAAATTGAAATTTTAAATTGAGAAGAGATTGAAATTTCAAGAAAAAAAAACAAATTTTTATCAATTTTTTTCTGGGAAATTGGATTGAAATTTTGAAAAAATTGGATTGAAAAGAGATTGAAATTTCAAGAAAGTTTTTTTTTTTAATTCTTTTGTTAAAGAATCAGATTGAAATTAAAAAAAAAAAAAAACTGGATTGAAAAGAGATTGAAATTTCAAAAAAAAAATCAAATCTTTTTATTTATTTGTTGAAGAATCGGATTGAAATTTTGAAAAAAAACAAATTGAAATTTTAAATTGAGAAGAGATTGAAATTTCAAGAAAAAAAAACAAATTTTTATCAATTTTTTTCTGGGAAATTGGATTGAAATTTTGAAAAAATTGGATTGAAAAGAGATTGAAATTTCAAGAAAGTTTTTTTTTTTAATTCTTTTGTTAAAGAATCAGATTGAAATTAAAAAAAAAAAAAAACTGGATTGAAAAGAGATTGAAATTTCAAAAAAAAAATCAAATCTTTTTATTTATTTGTTGAAGAATCGGATTGAAATTTTGAAAAAAAACAAATTGAAATTTTAAATTGAGAAGAGATTGAAATTTCAAGAAAAAAAAACAAATTTTTATCAATTTTTTTCTGGGAAATTGGATTGAAATTTTGAAAAAATTGGATTGAAAAGAGATTGAAATTTCAAGAAAGTTTTTTTTTTTTAATTCTTTTGTTAAAGAATCAGATTGAAATTAAAAAAAAAAAAAAACTGGATTGAAAAGAGATTGAAATTTCAAAAAAAAAATCAAATCTTTTTATTTATTTGTTGAAGAATCGGATTGAAATTTTGAAAAAAAACAAATTGAAATTTTAAATTGAGAAGAGATTGAAATTTCAAGAAAAAAAAACAAATTTTTATCAATTTTTTTCTGGGAAATTGGATTGAAATTTTGAAAAAATTGGATTGAAAAGAGATTGAAATTTCAAGAAAGTTTTTTTTTTTAATTCTTTTGTTAAAGAATCAGATTGAAATTAAAAAAAAAAAAACTGGATTGAAAAGAGATTGAAATTTCAAAAAAAAAATCAAATCTATTTATTTATTTGTTGAATAATCGGATTGAAATTCTGAAAAAATCAGATTGGAATTTTGAATTGAGAAGAGATTGAAATTTGAAAAAAAAAAAAAATATTAATTTTTTTCTGAGAAATCGGATTGAAATTTTGAAAAAATCGGATTGAAAAGAGATTGAAATTTAATTTTTTTTTTTTCATAATTTTTTTGTTGAAAAATCAGATTAAAATTCAAAAAAAAAAACTGGATTGAAATTTTGGATTGAACAGAGATTGAAATTTCAAGAAAAAAATCAAATTTTTTTATTTATTTGTTGAAGAATCGGATTGAAATTTTGAAGAAAAAAAAATTATTAAGTGTTTTTTTGAGAAATCGGATTGAAATTTTGAATTAAGAATTGAAATTTTAAGAAAAAAAAAAACAAATTTTTTATATAATTTTTTTTTAGAGAAATCGGATTGAAATTTTGTATGGAGAGAAGATTGAAATTTTAGGAAAAAAAAAACAAATTTTTATCAATTTTTTTTCTGAAAAATCGGATTGAAATTTAAGAAATTGAAATTTTGAAGAAAAAAAAATTATCAAGTTTTTTTGTTGAGAAATCGGATTGAAATTTTGAATTAAGAATTGAAATTTTAAGAAAAAAAAACAAATTTTTTATATTATTTTTTTTTTTTGAGAAATCGGATTGAAATTTTGGATGGAGAGGAGATTGAAATTTTAAGAAAAAAAAAACGAATTTTTATTATTTTTTTTTTTTGAAAAATCGGATTGAAATTTTGGATTGTGAAGAGGTTGAAATTTCAAGAAAAAAATGAAATCTTTTTATTTATTTGTTGAAGAATCGGATTGAAATTTTGAAAAAAATCAGATTGAAATTTTAAATTGAGAAGAGATTGAAATTTCAAGAAAAACAACAAATTTTTATCAATTTTTTTCTGAGAAATTGGATTGAAATTTTGAAAAAATCGGATTGAAAAGAGATTGAAATTTAAAAAAAATTTTTTATTTTTTTGTTAAAGAATCAGATTGAAATTAAAAAAAAAAAATTGGATTGAAATTTTGGATTGTGAAGAGGTTGAAATTTCAAGAAAAAAATGAAATCTTTTTATTTATTTGTTGAAGAATCGGATTGAAATTTTGAAAAAAATCAGATTGAAATTTTAAATTGAGAAGAGATTGAAATTTCAAGAAAAACAACAAATTTTTATCAATTTTTTTCTGTGAAATTGGATTGAAATTTTGAAAAAATCGGATTGAAAATAGATTGAAATTTAATTTTTTTTTTTTTTTTCATAATTTTTTTGTTGAAAAATCAGATTAAAATTAAAAAAAAAACTGGATTGAAAAGAGATTGAAATTTCAAGAAAAAAATCAAATTTTTTTATTTATTTGTTGAAGAATCGGATTGAAATTTTGAAAAAAATCAAATTGAAATTTTAAATTGAGAAGAGATTGAAATTTCAAGAAAAAAAAAAAAAAATTATCAATTTTTTTCTGAGAAATTGGATTGAAATTTTGAAAAAATCGGATTGAAAAGAGATTGAAATTTCAAAAAAAAAATTTTTATTATTTTTTTGTTAAAGAATCAGATTGAAATTTAAGAAATTGAAATTTTGAAGAAAAAAAAATTATTAAGTGTTTTTTTGAGAAATCGGATTGAAATTTTGAATTAAGAATTGAAATTTTAAGAAAAAAAAAACAAATTTTTTATATTATTTTTTTTTTGAGAAATCGGATTGAAATTTTGTATGGAGAGGAGATTGAAATTTTAAGAAAAAAAAAAACGAATTTTTATTAATTTTTTTTTTTGAAAAATCGGATTGAAATTTAAAAAAAATCGAACTGAAATTTTGAAAAAATCGGATTGAAATTTTAGATTGGAAAGAGATTGAAATTTCGGGAAAAAAAAAGGTTTTATTAATTTTTTTTTTTTTTTGAGAAATTGGATTGAAATTTTGGAATAGATTGAAATTCAGAAAAAATACAAATTTTTATCTTTTTTTTTTTGAGGAATCAGACTGAAATTTTAAAAAAATCGGATTGAGAAATTTTGAGAAAAAAACAAATTTCTATTAATTTTTTTGAAAAATCGGATTGAAATTTTGAATTAAGAACTGAAATTTTAAGGAATAAAAAAAACCAAATTTTTTATATTTATTTTTTGAGGAATCGGATTGAAATTTCGAAAAACCGGATTGAAATTTTGGATTGAAATTTTGAAAAAATCGGATTGAAATTTGGGATTAAAAAAAAATTGAAATTTCAAGAAAAAAAACAAATTTTTATTAATTTTTTTCTGAGAAATCGAAACTTCTATGGCAGCTGTCAAAATTAAATTTGACAGTTGTAGATTGTAAAAAAAATGACATCTGTCATAAGTCATTATTTTGATAGTTGAATATCATACAATGTTCATTTAAATTGGAATTTTTGCGTAACTTCTGTATCAGCTGGTAAAATTTAATTTGACAGTTGAAAATCGTGAAAAAATTGACACCTAGCAAATATCATTATTTTGACACTAGAATACGATTTAATTGGAATTTTCGTAGCAAAGAAATCGTAGCTTCTGTTTTAAATATCAAAGTTTAATTTGACAGTTGAGGATTCAGAAAAAATGATACCTGTCAAATGTCATTAATTTGACAGTTAAGTATTATTTAATGTCCATTTAAATTAGAATTTTTTTAATTAAAAAATCGTAACTTTTCTATCAGCTGTTGATATTTAGTTTGACAATAAGATCGTAAAATAAATTGACATTTGTTGAATGTCATTATTTTGACAGGTTAATGTCTTGGAATTTTTGTATAACTTCTGTACCAGTTGTCAAAATTCAACTTGACAGTTGAAGATTATAAAAAATTGTAACCTGTCAAATGTTATTATTTTGACAGTTGAATATCATTTAATATCTATTTATATTGGAATTTTTGTGTAACTTCTGTATAAGCTGTCAAAATTAAATTTGACAGTTGAAGATTGTGAAAAAATGACACCTGTCAAATGTCATTATTTTGACAGTTAGATCGGAATTCTTGTAAAAGAAAAATCGAAACTTCTATAGCAGCTGTCAAAATTAAATTTGACAGTTGTAGATTGTAAAAAAAAACGACATCTGTCATAAATTATTATTTTGACAGTTGAATATCATACAATGTCCATTTAAATTGGAATTTTTGTATAACTTCTGTATCAGCTGGTAAAATTTAATTTGACAGTTGAAAATTGTAAAAAAATTGACACCTGTCAAATATCATTATTTTGACAGTAGAATACGATTAAATTAAAAATTTTATAACAAAAAAATCGTAGCTTCTGTTTCAAATGTCAAAGTTTAATTTGACAGTTGAAAATTGAGAAAAAATTATACTTGTCAAATGTCATTAATTTAATTTGACAGTTAAGTATCATTTAATGTTCATTTAAATTAGAATTTTTGTGTAACTTCTGTATCAGCTGGTAAAATTTAATTTGACAGTTGAAAATAATAAAAAAACTGACACCTGTCAAATACCATTATTTTTACAATAAAATACGATTTAATTAAAAAAAATTTAACAAAGAAATTATAGCTTCTGTTTCAAATGTCAAAGTTTAATTTGACAGTTGAGGATTGAGAAAAAATGATACCTGTCAAATGTCATTAATTTGACAGTTAAGTATCATTTAATGTCCATTTAAATTAGAATTTTTTTAATAAAAAAATCGTAACTTTTCTATCAGCTGTCAAAATTTAGTTTGACAATATAATCGTGAAATAAATTGACATTTGTTAAATGTCATTATTTTGACAGGTAAATGTCGATTTAATAAAGATGAAATTTTTGTATAACTTCTGTATCAGTTGTCAAAATTCAATTTGACAGTTCAAGATTGTAAAAAAATTGACACCTGTCAAATGTTATTATTTTGACAGTTAAAAATAATTTAACGTCTATTTAAAATGGAATAGGATTGAAATTTTCTGAGCGGTTCAGAACTGGAAAAAAATGAAGACTCAGAAAATTCATTTTTTCTGAACGACTCAGAATTTTTTTTGAGAGACTCAGAATTTTTTTTAAAAACCAAAAAGACTCAGAAAAATCAATTTTATCGCCTATTTACCTTGTATTCAACTGAATCCGATTGAAATTTTTCTGAGCGGCTCAGAACCGAAAAAAAAGACTCAGAAAAATCAATTTTATCGCAGATTCATGACGAAACCTTTTACTTAACTGAATCCGATTGGAAATTTTCTGAGCGGCTCAGAATTGAAAAAAACTCAGACAAATCAATTTTTTTTTGACTTCCAATTTAAATCTTTCTGAGCGACTTAGAGTCGAAAAAAAAAATCAGAAAAATTCGAGTGGCTCAAATGTGAAAAAGACTCAGAAAAAATATTTTTTCCTGAGCAACTCAAAACTGGAAAAAAATATTTTTTTAGGTATGTGACTCAGAACTGAAAAAAAAAGACTCGGAATTTTTTTTTCAAACAATTCCAAATATTCATTTTTTCTGAGCGACTCAGAAATGAAAAAAAATAATTCTGAATTACTCAAAACTTTTATTTTTCTGAGCGACTCAGAAATGGGAAAAAAGACTCCGAAAATCCATTTTTTCTGAACGACTCAGAAAATGTATTTTTTCTGAGCGACTCAGAAATGACAAAATACTCAGAAAAATCTAATTTTTTTGCAGATTTACGATGAGACCGAAGTCCTCAAAGCCAAACTCGACATTCTGAGCAAAACCAACATGATCGATTACGCGATCGACATCAGAAAACAGCTCTATCCTATTGAAGACGTCCCTGACGACCTCAAACAACGTCGTCAACACGTCGTCGCCCAACTACAAGAGCTCCAGCAAGAAGTCGAGCCGATTTTGCAAATCATGGCCAACGAGGACGTAATGAAGAACATGGAAAACATGCGCGATTCCAAGACGCTGATCGCCTATTTGGAAAAAGAGGTTAAGGTGAGTCGATAGAGAATTTTATTGGCTTCATTTTGAGCCTAATTTCGTCGTAATCGGCCGGAAATTAACGGAGTTACGGCCGATTTAGTGGGTCGATGTTGGGAATTTGATTTTTGAAAAAATGTACTAAATTTAGTGAGTTTTGACGTGTTTTTAAAAAAATTTCAAAAAGTTTCCAAAAAGTTTCTAAAAAGTTTTCAAAAAGTTTTTTTTCTGTCAACGAGTTTTTAATTGGTTTAAACGTGTTTTTAGAATGTTTGCGAAAAGTTTCCAAAAAGTTTCCAAAAAGTTTCTAAAAAGTTTTTTCTGTCAACGAGTTTTTAATTGGTTTAAACGTGTTTTTAGAAGGTTTTCTAAAAGTTCCTAAGAAGTTTCCTAAAAGTTTCCAAAAAGTTTTTTTTTGTTAACGAGTTTTTAATGAGTGAAACAACGAGTTTCTAAAAAGTTTCCGAAAAGTTTTTTTTTGCCAACGAGTTTAATATTGATTTGTCGACATTTTCAAAAACGTGAATTGTACTTAAAAATTTATAAATGTACTAAATCTAGTACAATTCTGGAAATCAATATTTGAATTTTACGAAAAAACCCTATAAATGTACTAAACCTAGTACAATTATTATTTCAGTTCGATATGGATATGATCAACTCGCTCCACGCCCTGGCCAAGTACCGGTACGAGTGCGGAAACTACTCGGTTTCCACGTCGTACCTGTACTTTTGCATGCTGGTGCTGCCCCCTAGCGACAAGAACTATCTGAGCGCCCTCTGGGGCAAGTTCGCCTCGGAAATTCTGGTTCAGAACTGGGATTCGGCGCTGGAGGATCTGAACAAGTTGCGTGAGCATATTGATAACAGTCCGAACCAGTTCGGAGGTGAGTTTTACCGTGTTTTTATGAAGTTTTTGGAAAGTTTCTAAAAAGTTTCCAAAAAGTTTCTAAAAAGTTCTCAAAAAGTTTTTTCTACCAACGAGTTTTTAATGAGTTTAAACGTGTTTCTAGAGAGAGTTTTCAATGAGTTTCTAAAAAGTTTCCTACGATTTTTTTTTAATGAGTTTTAATAACGTGTTTCTAGAAAGTGTCCAATGAGTTTCTAGAAAGTTTCCAAGAAGTTCCAACGAGTTTCTAGTGTTTAAACATGTTGAAAAAAATTCGTTGAATTTTTTTAAATTTTATTTTAGATTTTTGATGAATTTTTGATCATTTTCCAATGAGTTTCTAGAAAGTTTCCAAAAAGTTCCAACGAGTTTCTAGTGTTCCAACATGTTTAAAAAAACTTGTAGAATTTTTTTAAATTTTTTGGACTTTTAATGAATTCTTATAATTTTTCAATGAGTTTCTAGAAAGTTTCCAAAAAGTTCCAACAAGTTTCTAGTGTTCCAACATGTTTAAAAAAACTTGTCGAATTTTTTTAAATCATTTTTTGGACTTTTAATGAATTTTTATCATTTTCCAATGAGTTTCTAGAAAGTTTCCAAAAAGTTCCAACGAGTTTCTAGTGTTCCAACATGTTTAAAAAAACTTGTCGAATTTTTTTAAATCATTTTTTGGACTCCAAATGAATTTTTATCATTTTCCAATGAGTTTCTAGAAAGTTTCCAAAAAGTTCCAACGAGATTCTAGTGTTCCAACATGTTGAAAAAAACTTGCCGAATTTTTTTAAATCATTTTTTGGACTCCTAATGAATTTTTATCATTTTCCAATGAGTTTCTAGAAAGTTTCCAAAAAGTTCCAACGAGATTCTAGTGTTCCAACATGTTGAAAAAAACTTGCCGAATCTTTTTAAATCATTTTTTGGACTCCTAATGAATTTTTATCATTTTCCAATGAGTTTCTAGAAAATTTCCAAAAAGTTCCAACGAGTTTCTAGTGTTCCAACATGTTTAAAAAAACTCGTTGAATTTTTTTATATTATTTTTTGGACTATTAATGAATTTTTATCATTTTCCAATGAGTTTCTAGGAAATTTCCAAAAAGTTCCAACGAGTTTCTAGTGTTCCAACGAGTTTCTAGTGTTCCAACATGTTGAAAAAAACTTGTCGAATTTTTTTAAATCATTTTTTGGACTTTTAATGAATCTTCGTCATTTTCCAGTGAGTTTCTAGAAAGTTTCCAAAAAGTTCCAACGAGTTTCTAGTGTTCCAACATGTTTAAAAAAACTTGTTGAATTTTTTTAAATAAATTTTTGGACTTTCAATGAATTTTTATCACTTTCCAATGAGTTTCTAGAAAGTTTCCAAAAAGTTCCGAGTTTCTAATGTTTCAACATGTTTAAAAAAACTTGTCGAATTTTTTTAAATCATTTTTTGAACTTTCAATGAATTTTTATCACTTTCCAATAAATTTCTAGAAAGTTTCCAAAAAGTTCCAACGAGTTTCTAGTGTTCCAACATGTTTAAAAAATACTTGTCGAATTTTTTTAAATCATTTTTTCGACTTTTAATGAATTTTTATCATTTTCCATTGAGTTTCTAGAAAGTTTCCAAAAAGTTCCAACGAGTTTCTAGTGTTCCAACATGTTTAAAAAAACTTGTCGAATTTTTTTAAATCATTTTTTCGACTTTTAATGAATTTTTATCATTTTCAAATGAGTTTCTAGAAAGTTTCCAAAAAGTTCCAACGAGTTTCTAGTGTTCCAACATGTTGAAAAAAACTTGCCGAATTTTTTTAAATCATTTTTTGGACTCCTAATGAATTTTTATCATTTTCCAATGAGTTTCTAGAAAGTTTCCAAAAAGTTCCAACGAGTTTCTAGTGTTCCAACATGTTTAAAAAAACTTGTTGAATTTTTTTAAATAAATTTTTGGACTTTCAATGAATTTTTATCACTTTCCAATGAGTTTCTAGAAAGTTTCCAAAAAGTTCCGAGTTTCTAATGTTTCAACATGTTTAAAAAAACTTGTCGAATTTTTTTAAATCATTTTTTGAACTTTCAATGAATTTTTATCACTTTCCAATAAATTTCTAGAAAGTTTCCAAAAAGTTCCAACGAGTTTCTAGTGTTCCAACATGTTTAAAAAATACTTGTCGAATTTTTTTAAATCATTTTTTCGACTTTTAATGAATTTTTATCATTTTCCAATAAGTTTCTAGAAAGTTTCCAAAAAGTTCCAACGAGTTTCTAGTGTTCCAACATGTTTAAAAAAACTTGTCGAATTTTTTTAAATCATTTTTTGGACTTTTAATGAATTTTTATCATTTTCAAATGAGTTTCTAGAAAGTTTCCAAAAAGTTCCAACGAGTTTCTAGTGTTCCAACATGTTGAAAAAAACTTGCCGAATTTTTTTAAATCATTTTTTGGACTCCTAATGAATTTTTATCATTTTCCAATGAGTTTCTAGAAAGTTTCCAAAAAGTTCCAACGAGTTTCCAGTGTTCCAACATGTTTCAAAAAACTTTTCGAATCTTTTTAAATCATTTTTTGGACTATTAATGAATTTTTATCATTTTCCTATGAGTTTCTAGAGAGTTTTCAAAAAGTTCCAACGAGTTTCTAGTGTTCCAACATAATTAAAAAAAACTTGTAAAATTTTTTTAAATCATTTTTTCGACTTTTAATGAATTTTTATCATTTTCCAATGAGTTTCTAGAAAGTTTCCAAAAAGTTCCAACGAGTTTCTAGTGTTCCAACATGTTTAAAAAAACTTGTAGAATTTTTTTAAATTTTTTGGACTTTTAATGAATTCTTATAATTTTTCAATGAGTTTCTAGAAAGTTTCCAAAAAGTTCCAACAAGTTTCTAGTGTTCCAACATGTTTAAAAAAACTTGTCGAATTTTTTTAAATCATTTTTTGGACTTTTAATGAATTTTTATCATTTTCCAATGAGTTTCTAGAAAGTTTCCAAAAAGTTCCAACGAGTTTCTAGTGTTCCAACATGTTTAAAAAAACTTGTCGAATTTTTTTAAATCATTTTTTGGACTCCAAATGAATTTTTATCATTTTCCAATGAGTTTCTAGAAAGTTTCCAAAAAGTTCCAACGAGATTCTAGTGTTCCAACATGTTGAAAAAAACTTGCCGAATTTTTTTAAATCATTTTTTGGACTCCTAATGAATTTTTATCATTTTCCAATGAGTTTCTAGAAAGTTTCCAAAAAGTTCCAACGAGATTCTAGTGTTCCAACATGATGAAAAAAACTTGCCGAATTTTTTTAAATCATTTTTTGGACTCCTAATGAATTTTTATCATTTTCCAATGAGTTTCTAGAAAGTTTCCAAAAAGTTCCAACGAGATTCTAGTGTTCCAACATGTTGAAAAAAACTTGCCGAATTTTTTTAAATCATTTTTTGGACTCCTAATGAATTTTTATCATTTTCCAATGAGTTTCTAGAAAGTTTCCAAAAAGTTCCAACGAGTTTCCAGTGTTCCAACATGTTTCAAAAAACTTTTCGAATCTTTTTAAATCATTTTTTGGACTATTAATGAATTTTTATCATTTTCCTATGAGTTTCTAGAGAGTTTTCAAAAAGTTCCAACGAGTTTCTAGTGTTCCAACATAATTAAAAAAAACTTGTAAAATTTTTTTGAATCATTTTTTCGACTTTTAATGAATTTTTATCATTTTCCAATGAGTTTCTAGAAAGTTTCCAAAAAGTTCCAACGAGATTCTAGTGTTCCAACATGTTGAAAAAAACTTGCCGAATTTTTTTAAATCATATTTTCGACTTTTAATGAATTTTTATCATTTTCCAATGAGTTTCTAGAAAGTTTCCAAAAAGTTCCAACGAGATTCTAGTGTTCCAACATGATGAAAAAAACTTGCCGAATTTTTTTAAATCATTTTTTGGACTCCTAATGAATTTTTATCATTTTCCAATGAGTTTCTAGAAAGTTTCCAAAAAGTTCCAACGAGATTCTAGTGTTCCAACATGTTGAAAAAAACTTGCCGAATTTTTTTAAATCATTTTTTGGACTCCTAATGAATTTTTATCATTTTCCAATGAGTTTCTAGAAAGTTTCCAAAAAGTTCCAACGAGATTCTAGTGTTCCAACATGATGAAAAAAACTTGCCGAATTTTTTTAAATCATTTTTTGGACTCCTAATGAATTTTTATCATTTTCCAATGAGTTTCTAGAAAGTTTCCAAAAAGTTCCAACGAGATTCTAGTGTTCCAACATGTTGAAAAAAACTTGCCGAATTTTTTTAAATCATTTTTTGGACTCCTAATGAATTTTTATCATTTTCCAATGAGTTTCTAGAAAATTTCCAAAAAGTTCCAACGAGTTTCTAGTGTTCCAACGAGTTTCTAGTGTTCCAACATGTTTAAAAAAACTTGTCGAATTTTTTTAAATCATTTTTTGGACTTTTAATGAATCTTCGTCATTTTCCAGTGAGTTTCTAGAAAGTTTCCAAAAAGTTCCAACGAGTTTCTAGTGTTCCAACATGTTTAAAAAAACTTGTCGAATTTTTTTAAATCATTTTTTGGACTTTAAATGAATTTTTATCATTTTCCAATGAGTTTCTAGAAAGTTTCCAAAAAGTTCCAACAAGTTCCTAGTGTTTCAGCATGTTTAAAAAAACTTGTCGAATTTATGAAAATCATTTTTTGGACTTTTAATGAATTTTTATCATTTTCCAATGAGCTTCTAGAAAGTTTCCAAAAAGTTCCAACGAGTTTCTAGTTTTCTAACATGTTTAAAAAAACTTGTCGATTTTTTTAAATCATTTTTTGGACTTTTGATGAATTTTTATCATTTTCCAAGAGTTTCTAGAAAATTTCCAAATACATAGTTCCAACGAGTTTCCAGTGTTCCAACATGTTTAAAAAAAACTTCTCTAATTTTCAAAATTTTTTTTTTGGACTATTAATGAATTTTAATCATTTTCCAATGAGTTTCTAGAAAGTTTCCAAAAAGTTCCAACGAGTTTCTAGTGTTCCAACATGTTTAAAAAAACTTGTCGAATTTTTTTAAACCATTTTTTGGACTTTTGATGAATTTTTATCATTTTCCAATGAGTTTCTAGTAAGTTTCCAAAAAGTTCCAACGAGTTTCTAGAAAGTTTCCAAAAAGTTCCAACGAGTTTCTAGTGTTCCAACATGTTTTAAAAACTTGTCGAATTTTTTTAAATCATTTTTTCGACTTTTAATGAATTTTTATCATTTTCCAATGAGTTTCTAGAAAGTTTCCAAAAAGTTCCAACGAGTTTCTAGTGTTCCAACATGTTGAAAAAAACTTGCCGAATTTTTTTAAATAATTTTTTGGACTCCCAATGAATTTTTATCATTTTCCAATGAGTTTCTAGAAAGTTTCCAAAAAGTTCCAACGAGTTTCTAGTGTTCCAACATGTTTAAAAAAACTTGTCGAATTTTTTTAAATCATTTTTTGGACTTTTAATGAATTTTTATCATTTTCCAATGAGTTTCTAGAAAGTTTCCAAAAAGTTCCAACGAGTTTCTAGTGTTCCAACATGTTTAAAAAAACTTGTCGAATTTTTTAAAATCATTTTTTGGATTTTTAATGAATTTTTATCATTTTCCAATGAGTTTCTAGAAAGTTTCCAAAAAGTTCCAACGAGTTTCTAGTGTTCCAACATGTTGAAAAAAACTTGCCGAATTTTTTTAAATCATTTTTTGGACTCCTAATGAATTTTTATCATTTTCCAATGAGTTTCTAGAAAGTTTCCAAAAAGTTCCAACGAGTTTCTAGTGTTCCAACATGTTTAAAAAAACTTGTCGAATTTTTTAAAATCATTTTTTGGACTTTTAATGAATTTGCATTTTCCAATGTTTTCTAGAAAGTTTCCAAAAAGTTCCAACAAGTATCTAGTGTTCTAACATGTTTAAAAAAACTTGTAGAATTTTTTTAAATCATTTTTTGGACTTTTAATGAATTTTTATCATTTTCCAATGAGTTTCTAGAAAGTTTCCAAAAAGTTCCAACAAGTTTCTAGTGTTCCAACATGTTTAAAAAAACTTGTAGAATTTTTTTAAATCATTTTTTGGACTTTTAATGAATTTTTTAATCATTTTCCAATGAGTTTCTAAAAAGTTTCCAAAAAGTTCCAACGAGTTTTTTGTGTTTCGACATAACGAAAAAAATTCGTTGAATTTTTTAAGATTATTTTTTGGACTTTTAATGAATTTTTATCATTTTCCAATGAGTTTCTAGAAAGTTTCCAAAAAGTTCCAACGAGTTTCTAGTGTTCCAACATGTTTAAAAAAAACTTGTCGAATTTTTTTAAATTATTTTTTGGACTAATAATGAATTTTTATCATTTTCCAACGAGTTTCTAGAAAGTTTCTAAAAAGTTCCAACGAGTTTCTAGTGTTCCAACATGTTTAAAAGAGCTTGTCGAATTTTTTTAAATCATTTTTTGGACTCCTAATGAATTTTTATCATTTTCCAATCAGTTTCTAGAAAGTTTCCAAAAAGTTCCAACGAGTTTCTAGTGTTCCAACATGTTGAAAAAAACTTGCCGAATTTTTTTAAATCATTTTTTGGACTCCTAATGAATTTTTATCATTTTCCAATGAGTTTCTAGAAAGTTTCCAAAAAGTTCCAACGAGTTTCTAGTGTTCCAACATGTTGAAAAAAACTTGCCGAATTTTTTTAAATCATTTTTTGGACTCCTAATGAATTTTTATCATTTTCCAATGAGTTTCTAGAAAGTTTCCAAAAAGTTCCCACGAGTTTCTAGTGTTCCAACATGTTTAAAAAAACTTGTCGAATTTTTTTAAATCATTTTTTGGACTTTTAATGAATTTTTATCATTTTCCAATGAGTTTCTAGAAAGTTTCCAAAAAGTTCCAACGAGTTTCTAGTGTTCCAACATGTTTAAAAAAACTTGTCGAATTTTTTTAAATCATTTTTTGGACTTTTAATGAATTTTTATCATTTTCCAATGAGTTTCTAGAAAGTTTCCAAAAAGTTCCAACGAGTTTCTAGTGTTCCAACATGTTGAAAAAAACTTGCCGAATTTTTTTAAATCATTTTTTGGACTCCTAATGATTTTTTATCATTTTCCAATGAGTTTCTAGAAAGTTTCCAAAAAGTTCCAACGAGTTTCTAGTGTTCCAACATGTTGAAAAAAACTTGCCGAATTTTTTTAAATCATTTTTTGGACTCCTAATGAATTTTTATCATTTTCCAATGAGTTTCTAGAAAGTTTCCAAAAAGTTCCAACGAGATTCTAGTGTTCCAACATGTTGAAAAAAACTTGCCGAATTTTTTTAAATCATTTTTTGGACTCCTAATGAATTTTTATCATTTTCCAATGAGTTTCTAGAAAATTTCCAAAAAGTTCCAACGAGTTTCTAGTGTTCCAACGAATTTCTAGTGTTCCAACATGTTTAAAAAAACTTGTCGAATTTTTTTAAATCATTTTTTGGACTTTTAATGAATCTTCGTCATTTTCCAGTGAGTTTCTAGAAAGTTTCCAAAAAGTTCCAACGAGTTTCTAGTGTTCCAACATGTTTAAAAAAACTTGTCGAATTTTTTTAAATCATTTTTTGGACTTTTGATGAATTTTTATCATTTTCCAATGAATTTCTAGTAAGTTTCCAAAAAGTTCCAACGAGTTTCAAGTGTTCCAACAATGTTTAAAAAAACTTGTCGAATTTTTTCAAATTATTTTTTGGACTTTAAATGAATTTTTATCATTTTCCAATGAGTTTCTAGAAAGTTTCCAAAAAGTTCCAACAAGTTCCTAGTGTTTCAGCATGTTTAAAAAAACTTGTCGAATTTATGAAAATCATTTTTTGGACTTTTAATGAATTTTTATCATTTTCCAATGAGCTTCTAGAAAGTTTCCAAAAAGTTCCGAGTTTCTAGTTTTCTAACATGTTTAAAAAAACTTGTCGATTTTTTTAAATCATTTTTTGGACTTTTGATGAATTTTTATCATTTTCCAAGAGTTTCTAGAAAATTTCCAAATAGTTCCAACGAGTTTCCAGTGTTCCAACATGTTTAAAAAAAACTTCTCTAATTTTCAAAATTTTTTTTTTGGACTATTAATGAATTTTAATATTTTCCAATGAGTTTCTAGAAAGTTTCCAAAAAGTTCCAACAAGTATCTAGTGTTCTAACATGTTTAAAAAAACTTGTTGAATTTTTTTAAATAATTTTTTTGACTTTCAATGAATTTTTATCATTTTCCAATGAGTTTCTAGAAAGTTTCCAAAAAGTTCCAACAAGTTTCTAGTGTTCCAACATGTTTAAAAAAACTTGTCGAATTTTTTTAAATCATTTTTTGGACTTTTAATGAATTTTTATCATTTTCCAATGAGTTTCTAGAAAGTTTCCAAAAAGTTCCAACGAGTTTCTAGTGTTCCAACATGTTGAAAAAAACTCCTTGAATTTTTTTAAATTATTTTTTAGACTGCAAATGAATTTTTATCATTTTCCAATGAGTTTCTAGAAAGTTTTTAAAAAGTTCCATCGAGTTTCTAGTGTTCCAACATGTTTAAAAAAACTTGTCGAATTTTTTTAAATCGTTTTTTAAACTTTTAATAAATTTTTCATTTTCCAAGTTCCAACGTGTTTCTAGTGTTTCAACATGTTTAAAAAAACTTGTCCAATTTTTTTAAATACTTTTTTGGACTTTTAATAAATTTTTATCATTTTCCAATGAGTTTCTAGAAAGTTTCCAAAAAGTTTCAATGAGTTTCTAGTGTTCCAATATGTTTAAAATAACTTGTCGAATTTTTTTAAATAATTTTTTGGACTTTTAATAAATTTTTATCATTTTCCAATGAGTTTTCTAGAAAGTTTCCAAAAAGTTCCAACGAGTTTCCAGAGTTCCAACATGTTTAAAAAAACTTGTCGAATTTTTTTAAATCATTTTTTAGACTTTTAATGAATTTCAATCATTTTCCAATGAGTTTTTAGAAAGTTTCCAAAAAGTTCCAACGAGTTTCTAGTGTTCCAATATGTTTAAAAAAACTTGTCGAATTTTTTTAAATCGTTTTTTTAACTTTTAATGAATTTTTCATTTTCCAATGAGTTTCTAGAAAGTTTCCAAAAAGTTCCAACGACTTTCAAGTGTTCCAACATGTTTAAAAAAACTTGTCGAATTTTTTAAAATCATTTTTTGGACTTTAAATGAATTTTCTTTCATTTTCCAATGAGTTTCTAGAAAATTTCCAAAAAGTTCCAGCGAGTTTCTAGTGTTCTAAGATGTTTAAAAAAAAACTGTCAAATTTTTTTAAATCATTTTTTGGACTTTTAATGAATTTTAATCATTTTCCAATGAGTTTATAGAAAGTTTCCAAAAAGTTCCAACAAGTTTCTAGTGTTCCAATATGTTTAAAAAAACTTGTCGAATTTTTTTAAATCATTTTTTGCACTTTTAATGAATTTTTATCATTTTCCAATGAGTTTCTGGAAAGTTTCCAAAAAGTTCCAACGAGTTTCTAGTGTTCCAAAATGTTGAAAAAAACTCGTTGATTTTTTTTTGACTTTCGATGAATTTTTAACAGTTTTTAATGATTTTCTAGGAAGTTTCCAAAAAGTTCCAACGAGTTTCTAGTGTTTCAACATGTTAAAAAATACTTGTTAAATTTTTTCAAATTTTATTTTCGACTTTCCAATAAATTTGTATCATTCCAACGAGTTTTTAAATAATTTCCGAAAAGTTTCAAGGAGTTTTTAGTGTTTCAACATGTTAAAAAAAACTCGTTGAATTTTTTAAAAAATTTTTTTTGGGATTTTTGATGATTTTTTAACATTTTTTAATGAGTTTTTAAAAAGTTTCCAAAAAGTTCCAACGAGTTTTTAGTGTTTCAACATGTTGAAAAAAATTTGTTGAATTTTTTTAATTATTTTTTGGACTTTTGACGAATTCTTATCATTTTCCAATGAGTTTCTAGAAAGTTTCCAAAAAGTTCCAACGAGTTTCTAGTGTTCCAAAATGTTGAAAAAAACTCGTTGATTTTTTTTTTGACTTTCGATGAATTTTTTACAGTTTTTAATGATTTTCTAGGAAGTTTCCAAAAAGTTCCAACGAGTTTCTAGTGTTTCAACATGTTAAAAAAAACTCGTTGAATTTTTTAAAAAAATTTTTTTTGGATTTTTGATGATTTTTTAACATTTTTTAATGAGTTTTTAAAAAGTTTCCAAAAAGTTCCAATGAGTTTCTAGTGTTTCAACATGTTAAAAAAAACTCGTTGAATTTTTTAAAAAAATTTTTTTTGGATTTTTGATGATTTTTTAACATTTTTCAATGAGTTTTTAAAAAGTGTCCAAAAAGTTCTAATGAGTTTCTAGTGTTTCAACATGTTGAAAAAAAACTTGTTAATTTTTTTTTTGAATTTTTTTAAGCATTTTCATCATTTTTTAACATGTTTCCAAAAAGTTTCCGAAAAGTTTCCAAAAAGTTTCTAAAAAGTTTTTTTCGTTTTTTTTTTCCAGGCAACAGTCTCCATTTGCTCCAACAAAGAACCTGGCTCATCCACTGGTCACTTTTCGTCTTTTTCAACCACGCCATGGGCCGAGAATTGATCATAGAAATGTTCCTCTACCGCCCCCACTACCTCAACGCCATCCAGACGATGTGCCCTCACATTTTAAGGTACCTTGCGACAGCTGTCATCATCAACAGAGGCAGAAGGTAAGTTTTAATTGGTCAAAATGTTAAAAGAATGTCATTAGAACGTCATAAGAATGTCAGAAAAGTATTTAGAATGTCATAACGTCATAAAAAGGTCAATAGAATGTCACACTGACGTCAGATTGTCATAAGAACGTCACAGGAGTGTTGCAAAAATGCCACAAAAGTTTCGGTAGAAGAAGGTTCCAAAAAAGAACGTCATAGGAATGTGCAGAAAACTCTAAATGAACGTAAGAAAAATGTCACGAAAACGTTTCAAAAAATGTGACAATATGTCACGAAAACGTTTCAAAAAATGTGACAATAACGTCACAAAAACGTTACCAAAAAATGTGACTATAACGTTTATCATAAGAACGTCACAAAAACGTTCCAGAAAATGTGATAATAACGTTCTGAAAATGTCACAAGAACGTTTCAAAAAAAAAAGTCACAGAAATTTTTTCAAGAATGTTCTGAAAACGTCACAAAAACGTTCCAAAAACGTCACAAGAACGTTCCAAAAACATTCCAATTTTTTTTTTTTTCCAGATCGGCTCTAAAAGACCTCGTCAAAGTGATCCAACAAGAAAGCTACACCTACAAAGACCCGATCACCGAATTCCTAGAACACCTCTACGTCAACTTTGACTTTGACGGCGCCCGCCGCAAACTTCAAGACTGTCAAACGGTACTTTTCAACGACTTTTTCCTCATCTCGTGTCTGGACGAATTCGTCGAAAACGCCCGATTGATGATTTTCGAAACTTTCTGCCGGATTCATCAGTGCATCAGCATCGGGATGTTGGCCGAAAAGTTGAACATGAATCCGGACGAGGCCGAGTGCTGGATCGTCAATTTGATCAGAAACGCGAGGTAATTTTGGGAAAATGACGTCATATTTGGGTTTTTTGACCCCGAAAACATCGAAAACGACATATTGCGTCATTTTTTGTGTCCGTGCGGTAAAGTGGTATTTACCGCACGGAAATTAAATATCGATGCGACGTGTCGTTTTCGAGGTTTTTGGGGTCAAGGAATACGAATTTGAGGTTATTTTTTGATTATGAGCTAAAATTGCCCCAAAGCTTCCAAATTTGAGGAAATTTTTGGAAAATAATGCCGAATTCGTAATCCTTGACCTTGAAAACATCGAAAACGACATATCGCGTCATTTTTTACGTCCGTGCGGTAAAGTGGTATTTACCGCACGGAAATTAAATATCGATGCGACGTGTCGTTTTCGAGGTTTTTGGGGTCAAGGAACGCGAATTTGAGTTTATTTTTTGATTATGAGCTAAAATTGCCGCAAAACTTCCAAATTTGAGGGAATTTTTTGAAAATAACCTCAAATTCGTGATCCTCGACTCCAAAAACATCGAAAACGACATATCGCATCAAATATCATTTTCGATGTTTTCGGGGTCAAAAAAATCGATTTTTCGAAAATTTTCAGGCTGGATGCGAAAATTGACTCGAAATTGGGTCACGTAGTAATGGGGGCGCAACCCTTGAGCCCCTACCAGCAGCTAATCGAAAAAGTCGATTCTTTATCGGTGCGATCGGAGACTCTGTGCGGATTGATCGACAGAAAATTGAAGGCACGAACTGACGTAAGTGACGTCATAATTATTTTTTTTTTTAAATACATTTTTTCTTTTTTTTTTTGCAGATTCGCTGGGGAAATCCGGAATTCTGATTTTGATTTTTGTGATTTTTAACAGTTAATAAAAGTTTTAAAGTACGCCACTGGGTTTTTTTCCTCAATTGTCGATATTTTCAGTTAAAATCGATTTTTTTTTTGTCAATATTGATTTTCGTTTATCGATATCGATATTTTTTAAAATCGATATCGATAAGTTTTTTTTATCGATATCGATATTTTTTTAAATCGATATCGATATTTTTTAGAAAAATTAAATAAAACATCACTACTAGCGCCATCTATGAAAATTTATTTTCCAAAAAAAAATTACATGTTCATTAATTCTAAAATTACTCGTCGCTCCTCAGTGCTCGGTATTTGCTCAGTTCGGTCGGGAAAGATCGGCTGAGTTCGAGCAGCATGTTGGCCTTGAATTTTCGATACGCATCGATCTTGCCTTTCACTTGTTCGTTCTTGGCCAGCGCCTTTTCGATACAGTCTTTCGTGTAGAGTTGCGGATTCCGGCCCTGGTCGATGTAACTGCGAAAAATGTACTATTTTTAGTACAACTCGGAATTTCAAGTAATTCTGGAATGTACTAGTTTTTAGTACAATTATGAATTTTAGGCAACCCTGAACTATTGTACTAGTTTCTGGCAACCCTTTATGAATTGTACTATTTTTAGTACAATGTCGATATTGATGTCAAAATTTTCAAAAATATGAATTTTACTAAAAAATTTATAAATGTACTAAATCTAGTACAATTTTTAAAAAATATGTCTTATTTCGATATTGATGTTAAAATTATTATAAAAATAAATTGTACTAGAAAAAATATAATTGTACTAAATCTAGTACAATTTTCAAAATCGGTGTTTAAAATTGTACTCACTCGAAAACTTCCAGAGGGACGTGGACGTCTTGCACCTGCGCCTTCAATTTGTCCACTTCTTGCAGTCCATGCACCATAGCTTGGCTGCAAAAAAAAAAATTGTACTCAAATTGTACTAAATTTAGTACAATTTTCATTTATTTTGAAAAAATCACACACTTGAAAATATTTTTAAAAATAAATAGAATTGTTAAAAAGTACTTAAAAACTAATTTTGAACTTTTAAAAATGAGTACTTGAAACTTTAAAGTGTTGAAAAGTACTTGGAAATAACTTTAAAAGTACTCAAAATTAATTTCAACTTGTTGAAAAGTACTTCAAAACTGATTTTAAAATGTTAAAAATGAGTACTTGAAACTTTAAAGTGATGAAAAGTACTTGAAAATAACTTCAAAAATACTCAAAGTTAATATCAATTTGATGAAAAGTATTTGAAAACTAATTTTGTTAAAAATGAGTACTTGAAACTTTAGAGTGATGAAAAGTACTTGAAAATGACTTTAAAAGTACTGAAAAAGTAGTTTCAAACTGTTGAAAAGTACTTCAAAAGTAATTTTGAACTGTTAAAAATGAGTACTTGAAACTTTAAAGTGATGAAAAGTACTTGAAAATAACTTCAAAAGTACTTAAAGTTCATATCAATTTGATGAAAAGTACTTAAAAACTAATTTTGTTAAAAATGAGTACTTGAAACTTTAAAGTGATGAAAAGTACTTGAAAATTACTTTAAAAGTACTCAAAACTAATTTCAAAGTGTTAAAAAGTACTTCAAAATCAATTTTGAACTGTTTAAAATGAGTACTTGAAATTTTAACATGTTGAAAAGTACTTGAAAATAATTTTAAAAGTACTCAGAATTGATTTCAAACTAATGAAAAGTACTTCAAAACTAATTTTGAACAGTTAAAAATGAGTACTTGAAACTTTAAAGTGATGAAAAATACTTGAAAGTAACTTTAAAAGTACTCGAAATTATTTTCAAATTGTTGAAAAGTACTTAAAAACTAATTTTAAATTGTTAAAAAAGAGTACTTGAAATTTTAAAGTGATGAAAAGTACTTGAAAATAACTTTAAAAGTACTCAAAATTAATTTCAAACTGTTGAAAAGTACTTCAAAAAAATTTTGAACTGTTAAAAATGAGTACTTGAAACTTTAAAGTGATGAAAAGTACTTGAAAATTACTTTAAAAGTACTCAAAACTAATTTCAAAGTGTTACTTCAAAATCAATTTTGAACTGTTTAAAATGAGTACTTGAAACTTTAAAATGTTGAGAAGTACTTGAAAATAATTTTAAAAGTACTCAGAATTGATTTCAAACTAATGAAAAGTACTTCAAAACTAATTTTGAACAGTTTAAAATGAGTACTTGAAACTTTAAAGTGATGAAAAATACTTGAAAGTAACTTTAAAAGTACTCGAAATTATTTTCAAATTGTTGAAAAGTACTTAAAAACTAATTTTAAATTGTTAAAAGAGTACTTGAAATTTTAAAGTGATGAAAAGTACTTGAAAATAACTTTAAAAGTACTCAAAATTAATTTCAAACTGTTGAAAAGTACTTCAAAAAAATTTTGAACTGTTAAAAATGAGTACTTGAAACTTTAAAGTGATGAAAAGTACTTGAAAATAACTTAAAAAGTACTTAAAGTTAATATCAATTTGATGAAAAGTACTCAAAAACTAATTTTGTTAAAAATGAGTACTTGAAACAAAAAGTGATGAAAAGTACTTGAAAATTACTTTAAAAGTACTTGAGTACTTTAAAATCAATTTTGAACTGTTTAAAATGAGTACTTGAAACTTTAAAATGTTGAAAAGTACTTGAAAATAATTTTAAAAGTACTCAGAATTAATTTCAAACTAATGAAAAGTACTTCAAAACTAATTTTGAACTGTTAAAAATGAGTACTTGAAACTTTAAAGTAATGAAAAGTACTTGAAAATTACTTTAAAAGTACTGAAAATTAATTTCAAACTGTTGAAAAGTACTTAAAATTATATTTAAACTGTTAAAAATGAGTAGTTGAAACATTAAAGTGATGAAAAGTACTTGAAAATAATTCTAAAAGTACTCAAACTTAATTTCGAACAGTTGAAAAGTACTTCAAAACTAATTTGGAGCTGTTAAAAATGAGTACTTTAAAGTGATGAAAAGTACTTGAACATATTGTTAAAATTACTCAAAATTAATTTTAAATTGTTGAAAAGTACTTTAAAACTAATTTTGAACTGTTAAAAATAAGTACTTGAAACTTTGAAATGATTAAAAGTACCTGAAAATAACTTTAAAAGTACTCAAAATTATATTTAAACTGTTGGAAAGTACTTCAAAACTAATTTTAAACTGTTACAAATTTGTACTTGAAACTTTAAAATGTTGTGAAAAGTACTTGAAAATTTCTTTAAATTTATAATTTCAAAATAAAGTTCAAGTTGTTAAAAAGTACTTTTAAAACAACTTCAAAATTAATTTTAAATTGTTGAAAAGTACTTTGAAATTAATTTTGAACTTTTAAAAATGAGTACTTGAAATTTTAAAGTGATGAAAAGTACTTGAAAATAACTTTAAAAGTATTCAAAATTATTTTCAAACTGTTGAAAAGTACTTCAAGATTGATTTTGAATTGTTAAAAATGAGTACTTGAAATTTTGAAGTGATAAAATGTACTTGAAAATAACTTAAAAAGTACTCAAAGTTAATATCAATTTGATGAAAAGTACTTTAAAACTAATTTTGTTAAAAATGAGTACTTGAAACTTTAAAGTGATGAAAAGTACTTGAAAATTACTTTAAAAGTACTCAAAACTAATTTCAAAGTGTTAAAAAGTACTTCAAAATCAATTTTGAACTGTTTAAAATGAGTACTTGAAACTTTAAAATGTTGAAAAGTACTTGAAAATAATTTTAAAAGTACTCAGAATTAATTTCAAACTAATGAAAAGTACTTCAAAACTAATTTTGAACAGTTAAAAATGAGTACTTGAAACTTTAGAGTGATGAAAAGTACTTGAAAATTACTTTAAAAGTACTGAAAAATTAGTTTCAAACTGTTGAAAAGTACTTCAAAAGTAATTTTAAACTGTTAAGAATGAGTACTTGAAACTTTAAAGTGATGAAAAGTACTTGAAAATAATTTTAAAAGTATTCAAAACTAATTTCAAACTGTTGAAAAGTACTTCAAAACTAATTTTGAACTGCTAAAAATGAGTACTTGAAACTTTGAAGTGATGAAAAGTACTTGAAAATAATTTTAAAAGGACTGAAAATTGATTTCAAATTGTTTAAAAGTACTTCAAAACTGATTTCGAACTGTTAAAAATGAGTACTAAAAACTTTAAAGTGTTAAAAAGTACTTGAAAATAACTTTAAAAGTACTCGAAATTATTTTCAAATTGTTGAAAAGTACTTCAAAACTAATTTTGAACTGCTAAAAATAAGTACTTCAAACTGATTAAAAGTACTTGAAAAGTGAATTGAAGCTGTCAAGTATAAGTACTTGAAACTTCAAATTCAACTTTAAAGTGTTGATAAGTACTTAAACTAGATTTAAACTGTCAAAAATAAGTACTTGAAGCAAATTTAAAAACTTCAAGTTCAACTTGAAAGTGTTGAAAATTACTTGAAATAAACTTGATAAGGTACTGAAAACTTGAAAAGTAGGTATTCATTAAAGGGTTCAAAAGTACTGGAAAAGTCAATTCTAGCTGTCAAAAATAAGTACTTGAATATAAATAACTTTAAAAGTACTCAGAAATAAGTACTTTTAAAGTATCAATAGTAAATGTTGTGAATTTTTGTGACAATTTTTATCAAAAAATTGTGAATTTTTGTGACAATTCTTATCAAGAAAGTTACAATTTCAATTGGAAAATTGTGACAATTTTGTGAATTTTCCTACTTACAGTTTCTGATTGAGGACATTTTGACTTTGGGGCTGAAAATCGCTGACGATTATGTGAATTTGTCGAACATTCTCGATAAACATTTCCAGTTGGGCCTCCAGGTTTTCCAGAGACGACGCCATCGAAGATTTTTCAGTTTTTTCCTTGATTTCAGCTGGAAAATCTAAAAATATAAACAAAAAACAACAAAACGTTGTCAATCTGTCAATGAAGTAACAAAATGTGACGTTGTTTTGGTTGAATTTCATAGATGGCGCCACATTATAGATTTCTTTCTTGACGTTAATAGAATTCTATTTACATTTCCAAAATCGATTTTCAAAGTCAACCGAACTTGATTTGAATTTTGGAACAAGATAAATAGAATTCTATTTATCTATCACTTTGTACTGATTGCATTTTCTGCTTTAAATAAATTGAGTGTTGCTCTAAGTGCACCAATTGCTCTGATTTCTAATTAGCTGCACTTAATGTTCTATTTATACAAAAAAACTTGTTCTGTCTTTGCACTGAGTGCAAGAGAAAATTTAAATAGGGTCGCATTATTCAATCTAAGAACACGATAGATAGAATTCTATTTTAGTCTGTTCGCACTATTTTCTTTACCATCTGTCATATGGATGCGATTTTGGAATCCATATAAAGTAGAATTCTATTTATCATAAAAATATCGATTTTAAATGAAAACTTTTGTATCGTTTCAATTGACATTTGACATTTTTGACTTTTGTGTATCGATATATTGAAATAAAACTATCGACTTTGAAAAAATTACAATAAATTGCAAAAAATTGAATTCCATTTTAGTAACGTTATTTTACAGAAATCTGCAATTTTGCAACTTTGGCCGTCAATTACTAGATGGCGCCACTTGGCAACTTCAATGCCATTTCGTTGTTTGTCAAAATTCATTTGTGACACTTTTGACATTTATGTTTTGAATAATTTATTTTAGGAAAAAAGTACAATGGAACCTTGGGCAGCGATCAAAAACGAGACCGATAAGCAATCCTGTAGGTGTGTATTATCCTTGCAGTGAAGGTGAGAAATGATATTCTGCCTACGTCATCACTGGTACCTGGTGGGGGATTGAGACTTTTTTTAATAGAGTGAATCAAATAATGATCTTTTTAAGTTCGGAACAACAATCTCAAAATTCGGAACACTGAGAATCAGTTCAAAATCAATTTGGAACTGGTTCAAAATGAACTAGGAACAAAGTATCGTGCTCCAGAGCACTAATTCATAATTCTCATGGAGTATACGAGTACTAAAGGATTTTTCCAAGTTCAGAACAACAATTCTAAAGCTTAGAACAATGAAAACCAGTTCTGAATCAATTTGCAACTGGTTCAAAATGAACTAGGAACAAAAAATAGAAAGTTTATCGTACTCCGGGGCACTAATTCAGAATTCTCGTAAAGTGAACCAGTTCAGGATTTTTTTCAAGTTCGGAACAGCAATTGAAAAATGCGAACTGGTTCTAGATCAATTGCGAACAAATTCACTATGATCTAGAAGAATTTTGCATTGTTTGATTGCGAATCAGTTCAGAGTAAAGGATTTTTTACCCACGAACAAGCTCGGAACAAACTTTTGGTTAATCCTCAGAGCACATTACACAAAAAAAAGAGTAAAAGGAGTAGACTCCAAAAGTTTTAAATTAAGTTGGAGCAAGGTCTTATTACTCTACCCCGTATAATTACGGTAAAAAAAGAATAATCGAACAGTAAGAGTGAATATTGAGTACTCTAGAAGGCCCTTAATTGATTTTTTTATACTGCACTAATTGTTTTTGGAGTAAATAGAGTAAAATTCTTTGCCCTCGCAATTGTGTTTTAGTTACTCCAATTACTCTATTTACACTAAAAGGCCATTTCCAAACAGTTAGAGTAGCTACTTTATTGTTTTGATTACCGTTTTTAAGTGAATGGAGTAAGATTGTTGGTGTTCGGTGTAAAAAGAGCGGACTTCAAAAGTTTCATTACACAGATTGAAAACTTTTTTGACACTTTTCTTTCTGAAATCGTTCCACGAAAAGTGCTTTAGTGCAAGAAACTTTTCAAATTCATTGTTCTAATGGTTCTAAAGTTTAAATGATAGAACACGATAAATAGAATTCTATTTTATGACGTCATGTTACAGCAATCGTCGAAATTCACAGGTATTCGACTGTCATTTGAAACGGATTTCCTGACGTAATAAAATAGAATTCTATTTATCGTGACAATATTGATTTGCACTAATTGTACTATTCCGATCACAATCTACACTAATTACTCTAAATTCTGTACTAAGTGCACCAGCTTTGTATCGATAACCTAGTTGCACTAACTGCACTGTTTCTGCACTAATTGTAAAAAATTATTTACAATTTTGTTCACCTGTCAAAAAATTTGACAAGTGTCATTTTGTTTATATTTTCCTCGAAAAAAGTGACAAGGAAATGTCAGAAAAATTCGAGATAGAGTGCGTTTGATAGCTGACGTCCTAATCTGTCAAAATCTGATATTTGACACCTGTCAATTTTTTTTTTCTTTAATTGTTCGAATAAATGTGATAGATATGTAAAAAAATGTTTAAAATTTGTTGGACCTGATAAAAAAATTTGACAGGTGTCATTTTGTCTATGTTTTCCCCGGAAAAAGTAATAAAGAGATGTCAGAAAAATTCGAGATAAAGTGCGTTTAAAAACTGACGTACTAATCTGTCAAAATCGATTTTGACATTTGACACCTGTCAAAAAAAATTCTTTCAATTTCTCGTATAATTTATGCGGTATTTAGGTGAAAAAATGTTTAAAACTTATTGGACCCGTCAAAAAATTTGACAGGTGTCATTTTGTCTGTTGTGTTTATATTTTCGATTTTGATATTTGACACCTGCCCAATTTTTTTCTTTTAATTTCTCAAATAAATTATGCGGTATCTATGTGAAAAAATGTTTAAAATTTTTTGGACCTGTCAAAAAATTTGACAGTTGACGTGCTAATCTGTCAAAATCAGTTTTGACATTTGATACCTGTAAAAAAAAATTCTTTTAATTTCTTAAATAATTTATGCGGTATCTATGTGAAAAAGTGTTTTAATTTTTTTAGATCTGTTAAAAAATTTGACAGGTGTCATTTTGTCTATATTTTCCCCGAGAAAAGTGACAAGGAGATGTCAGAAAAATTCGAGATAAAGTGCGTTCGACACCTGACGTCCTGATCTGTCAAAATCAATTTTGACATTAGACACCTGTCAATTTTTTTCTTTAATTTCTCGAATAATTTATGCGGTATCTATGTAAACAAATGTTTAAATTTTTTTGGACAGGTGTCATTTTGTCTATGTTTTCTCCGAAAAAAGTGACAAGGAGATGTCAAAAAAATTCGAGATAAAGTGCGTTCGAAAGCTGACGTCCTAATTTGTCAAAATCGATTTTGATATTTGACACCTGTCAAATTTTTTTTCTTTTAATTTCTCGAATAATTTATGCGGTATCTATGTGAAAAATTGTTTAAAATTTTTTGGACCCGTCAAAAAATTTGACAGTTGACGTACTAATCTGTCAAAATCAGTTTTGACATTTGATACCTGTAAAAAAAATTTCTTTTAATTTCTTAAATAATTTATGCGGTATCTATGTGGAAAAATGTTTGAAATTTTTTTGGACCTGTCAAAAAATTTGACAGGTGTCATTTTGTCTATGCTTTTCCCAAAAAAGGGACAAGCAGATGTCAGAAAATTCGAGATGAAGTGCGTTCGACAGCTGACATCCTAATCTATCAGAATCGATTTTGACACTTGACATCTGTCAATTTTTTTTTTTAAATTTCTTGAATAATTTATGCTATGTGAAAAAGGGTTTAAATTTTTTTAGATCTGTTAAAAAATTTGACAGGTGTCATTTTGTCTATGTTTTCCCCGAGAAAAGTGACAAGGAGATGTCAGAAAAATTCGAGATAAAGTGCGTTCGACAGCTGACGTCCTGAGCTGTCAAAATCAATTTTGACATTTGGCACCTGTCAATTCTTTTTTTTAATTTCTCGAATAATTTATGCGATATCTATGTAAAAAAATGTTTAAATTTTTTTGGAGCTGTCGAAAAATTTGACAGGTGTCATTTTGTCTATGTTTTCTCCGAAAAAAGTGACAAGGAGATGTCAGAAAAATCCGAGATAAAGTGCGTTCGACAACTGACGTCCTGATCTGTCAAAATCAATTTTGACATTTGACACCTGTCAATTTTTTTTTTAATTTCTCGAATAATTTATGCGATATCTATGTAAAAAAATGTTTAAATTTTTTTGGACCTGTCGAAAAATTTGACAGGTGTCATTTTGTCTATGCTTTCTCCGAAAAAAGTGACCAGGGAATGTCAGAAAAATCCGAGATAAAGTGGGTTCGACAGCTGACGTCCTGATCTGTCAAAATCAATTTTGACATTTGACACCTGTCAATTTTTTTTTTTATTTCTCGAATAATTTATGCGATATCTATGTAAAAAAATGTTTAAATTTTTTTGGACCTGTCGAAAAATTTGACAGGTGTCATTTTGTCTATGTTTTCTCCGAAAAAAGTGACCAGGAAATGTAAGAAAAATTCGAGATAAAGTGCGTTCGATAGCTGACGTCCTAATCTGTCAATGTCGATTTTGACATTTGATACCTGTCAAATTTTTTTTCTTTTAATTTCTCGAATAATTTATGCGATGTCTATGTGAAAAAATGTTTAAAATTTTTTTGGACCTGTCAAAAAATTTGACAGGTATCTTTTTGTCTTTGTTTTCCCCGAAAAAAGTGACAAATAGAAGTCAAAAAGATTCGAGATAAAGTGCGTTTGACAGCTGACGTCTTTTTCTATTAAAATTGATTTTGACATTTGACACCTGTCATTTTCTTTTTTTTTTTAATTTTTCGAATAATATATTATGTGATAGATATTTTTAAAAAAATTACAAAAAATTTGACAGATGTTATTTTATCCATGTTTTCTCCAAAAAAAGTGACAAAGAGAAGTCAGAAAAATTCGAGATAAAGTGCATTCGACAGCTGACGTCCTAATTTGTCAAAATCAATTTTGACATTTGACACCTTTCAAATTTTTTTTTTTTAATTTCTCGGATAATTTATGCGGTATTTATGTGAAAAAATGTTTAAAATTTTTTGAACTTGAACAAATTTGACAGCTGTCATTTTGACCACGTTACTCTCGTAAAAAGTGACAAGGAGATGTCAGAAAAATTCGAGATGAAATGCGTTCGACAGCTGACATCCTAATCTATCAAAATCGATTTTGACACTTGACATATGTCAATTTTTTTTTTTTTTTAATTTCTCGAATAATTTATGCGATATGTATCTATGTAAAAAAATGTTTAAATTTTTTTGGACCTGTCGAAAAATTTGACAGGTGTCATTTTGTCTATGTTTTCTCCGAAAAAAGTGACAAGGAGATGTCAGAAAAATCCGAGATAAAGTGCGTTCGACAGCTGACGTCCTGATCTGTCAAAATCAATTTTGACATTTGGCACCTGTCAATTTTTTTCTTTCAATTTCCCGAATAATTTATGTGGTATCTACATGAAAAAATGTTTAAAATTTTTTCGACCTGTCAAAAAATTAAAAAAAAAACTGTCAAAAATGTCAATAAATAAAACATTTGTCAACGAATAAAATAATTGTCAAATGTCAATTAATAAAACAATTGTCAACCAATGAAATAATTTTCAAAAATGTCAACAAACAAAACAACTATTAATTATTGTTAACAATTGAAATAATTGTCTTATATGTCAATAAACAACAATCAGCTGTCAAAATGTAAATAAATGAAAAAAGTTGTCAAAAATGCCAATCAATAAAAAAAGTTGTCGGAAGTGTCAATAAATAAAATACTTGTCAAATATGTCGATGATAAAAAAAATTGTGAGATGTGTCAATAAATAGAAAAAAAAAACTGTCAAAGATGTCAATAAATGAAAAAATCGTCTAAAATATTAATAAACTTTCAAAAATGTTAATTAACATAAAAATAATCAAAATTATTTTCAAATGTCAATAAACGGAACAACTGTCAAATGTCATTGAACAAAATAATTGTCAAATGTCAACAAACAAAGCAACTATGAGTTATTATCAAAATGTTAATAAATAAAAAAAAAACTTGTCAAAAATGTTAAATGTCAACAGAGAGAATAAATTGTCAAATTTCAATTAAATAAACAATTTTCAAATGTTGATAAATAAAATGAATGTCAAATGTTGACAAACAAAACAACTATTAATTGTCAAAACTCAAAACTTTCGATAAATATAAAAACTGTCAAAAGTGAAAAATGTCAACAAATAGAATATAAAACTGTAATTAAATTGAAAAACTCTTAATAAATAAATAAAAACTGTCAAAATGTCAATTAAAAAAAAACTGTCAATAAATGAAAAACTGTCAAAAATGTTAATAGAGGAGAAAATGTCGATAAATAAACAATCGAAAATATCAATAATTGAGAAAAAAATTGTTAAAAATGTCAATAAACAAAAAAAACTGCCAAAAATGTTAATAGACAAAATAAACTATCAAATATGTGAATAAATAAAAAACTGTTAAAAATTTCAATAAAAAATTAAAAATTGTCGAAAATGTCAATGGTTAAAAAAAAAGTGTCAAAAATATCAATATGTAATCAGTTTTTTTTTTCATGTATTGACATTTTTGACAGTTTTTCTTACTTATTGACATTTTTTCCTTCATTAACATTTTTGACAATTTTTTATTTATTGACATTTTTGACATTCTTTCATTCAATTTTTTTTATTTTTCGAAATTTTTGACACTTTTTTTTTTATATTCTGACAGTTCTGACAATTTTTTATGTTTGTCGAGATTTTAGACAGTTTTTTTTGCATGTATTGACATTTTCGACAGTTTTTCAATTATCGGCATTTTAGCGATAAAAAAATTGAAAAATGTCAATTAACAAAAAAAACTGTCAAAAATGTCAATAAATACGAAAATTAAAAAGACTGTCAATAAATGCAAAATTGTCAAAAATGTTTTAAATGAAAAACTGTCAAAAATATTTGTACTGGAAATTAGTACAATTTGTACGAAATTTTTAATTAATGCAAAAAAAAAAAATGAATTGTACTAAAAATTTAGTACAAATGTACGAAAACTAGTACAATTTTTTTGGATTGAAAAAATAAAACAACCAGGCAAATTACATTAAAAATTTTATTCAATTCAAAATAACAATTTGACAATTAATTTTTATTACACTAAAAAAGAAAAATTAATTATCAATTACATTACAATTACCTTATAAGCTAAAAATTCCCAAGTCAAAATCGTGCATGTCAAAATAATGTCAAAAAAATGCTTGATTTCAACTCGGGTTATGTTTTTCAATTCTCAAATATTCCCAAATTCTATCGATATCGATGTGAACATTAATTGTACTAGATTTAGTACATTTATATATTTTTTTTTTTCGTACTAATTTTGAAAATTGTACTAGATTTAGCACATTTCTAGTACAATTTAATTTAAATTTACAAAAATCGATATTGAAACTGTCAAAAGTCTAAAAAAAAAAATAATTTGAGGCTAGTTTTAACAATTATACTAAACTTAGTACAAATTGTGAATTTTTGGTACAATTTATATTAAATTTTCATTTTTTTTTTTTTTTTTGCTCGATATTAATATTAAAAACAAATTTTGAAAATTGTACTAGATTTAGTACAATTATTTAAAAAAAAAAAAAAATATCGAATCAAATGCTTGGAAATATCCGAGAAAATTCTTAGAATTTTTTTTTTATTTTTTTTTTGGTTATGAAACGTTGAGGCGAAAAAATTTGACATTAAACAGCTGTCAAAAACACTTCTGTCAAAATTATGCCAAAATTCCCTTTTTTTCGACATTACATAACTCTATTACATATTATTATTATAGGTGAAATGACGGTATTGTGTCATGAAAATTTAGTACAATTACTAATTGTACTAAAAAATTAGTACAATTAAGAATTGTACTAGAAATTTAGTACAATTATTATCAAATACCCGGGTGCGTATATACCACCCCCATTCCGCCGTCAATCTGACGACAAAATTCCCATTAAACAACAATTACACTAGAAGCAGCATTAAAACCTCGTGTTATCAAATAAATTATTATTGCACTAGTGCGGTAAACCACCCCATTACAAAACCCTTAAATTAATGCCGCTTCCCGCCGGATCTTTCGGTGCGCCTGCGCCGCAAACTCGAGTGATGGTTGTTTTTTTTTTTTAATGGTTTTTAAGTGAAAGCCCGCCCGCCCATGGAAGGGGGGCGTCGTCCCCAGGGGCGGCGGCTCACACCCACGGCGTCCAGCCCTCGTACAGCAGGGCCAGGTTTTCCAGGCTCGTGGCTTCGCCGATGACGTAGTCCACCTGAAATGTACGAAAGTTAGTACGATTTTCGAGTT